>CM058229.1:17949804-18549804 GCA_030180135.1 Orychophragmus violaceus | reverse complement strand
TCTTTGTCGGAGACTCATTCTTCCCTCTCTTCCTTTTCTTCCCTTCTTTATCCTTTTTATCCTTCTTCTCTGCATAATGAGGATAGTTGATTGGAGGAAGAGACCCTCTTGGCCAGAACCTAGCACCTCTAGGTGGTGTAATCCCCAGTTCATAATTCTTCTTCCACACCTCTGTGTGAAACCAACCTGAGACATACTCCTCAACAAATAGCTTCTTCTTCAATATAACACCATATGCATGCTCACACGAAATACCTCTTATCTGCCATTTCCTACAAGTGCATGTCTTTCTCTCCAAGCTTATACGGTGAGAACATCCACTAATGCTTGCTTCATACATTCCTCCAATGCTTGCCTTCACGGTACACTCCGCTGCCTGTTCTTCTTCTAGCTCAAGAATTTCAGTAGCATATGGTGTAAGAATGCCTTTGTAGTCTTCAATCTCTTTGTTCCTCTTACCAATACGAGTCATCGCAAGTGTTCTAATGGTCTCCAACATCGGGACAAATGGTTTCTCCCTCGCCTTAACCACTGTCCTGTTGAAAGATTCAGTGGAATTGTTCTCCACATCTTCACAACAAGGTCCAAGTTTGTAGAAAGCCCTACACCAAGACTTTGGCTCCGAGTTGACCACGTATTCATAAACCTCATCGTCGAAATTCTCTATGTCTTTAAGTCTCTCCTTGAATTCAGTTTCATTGTAGCTCCACGCAAGGTCCCAAACAAACTTCTTCATCGGATCTCTTTTACCAAACTTGCTCCTCATATTCCCATAAATATGCCTAACACAATGTATGTGTTCTGCACGTGGCAGCTCAGATGATACAGCCTTGATTAGGCCCTACAAAACCGTGGAAAATAAAACAGTGGGTACATTGGTGTGTTTCATACTAAATCACATATTTAAAAGAAACCATACCTTTTGACGATCAGATATTATCACATACCCTTCACCATCTTTCAAATCTAGATCAGCTTGTACCTTCTTCAAAAACCAAACCCAATTATCAGCATTCTCCACTCCAACAACACCCCATGCAACAGGATATATCTTGTTATCACTATCTCTCCCAAGTGCCACAAAAAGCTGTCCTTTTACCTTCGACTTCATAAAAGCTCCATCTATTCCCAGCAATGGCCTTCAAGAGCTTTTCCAACACTTTTTCAGTGAATCAAAGCATACGTAGAAACGATCAAAGACATCTTCTCCTTTATCTCCTTTCGTACAATCAATTTCAACAGTGGAACCAGGATTTGACACGAGTATCTCATTCCCATAATCCCGCAACCTCTTGAATTGGTCATCATACTCCGCTTCAATCCACTTTAACGCTTTAACTCTAGCTGATTGAACCTGGTTCCTTGTAACACTAACTCCCCATTGTTGAAAAATCAGATTCTCTATCACCATAGGCATGAAATGGTCTGGGTCGTCTCTGATTTTATCAACAAACATGCGAGCTATGGCTTGCACTTTCATCAGACTGCAATTTCCAGTTTTCTCACATGAATGATTATCCGTTAGCATCCTGATTTTCCAATTTGCAGACCCTTTTCTAACCGAGCAATACACTCTCCAACCACATCTACTACCCGATTTCGCTTTTCCAAGGCAAATGAAACTGATTTTACTCTTATCGTACCTTTCTTGCCGGATGTTACGCTTATTTTTCAAAGCGTAATAAAGAACTGCTTCTTTGAAAGCGATTCCATTGAAGAATTTCTGGCCCTTGAACAAAAGTCCATCGTTTCTGGGTGTAAAATTTCTCTTCCTCTGTCGCCTGGATTCTGATTCTTCATCACTCTCACTGCCACTTTCGTAGTACACATCGTGACGAACCTGCTCATCTTCCTGAAATTGACCAATAACCACAGCTATTTCATACTCATTTCTCTCCACAGGATCTTCGCCATCAGAGTCTAGAGTAGTTTCGTGAAGATACTCAGCATCGAAAACAAGAGCATTATCATGAAGATTTTCGCCTCCACTCTCTTCCTGAAGATTTTCGCCACCAGTATCTTCATGAAGATTTTCGCCATTAGGTTCTCTGAATTGCTCGCGGTCTTCATCTTCCTCGACGCCTGTTAGAGGATCCAGTCCGTCGTTAGCCATCGGATTCTATGAGGGTGACACAAGATTCCCAGATTTCTGAGATTTTAGGGTTCTTCTTCCTGAAATCGATTTGGGAATAAAATGGGTCTTATTTCATAAATCGGGTCTTCCCTTCGAGTGGATCTTTAAACCAGCTTTTAATCGGATATTTTTTGGTTTGCATCGGTTGGAATTGGTTTTGTTACGGTTCATTAACAACACGGACGGTTAAAGGGACTCGGCCATTATGGAAAATCAATAATCCAAAACCGGGGTAGAATGTGATTGTAAGTTAAAGTTTTAGGTGGAATTAGATAGTAAGTTATAATTTGTGGGCAATTCGCAGTATCTGTAAAGATGGTGTGGAATTTGATGTAAAACTTTGTAGAGAGTGTGGAATTTCACAGTTTTCCCGAAAAAACAATTATATATGAGAGTATTAATCAAAAGTTTCTATAGGTAATCTCAACGGACTTACATGTATCTTCAAAAGTTTATGTATGTAATCAAAAGTCCTTTAACTAAGTATCTTCAAAGGACTTGTATAATTAGGTTATCCGCCCCATGCGTGCGCCGTGGTTGTTTTGTATTTTTAAGTTTTATTATTATTTTATTTTTAAATTATATTTGTGTTTTACTGTATATAATATTATTTTTTCGATTTTTTGTTGAATTTTTTTAACTATTTTATTTATATATATATTTATATAAAAATGACATAATTTATATTTTTTGTAGTTCATCCGTACTTGATATTCTTCTTTAATATAACTTAAATAAATATTAATTTTATTGTTTATTTTATTTATGAGTTTTATATTTTGTTTTGAAAATTATTTCAATTAAAATATGTTATATGTGTGTTTTCTTTGGTAATATAATATTGCTCTTCTCAGGGTTTTTCAGACCCAGCCCAGAGGACAAGGCAGCAAAGCGGCCGCTTAGGGCCACCAATTTTTTTCTCCAGATTTAGAGGCCACCAATTTGTAATTTTATGATAATAATTATGTATTTAGGATCACAAATTTTGTTTTTTTCACATAGAGTTGAAGTTTAAAAAATGTTACATGTAATTTTACACGTCTTTTAAAGCTAATTTAAATTGAGATTCTGGATAACAAATATTAAGACGATCATAGATTTTTTTTGCTTAGGGCCACTATATTCGTTAGGCCGGCCTTGGGGTTTTTAACCTATTTGTCGAGAAACTCTTAACTATATTATTTGTATATATATATATATATATATATGCTGGAACAATTATTTAATAAAGACATGTTAAGACATGAACTTTATTAAAAAGTGTTTGTGTGAAAAGAAATGTGTTAAGCCCATAATGATATGGAAGGGAAATTTTCCAATTTTTGGAAACTTGCTAGACAAGTAAATTTCCAATTTGTTGAAACTTGCTAGATAAGTAAAATTTCCAGTTTGTGTAAACTTGCTAGACAAGCAAATTTCTATTTTGTGGAAACTTGCTAGACAAGTAAATTTTTATTTTGGGGAAACTTGTGAATCCTATATAAAGGACCCCTAAGCCTCTGTTTTAGAGCATCCAGAACAAAAATCACACAGCGAAAAACACAAATAAAAGTTCCGTCAATTCTCTTCTGTCTTTAGGTTAGTGTTCTAATTTCGAGAGTATCGTAGTTCATATGTTCGACAGAACCGATATCGAGTGTTGCGATACGGTTTCATATGGTTGTATCCTGCGACTCATGAATCATGATTTAACCTGTCACACTACGGGTGATTCTTTGAGTTAAGGAAAGAGATCAAATCTCGCCTCCATATATTCTGATTTCTACTCCTTCTGTCCGATTGTTTTGATATCGTTTCCTTAACGTCTATTTTATTTTCGTGATTAAATCGCTTTTAACGTAGTGCTGTAAGTTTTGGTTCTACAATCTTAACTCAAAGAAATCCGTTTTTGTTTTTATGAACATCAAACGGATTTTAATCGCGAGTAAATAAACGTTTTTGAAACGATTTCTCTTCCGCTTATGATACTAAGAACGTTATCAACGCTCTATGTAGCAAGGATTCGTTAATGTAGAGGCGGATTAAAACCTGTTTTCAAAACGCTTTTGAAGGAAAAACGCAGCGTATATCGCGAATCGTTTCATAGCGATCTTCGTGATTACTTTGTGCGTTTCACACAAGTTTATTGATTGCGATCGATAAACTTTTTCACTGCGATTTCTGAACGGTTTATAATCGTTAGAATCACAGTTTATTGAAACATAAACCCGGTTATCAAACGCGTTATAAACGCTTTGACGAATGCTCTGCGGAGATTCGATGTTAAGAATGTGCTTTTAGCGGTTCTAATCGGTTCGATGAAGGTTTGGTTAAAATACGATTTAAATTCCGTATCGAAGCAAAGAGTGTATTCAGATTTTGATCGAATTCTCTTTCCGTTTAATTACCTATTAAGTAAAACGGTATTGATTAGGGTTTCGAAAACCCTAAATATGTCAACGACATAATCATTTATGAGAAAGGCTATATCTTAGTCTGGTTCTCTTCGGTTTGAAGATTTTGGTTAATTGGTCATTGAAACAAAGTGAGTGGACCAATTGAACTAATTTGCTTACGATTATTCCATGAACTGGATAATCTTCAACAATAAAACAATTTATTCTAATGGATAAAATTGTCTTATAGTTGTCTTTGCATTGTTTAAAGTGCTTAATCACTAGTAAATCACTAGTAAAGGGATGTGTTTGGGGTTTTGTTAGTATATTAATTCAGTTTTGTTCTCATGAACGGACTAGAATTTCAATATGACTAACAACACTGATGTGATCATTTATGTGATTTGCAACAGATCTAGTGAGTCGATACTCCAAATCGCGGTTTGGAAGAGGTTAGCCACTTGTGATCCCATGTGAACTAATATGAAGTTCGTGAGAAAACGTCACAAATGTGACAAGGCAAAGACAAGAGAATGGCTCAAGCCAATTTGATCAAGATAGACATGTGTGGTGTTATCTCTGAAGTCAATATGGTTGAGCATAGCCCACATGAGTGGATGTATAATACCGGTGTGACGGTACATATATGTTGATAAGGGAATGTTTCCCACCTATCATAGAATAACGAGAAGTTATTCATGGGTAACTATGCACTTTCAAAAGCTGCAAGTTGTGGTGAAGTGGTGATGAAACCCACTCTCACCAATGTCAAGCATGTGTCAGATTTGCGGAAAATCTGAACTCACTGTCAATTTCGAAGCTGATTAGCTTGTATTGACAAAGAATAGTGTCTATGTAGACAAAAGTTTTGTTAAGGACGGGCTGGTCCAAATTAATTTTGAGACAGTCGTACTTAATATTAATGTAACCAACGAAGGTGACATTAATGAAAAGAAACCAGTTGTTTATGTTTCAGAATTTCCGAACGTTTCGGCCATGTTATATTCAAGTCTATGAGTAGATTGATAAACATGAATAAAATTCTGAAATACAAAATAAGCAAAGTGTGAAGTTTGTGTCCAAGCCAAACTCACAAAACGCCATCACCGAGCGTAGTAAGAACAACTGAACCTCTAGGTTTAATTCACACGGATTTGTGTGATTTAAAACTTGTGCAAACTAGAGGTGGAAAGAAGTACTTCGTAACTTTCATAGACGATTGCACTAGATACTGGTATGTGTATCTATTACGAAGTAAAGATGAAGCCTTGGACAAGTTCAAAGAGTACAAGCTCTAAGTTGAAAACTAACTTGATAAAACTATCAAAATGGTTAGAAGTGATCGAGGAGGTGAATACAATAAACCTTTCGATGCGTTCTGTAGAGAACATGATATTATTCCTCAAACAACCGCTCCTTACTCACCAGAGTCTAATGGAGTTGCGGAACGAAAGAACCGAACTCTTAAGGAGATGATGAATGCAATGTTTCAGGAATCTGGGTTAGCCCAGAACATGTGGGGGGGGGGGGGGGAAGCTATGCTTACCTCTAACTACATCCTGAACAAAATACCACACAAAGTGACTGGAAAACTCCATATGAACTTTGGAAAGGTAAAGTATTTTCGTACAAATACATGAAAGTGTGGGGGTGCCTGGCAAAAGTAGCAGTGTCACTCCCGAAAAAGGTCACCATCGGACCTAAGACGATAGACTGCATATTCATCGGATATGATCATAATAGAAGTGCCTATCGTTTTCTAGTATATAAGTCAGATATACCAGATATCCATGTGAACACGGCAATGGAGTCAAGGAACGTTTCCTTCTTCGAGTATGTGTTTGCATGCAGGGATAAGGGAAATCCTAAGAGAACTCGTGATGAACGAGATGCTAGCAATGAGGCAAGCACTTTTGGCACTTCTACAAACGAAGATGCAGAAGAAATTGAACTTATACGAAGCAAGAGAGCTCGTAAGGAAAAGACATTCGGCTAAGAGTTCATAATGTAATTTATTACAGAAAGTGGGCCAAGAACTTTCAGTGAAGCCATGTCTATACTGTTGGATCTCCTAGGATATAGGGTTTGATATATTGAATTTACCAACCTCGTTCTTACCTTGAACTGGCAGCGGAATTTGTGAACGAGATCAGTGAGCAACGCAGATGCCTTGCCTCTACCAGATACACACGCACACAAGCTGAAAACGGGATGCTAGTGCCGGATCTGTGGGATCTAAGAGTTTCTGGTGTTTCTGCTTTTCTGTCAGAGAGAAGAGAAGACGGCTAGGGTTCAGGTCGACCATATAATACCTTATATATCGACTTGGAAATGACATCACCAAACCGTCGGACAATCCCGGCTCGGTTACGACATTAATCCGAAACATCAGTTTCGGAACCCGATGTGCAACGATCGACACACTTACTGTGTCGATCGACACATCTCCACGAAAAGCGTGCATCGATCGATGCACTCATACATCGATCGACACACACATTGTAAAACTCTATGTAAATTTGTATCCAATACACATAAGTATGATCATTACCATAATGATCATTCCCACTTTCATGCTTCCAGTTTGCTTAGGTGTGTGACCCTATAGGATCATATAATACTGGCAGTAAGTCTACAACTTACAGCTGCAAGAGGCTTCTAGCAAAACATTGAAACCGCCCAGTATTATACGAATGTCTGATCTCGACACACAACTATCATCAGGAGTGAGTACAAGTGTGATTTCAGGACACTATCCCAACAATCTCCCACTTGTACTGGAATCATCAATTCCTATAATCCTTTTGTCTCTATATCTCGATTTGGCATAAGGCAAGATTGGTGTCATCCTTATAAAGCCAACATCGTGTTTATCGAACTCCTGATCTCATATTGAACATTACAAACAACTGAACTACATTTCGTTTGAGTGCGGCCACACATTTTCTCAGTATTAAATCTTCGATAGGCCCTGAGATATTTATCTCCTGTTATTCAGGAGGGACAAATCCCATCTTGTTCCATCCCTGTTTCAACGCACACTTCATTATATACTTGAACAGTGCCGTTATTGTCGCAAATTACGGGTCGACGTTTGACAAAGTCAAAGTGTACCAATTCATATGCAAGAAAGCATGATGAACTCAGGTCTAAGGACTATACTCTATAGTCGTAATGAGAACCTCTTATGACACAGATATAACTATCTTGTAGACTTCTCATTAGCGGGTCATGTCCGATCATATGTTCACTAACATATATCTATGCGACTGACTGCGATAATCATATCATTGGCTCCATGAAACTTAGCCAACAGTCACCTCACAATCTAGTCTCTAACGGTTGTCAGTGTCCCAATTCTACAACCTCGACTAGGGACAAAACATAATTTATTAACTTATAGGGTTTCATGATCAAGTCCTCAACTTGATGACCCATAATATGTCATAAACTTATTTTGGGACCATTATTTATATCACAATAAATAATGCTGAAATCAAATTTCATTAAACACTTCTAAAAGAATGTTTACAAGAGCATCTTATTATAACTAAAATAAAACCAAAACTCCCACTAGAATCAAGATTACATCTTAAGATATCTAATGCCTACAGCAGACGTATGACTCTCATGCTTAGGCCTTGGGAGTGACTTAGTTAGAGGATCAGCGACATTCTCGTCTGTCGGAACTCGGCTGATCTTCACATCACCTCTATTGACGATATCTCGAATCAGGTGATATCTCCTTTCCACGTGTTTGGACTTCTGGTGTGACCTTGGTTCTTTTGCCTGAGAAATGGCTCTGTTGTTATCACAAAACAAAGCCACTGGCTCCAAGATACTAGGAACCACACCAAGTTCAGTCATGAACTTCTTGACCCAAACAGCTTCCTTTGCCGCTTCTGAAGCAACAACATATTCAGCTTCCGTTGTGGAATCAGCTACGGTTTTCTGCTTAGAGCTCTTCCAGCTCACTGCACCACCATTTAGACAGAAGACATATCCAGATTGTGATCGGAAATCGTCTCTGTCTGTCTGAAAGCTCGCATCGGTGAATCCATTCACCACAAGTTCTTCACTTCCTCCATACACAAGGAATTTATCCTTAGTGTGACTCAAATACTTGAGAATATTCTTGACAGCTGTCCAGTGAACTTCACCTGGATCAGATTGGTATCTACTCGTCATGCTTAACGCGTAAGCTACATCTGGACGAGTGCAGAGCATGGCATACATAATAGATCCTATTGCAGAAGCATAAGGAATCCTATTCATGCGCTCTCGCTCAGCAAGTGTCGTCGGACACTGCTTCTTGCTGAGACTCATGCCATGAGACATCGGTATGAAGCCCTTCTTGGAATCTTTCATCCTGAATCTGTGCAACACCTTATCAATATAAGTATCCTGGCACAATCCAATCAGCCTATTCAATCTATCTCTGTAGATTCTGATTCCAAGAATGTATGCGGCTTCTCCCATGTCTTTCATGGAAAAACAACTTCCGAGCCAAGTCTTAACAGACTGAAGCAACGAAATGTCATTACCGAGGAGGAGTATGTCATCGACATATAGTACAAGAAACGCAATTTTGCTCCCACTAGTCTTCTTGTAAACACATGGTTCCTCTTTGTTCTTGATGAAACCAAATTGTTTAACTGATTCATCAAAATGAAGATTCCAACTCCGTGATGCTTGCTTCAATCCATAAATGGATTTATGAAGCTTGCATACCTTCCCAGCGTTCTTAGGATCGACAAAACCTTCAGGCTGTGTCATATACACATCCTCTTCCAGAATACCATTCAGGAATGCGGTTTTGACATCCATTTGCCAAATCTCATAATCATAATGAGCGGCAATTGCTAGAAGAATCCGAATGGATTTAAGCATAGCGACTGGGGAATAGGTTTCATCATAGTCAATACCATGAATTTGCTTGAAACCTTTAGCCACCAACCTCGCTTTGTAAATCTGTACATTGCCATCCACGTCAATCTTCTTCTTGAAGATCCATTTACACTCAATGGCTTTTGCACCATTAGGTAAATCGACCAAGGACCATACTTGGTTTTCTGACATGGATCCCATTTCGGACTTAGAGGCTCCAAGCCATTTTTCGGAGTCCGGGCCCATCATTGCTTCCGTGAAGGTCGCTGGTTCGTCACTATCAATGATCATCAGATCATTTGAATCGGTCACGAGAAATCCATAGTATCTCTCGGGTTCGTGATGGATCCTTTCGGATCTGCGAACTTCAGGCTCCACAGGCGCCGGTTCCACAGAAATTTGTGGATCCAACTGCTGCTCTTCCTCAGCAGGTTGACCAGTCTCCTGTGCATCTCGAATTTCTTCAAGATGTACTTTACTCCCACTGTTTTTCTTAGAGAGAAACTCCCTCTCAAGAAAAGAACAGTCCCGAGCAACAAATACTTTGTTCTCAGATTGGTTGTAAAAGTAGTATGCCTTGGTTTCCCTAGGATAACCAACGAAGTAGCATTTATCTGATTTGGGTGCAAGCTTGTCAGAGATTAAACGTTTGACATAAGCTTCACAACCCCAAATCCTCAGGAAAGACAGACTAGGAACATTCCCAGTCCACAGTTCATGTGGTGTCTTTTCCACTGATTTAGATGGTACCCTATTTAGTGTAAACGCAGACGTTTCTAGAGCGTATCCCCAAAAGGATAATGGAAGATTTGAATGACTCATCATAGACCGAACCATATCCAATAAGGTTCGATTCCTCCTCTACGACACTCCATTCCATTGGGGTGTACCAGGAGGAGTGAGTTGTGAAATAATTCCACACTCGCTCAGATAGTCGTTGAATTCTTGACTCAAGTATTCTCCTCCGCGATCCGATCGCAGAACTTTGATACTTTTGCCAAGTTGATTCTGTACTTCATTCTTGAATTCTTTGAATCTATCGAAGGATTCTGACTTGTGTCTCATCAAATAGACATAGCCATACCTACTGAAATCATCAGTGAAGGTAATGAAGTACTTGTAATTTCCTCTGGCAACAGTACTCATCGGCCCACATACATCAGTATGAACAAGGCCCAATAAGTCACTGGCCCTTTCATTTGGTTTGTTGAAAGGGGCTCTAGCCATTTTGCCTATCAAACAAGATTCGCATTTCTCACATGATTCAAAATCAAATGAGCCCAGAAGCCCATTTCTATGGAGCTTTTGGATGCGTTTCTCATTTATGTGGCCCAAACGACAATGCCATAAGAAAGTCGGGTTTTCGTCATTGGACTTAAACCGCTTTGTATTTATGTTAAAGACAGGCATTTCTTGGTTTAAAACATATAACCCATTATCTAATGGGGCGCTACCATAAAACGTACCATCACGATTAAAAGAACAAACTTTATTCTTAACAGCAAAATCAAAACCTACCAAATCCAAAACGGAAACTGAAATTATGTTTCTGCTTATCGCAGGTACAAAGTAGTAATTATTTAAGATTAAAACCATGCCCGATGGTAAGGACAACTCGTAGGTACCTACGGCCAGTGCAGCAACCTTAGCTCCATTCCCGACCCGTAGCTCCACTTGTCCTTTCTTCAGCGTCCTACTGTTTCTTAGTGCCTGCACATCTGTACAAATATGAGCACCGCAGCCGGTATCCAATACCCACGAAGTAGAACTAGAAGACATAACATTAAGTTCGATAACATAAATACCTGAGTCAGACGCATCATACGTCTTCTTCAGCTTCTTGTAATCTTCCATGAACTTCTTGCAGTCTCTCTTCCAATGCCCTAACTGCTTGCAGTAGTTGCATTTATCCTCAGGAGAAGGCCCGGATTTGGGCTTCGGCTTGGGCTTGTCCTGACTTTCAGTCTGGACAACTTGGGCCTTTCCCTTATCCTTCTTAGGTTTCTTAAACCTTTTACCCCCTTGTACCATAAGTACACTGGGAGTTGCCTTCTTGAGATTCGGCTCTGCTGTCTTCAGCATGCCGTGCAAATCAGTCAATGTCTTAGTCATGTTTTGCATGTTGTAGTTCATGATGAACTGATCAAAACACGACGTCAAAGACTGCAGAATCATGTCAGTGGCTAGCTCCTGGCTAATAGCACAGTCCAGTTTCCCCAGGTTATCAATGTAACCCATCATTTTAAGGACATGAGGACTTACTGGACTGTCCTTAGCCAGCTTGCAATCCATGAGAGATTTAACCGTCTGGTATCTCTCTGTGCGAGCTTGCTCCTGAAACAAAGCTTTCAGGCTGTTAATCATCTCAATGGGTGACATCACGTTCTCATATTGCTTCTGCAGCTCAGAGTTCATAGTGTAGGAATTGTTTAGATGATCCTGATTCAATTCACAGATTCATATCACCCTAAACATACAGATCTAGGTTCTCTTGAAATAGAAACATTAGATGATCTCACCTTTTACCTGTTTATGCAGCGGAAGGAGATAGAACAGGTCAGAGATCAGCAGAACCACCAAGGGATGGATCCTCCAAAGGCTCACACACGCACACCGTCAGGAAGAAGGCTGCTAGACCACAAGAGAGGAGGCGCAGAGAGAGAGGAGGCTGGCGCAGGAGGCTGAGAAAAATTAGAGAACTTTTTAGGTCAAGTTTTATTCATTAAAACTCCCTTTAGTTCTCATGGGCTTTTGGGCCCAATTCTCAGTTCTAATTAAATCCCATGGATTTAATCAGGCCCTTTAGTCTCTCTTAGTACAGTAAATGCCTAGCACTTTTACCGTACTTCTGCTAAGCCGTTCCTACACATTTTCCTGTTAGCTTAGGCGTGTGACCCATATGGGATCATACAATAAAGGCAATAAGTCCAAGACTTATAGATCATGAGCGGACTCTAGCAAGCCATCATGACCCCCAGCATTGTATGACTTATGTCTGATCATTGACATACTCTTACTTTCTAGAGACAGTACCGAGATTACTGGACACAATTCCAACAATCTCCCACTTGTACTGGAATCTCTGTATTCATAATCCTTTTGTCACAATATCTCGATTAGTCATAAGGCAAGATTAGTGTCATCCTTATAAAGCCTAATCTTGTTCATCGGACTCTGATTCGATACTGACAATCCAAACGACTCGGGACAGTCCGTTTGAGCATGGCCATGCATTTTCCAGTATTCAAATCTCCGATTGGCCTAGAGATATTCACTCCATTTATATTGGAGGGACAAATTCCGTCTTGTTCCATCACTGTAAACTACTCATTTCATAATGTACCCAAACAAGGTCCTTATAACTATCGCAGAACGATAGCGTTAGACAATGATCAAAGTGCATCAGTCCATGTGCAGTCACATGCATGCGAACTCAGGTCTAAGGACTATACTCTATAGTCGTAGTAAGAATCTCTTATGACACAGATATAAATATCCTGAAGAGTTCTTATAAGCGGGTCTTGTCCGGTCGTATGTTCCCCAACATACACCTATGTACTGACTTTGATGCCGCGCATCTATGACACACTAAGACTTTGTCATAAGTCACGTACCAATCCAGTCTCACACGGTTGTTGGTGTTCCAATTTCAACAACCTTCGACTAGGGACAGGATGATATAAACCATCTATCAAATATAGGGTCTTATGACCAAGCTAAATGACTTTGATGACTCAAGATCAAGTCATTTACTTCGATGACCTATAAAATGGTTCATTTCATTTTGGAACGATTATTTCATCACAGTTAAAATAATCTTGAAATAATAATTTCATTAAACATCATTATATGTTTTACAGGAACATATCAATAACTAAATATAGCCCTTTGCTTACTCCCACTGAAATTAAGACTACATCTTAATTTCACTTATCCTACAGCAACAGTCCGCGACTCGCGCTTAGGCCTAAGGAGTGGCTTCGTTAATAGATTAGCAACGTTCTCATTCGTTGAAACTTGCTGATCTACTTAACATCTCTGTCATTTATCTCACGGAATAGGTTATACCTATCCTCAAGGTGTTTGGACATCTGATGTGCAGCTAGTCTCATCTATGCTGGAATCACATCAAGTTCAGTGACGAACTCTTCTTTCCAAACAACCTCTTTCGCCACTACCCAAGCTGCGAAATGTTCAGCTTAAGTCATTGAGTCAGCAACAGTGCCTTGCACCGCCAGATAGACACAAGATATAACCGGACTGTGATCGGAAATCATCTTTGTCTATTGGAAACTTGCCTTTCAGACTCTATCGACTTATAGCACCTCACTTTCTCCGTAAATCAAGAACTTATCCTTAGTATTCCTCAAATACTTTAGGACATACTTTAGGAAACTTGATTCTTTGCTGGATTTGACTGGTCTTTACTTGTTTTGCTTAACATTAAAGCAATATCAAAACAAGTACGTGTCATGGCATACATGATAGATCCAATTGCCGTCGCATATGAATCCTATCCATGCATTTAAGCTCAGCAGTTATCGTAGGACACTGCTTCTTGCTTAACGTATTGCCATGTGACATTGGCTTAAAAACCCTTCTTGGAGTGCTGAAAACGTGTAGGACTTTGTCAATTTAAGAATCCTGACTTTGTCCTACCAGCTCTTCTGGATCTCTATCTTTAGATCCAGAATCCAAGACTGTCGTGGCTTTACCCATGTCAATCACTAAATCAACTCCCAAGCCAGTCCTTTACCGACTACAGCATTGGGACGTTATTTCCGAGAATCAGTATGTCATCAACATACAATATGAGAAATGCAATATCGCTCCCATTTATCTATTTGTAAACGCATAGTTCCATTTCGTTCCTGTTCAAGTCAAAAACTTGACTACTTCAACAGAACGAAGATTCCTATTCCGATATACTTGCTTCCATCCATGAATGGATCGTTGAAGTCAACTTACACAAAATGTAATTTTCGGAGTCCGAGCTCACTTTCACTTCTTTGAACTTCGCAGATTCGTCGCTTTCTATGATCATCAGATCATGCGAACTTTCAATGATCATCAGGTTCAACTAATGACGAGAAATCACTCTCGTATTAGTGACTGATTCTTTCATATCTGCGAACTTCAGGCTCTACAGGTGTAGATTCTACAGAAATCTGTAAATCCATTCGTTGCTCTCCCTCAACAGGTTGAGCAGCCTCCTGTATATCTCGAATTACTTCGAGTTATACTTTTACTCCCACTGTTCTTCTTGGAAAGTAACTTCCTTTCTTAGAAAACAGAATGGTCGTAAAAGTACCGAGCCTTGGTTTCCCTAAGAAAACTTCGAGTTATGCTTTTACTCCCACTGTTCTTCTTGGAAAATCACTTCCCTTCTTAGAAAACAGATTGGACGTAAAAGTAACAAGCCTTAGTTTCTCTAGGACAACCAGCGAAGTAGCACAACTACAAATACTCAGTAAAGACAAATTTGGATCGATTCCAATCCACATTAACGTGGTGTCTTTCAACCGATATTTGTGGAACTATTTTAGCGTAAACTTAGATATTTCTAGAGCGTTATTCTTAAAATATCATGGAAGATTTGTGTGACTCATCTTTAATCATTTCTAATAAGATCTGATTCTTTCTCACAGAAATACCTCAAAGTTTTCAGGAGAATTGAGCTGTGAAACGATTTCACACTCATTCAGATGATCACACCATTAATGACTCAAGTATTCTCACTCGTGATCTAATCCAGAGTCTTAATACTTCTGTCATTCAGATTCTATACCTCATTCTGGAACTCTTTCGACCATGTCAAAGAATTCCGACTTGTGTCACATCAAATGAACACAGTCTTACTTACTGAAGTAATCAGTAGAGACAATGAAGTACAAGAAATTTTTTTTTTTTTTTTTTTTTTTTTTTTCTGGCATTGTTGCTCATCAGACCACATACATGAGTATGTTCAATCTCCAATAAGCCTTTGGGCCTTTCTTTAGCTCGGCTAAGATGGGCCCTATGTCTTTTGGTCTAGTAAGCAGAATTCAAGTCTCATAAGACATTCATTCAAATGAGCCCAACAGTTCATAACTATGGGATTTCTGAATCCGACTTACTCTCTTTGACCAAGACATTTATGCCAAAGAAAAATCAGGTTTAATTCATCAGATTTAAACCAATTTGGTATTTATGTTACATTTAGGCATTCTTTGGTTTAAGATATAAAACCCATTCCTTGAATAGGGTGCTACAATTAATATTTCATTAAGATCAAAAGAACAAAACTTGTCTTTTATCAAAATGAAAAACATTCAAATTCTTTACAAGAAAATGAAAAACAACTCTGCTTAAAGCAGGTACATTGTAGCAATTACTTAATACAAAAACCAAGCCTCGAAGGCATCTACAAGTGAAAAACCCTATGACTGAGGCAGCATCCATAGCTCCTTCCAGACATGCAGTTCCACTTGCCCTTCCTTCAACGTTCTACTGTTGCTTAGGCTCTGCATATTTCAACAAATATCAGTGCCACAACCAGTATCCAATACCTGCAAGGTAGAACTTGAAGTAATAACATGAATACCTGAGGAAGTAGTCTCATACATTAACTTCAACTCCTCATCGTCTTCCATGAATTTTATGCAATCTCTCTTCCAATGCCCTATCTCTTTACAGTAGCAGCACTTACCAACGTAAGAGGTATCTGACCTGAGCTCAGAAGACACACGCTTGCCATAGTTCAAAATCTGGACAACTTTGTCTTCACCCTTGTCAATACTAGGTTTAATAAACCTACCCTTCACGTTTGGCTCAACCGTTTTGAGCATATCATGCAGTTCAGTCAACGTCTTCGTTAAGCCTTTCTTGATATAGTTCCTTACGAACTTATCATAGCTTGACGGCAGTGACTGCAGAATGATCTCAGTTGCCAATTCATGGCTAACTGGATAATCCAGTTTCCTCAGGTTATCAATATAACCTATCATTTTACTGACATGAGGACTCACTGGATGATCATTCGGTAGCTTGCAGCTAGTGAGAGACTTAACCAACTGGTATCTCTCCACTCGTATCTGCTCCTGAAATTTCAATTTCAGGCTGCTGATCATCTCTATTGGCGACTCCATGTTCTCATATTGCTCCCGCAAGTCTGAGTCCATGGTGGCCAATATCAGACCACGCACATCTACCGCATCATTATAATGCTTATTCCAAGCATCATATACTGCATGAGAAGCATTGGACCCGATCCTTACGGGGAGAGCTCTCTCAAGGACATAGTCCTTTCTCTCCTGTCTGAGGACTAGCCTCAGGTTCCGCGACCAAGTCAAGAAATTTGATCCGTTCAGCTTGTCCATCTCAAGGACAGACCGGATCGAGAAAGTGTTTTGATTGTTTGTGCTAGTCATAACTGAAATATAAGATAAAAGGATTTTAGTTAATATGTTCAATATGATTAATCTCGTATTAAAATTTAATATGATTAATCACGCATTATATTCAATAACATAAGTTACCCTCAATAGAATATAATGATTCCAAGATCCACATATAACTAAGATTAAAGTGGGCCACTGGCCGTCACCCAACCTTAGCTTATATCGGTAAGCCCTATGTCGGCTAATTATATCCGTGATATAACTCTTGGTTGTGAATCTGGGCCCGAGGCCCAATCCACTCTGATGTCTCAAGGCCCGGGACTCCCGATGGCCTAGTCAAGAAAACCAGACTATACAGTCATGTAACCATTAATGTCTGGGACTCCCAATGACATTTATGAATCACAAACTGTCTTATCCACGCAAAAGCAGACACCCTCACACTGTAAGGCC
Source organism: Orychophragmus violaceus (assembly GCA_030180135.1). Classification (NCBI taxonomy): domain Eukaryota; kingdom Viridiplantae; phylum Streptophyta; class Magnoliopsida; order Brassicales; family Brassicaceae; genus Orychophragmus; species Orychophragmus violaceus. The sequence continues at coordinate 18,532,576 of CM058229.1, read as the reverse complement.
ATGAATACAATTGAATGGATTTTGACAGCTGACATAGAATGGACAAGACATCCAACGCTTGATATTATTTGAGGTTCGTAGGTTTATTAAAAAATCATTCCCAAAATAGAAGATTACTATTTCGGGAAACTTTCTATTTTTGGAAACCTACTATTTTTGGAAACTTTCTAAAATTGGAAACTTTCTAAAAACGGAAACTTTCTAACTTTAGAAATTTCTTAAAATCCAAAACCCGCAAATCCAGAAACTTCTATTTTAAGAAACTTTCTAATTTCAAAATTTCGGAAACTTTAATTTAAAATCGACTTTATAATTTTATAAAATAAATTTTAAATTGATCTGAAGAAAGACTCAAATAATTGGCCCAATTGTTTTAACTTCTTGGCCCGAGGCCCAAGAATTGGTCCATGTCCAAGACATGACCCAATTGTCCAATTAAATGACATAACCGGTCTGGTTCATTAAAACTGGTCTAACCAAGTTTTAATTACTACGATGACCACAATTGTCAACCGGTTATTTACTAAACCGGATTTTCTCAATTTATTTGGTCCAACCAAATCAAATTAGAAATTCCTGGTTTAGGCACTAAATCCAATAATTCTTTCGACATTGGATTTCTTATCCTGGTTTAACCAGATTTAATAAAATTATTAAAATCTGTTTATTAAACCAGAACGAATCAATTTTAATTAAAATTTTAAACCGAACCATTAACCGAACCGAAACGATTGAACCGTGATCACTCAACCCTAGCTTTCGGATCAAGCAATGATCGTCCAGCCGCAAGCCGTGCGCCACGATCCGAGATCGATACGCTTGGCATGCTCGGGACGGTTCATCGGGACGTTCGGGACGGTGCTAGCTTGTTCGGGTCATGCGGGAGAGCCTCGATCCTTCCACGCCAAGCAGGAAGACGATCGGGACGCCGGGACGAACGGGAAGCGATCGCGATCGTATGATCCGATCCGCTCGATCATTTCATCCGGCTGCCGCTCTCACGCAAGGCTCTCGGTCGATCATGCGATCGATCATGGATCGATCCATGCATCAAACTCGTCGGCCGATCAACAAAAACAAGTCATATAGCTTGTTTGTGATCCGATTAATGTGTTTAGATTTCAATTCTGATTCTTAAGTGTTTTTCTTATCAGTAATGGATTCAAAACACTTCTAAACAGATTAAACAACCTAAACATGAATCTAAAACAAGAAATCCTAAGAACCAATGGCTCTGATACCACTGTAGGAATTGTTTAGATGATCCTGATTCAATTCACAGATTCATATCACCCTAAACATACAGATCTAGGTTCTCTTGAAATAGAAACATTAGATGATCTCACCTTTTACCTGTTTATGCAGCGGAAGGAGATAGAACAGGTCAGAGATCAGCAGAACCACCAAGGGATGGATCCTCCAAAGGCTCACACACGCACACCGTCAGGAAGAAGGCTGCTAGACCACAAGAGAGGAGGCGCAGAGAGAGAGGAGGCTGGCGCAGGAGGCTGAGAAAAATTAGAGAACTTTTTAGGTCAAGTTTTATTCATTAAAACTCCCTTTAGTTCTCATGGGCTTTTGGGCCCAATTCTCAGTTCTAATTAAATCCCATGGATTTAATCAGGCCCTTTAGTCTCTCTTAGTACAGTAAATGCCTAGCACTTTTACCGTACTTCTGCTAAGCCGTTCCTACACATTTTCCTGTTAGCTTAGGCGTGTGACCCATATGGGATCATACAATAAAGGCAATAAGTCCAAGACTTATAGATCATGAGCGGACTCTAGCAAGCCATCATGACCCCCAGCATTGTATGACTTATGTCTGATCATTGACATACTCTTACTTTCTAGAGACAGTACCGAGATTACTGGACACAATTCCAACACATAGTCACCAGCATTAGACAATTAACATCTTTGACATCAGCTGAATGCTTATCCCAAGCATTCTTTTCTGTCTGCGGGGCATTGGAACGTGGCCTCTCGGTGAGAACTCTTTCAAGGACATATTCCTTTTTCTCCTGCCTGAGAACTATTCTCAGGTTCCGATACCATTCCAAGAAATTAGATCCATTTAACTTGTCCTTCTCAAGGACGGATCTGAGTGAGAAAGTGTTGATGTGATTTGAGACAGACATAGCTGTAATTCAAAAGAGGTAGATTTTAGTTATAATGCTCAAGAAATGAGAATTCTTATCTAATAAGAAAAACTCGCATTGTATTCAAAACTATCTTTCCTCGGATGAATACAATGAGCCAAGATCCTCAGATTACTAAAATTCGAGTGGGCGACTCGCCGTTACTCAAATTTTAGCTATCTAGGCAAGCAAATCATTGCTAATTGTACTCAGTACAACTCTTGGTCGTGAATAAGACAAACTATGTCCAATCCACTCTGATGTCTCTGGGCCCAGAACTTCTGACAGCCCAGTCAAGTAAAACCAATCCACTTTCTGTCTTGTGATCACTGACAGTTGCACTGCAAGTCTGTCAATGATCACCTGCCTTACTCACGTTGCAGTGGATATCGAGGACTCCAAGATTATCCAACAAACGACACGAGTCTTGACAGTAGACAAGATCGGGCAAGACATCAAGATCACTTGATATTTAGTTGAGGAAAGGAACTATTTTATCTTGATGTATATCCAATACACATCCATGAAGTTATTAATTCAATTAAAACATTTAGTTTTATTAAGTTAAGGTTCATTTTGATTTGGTATTCGCAACTAGAAGTCCAACCCCTGAGTCTGCGATTTGTGTGTCGATCGACACATCCTTTGCATCGATCGACACATCTTAACCACAATCAAATTGGTTTTTTGGTTCAATCCAATCCAACCGAAACCAACCAACTGAATCGATCGATGCACCCAGTGCGTCGATCGATACAATGCGAGTTTTCACGGTGCATCGATCGACACAAGCTTGTGTCGATCGTCGCTATGCGAACAACCCAAAAGATTTTACGAATTTTCGCTCTGTGTCGATCGACGCACGCTTTGCACCGATCGACACGCTGCGACAAACCCTAAATTATTTTGCGAGTTTTCGCTCTGTGTCGATCGACGCACGCTTTGCACCGATCGACACGCTGCGACAAACCCTAAAATTATTTACGCGTTTTCGCTCTGTATCGATCGACACACGCTTTGTGTCGATCGACACACTGCGAGAACGCAGGTATCGAATTTTCAACAGATGCTTTAATCCAAGATTAACACTTGAAAACACGATTTTCACAGGCAATAAAATCAATTCAACAAACTCAGTTTTCGAATTAATTGCATCAGATTCAATAGCTAAACCCTAACAACGCTCTGATACCACTGTTGGATCTTATAGGATCTAGGGTTTGATATATTGAATTTACCAACCTCGTTCTTACCTTGAACTGGCAGCGGAATTTGTGAACGAGATCAGTGAGCAACGCAGATGCCTTGCCTCTACCAGATACACACGCACACAAGCTGGAAACGGGATGCTAGTGCCGGATCTGTGGGATCTAAGAGTTTCTGGTGTTTCTGCTTTTCTGTCAGAGAGAAGAAAAGACGGCTAGGGTTCAGGTCGACCATATAAGACCTTATATATCGACCTGGAAATGACATCACCAAACCGTCGGACAATCCCGGCTCGGTTACGTCATTAATCCGAAACATCAGTTTCGGAACCCGATGTGCAACGATCGACACACTTACTGTTTCGATCGACACACCTCCATGAAAAGCGTGCATCGATCGACACACACATTGTAAAACTCTATGTAAATGTGTATCCAATACACATAAGTATGATCATTACCATAATGAGCATTCCCACTTTCATGCTTCCCGTTTTCTTAGGTGTGTGACCCTATAGGATCATATAATACTGGCAGTAAGTCTACAACTTACAGACTGCAAGAGGCTTCTAGCAAAACATTGCAACCGCCCAATATTATACGAATGTCTGATCTCGACACACAACTATCATCAGGAGTGAGTACAAGTGTGATTTCAGGACACTATCCCAACATATACCTGATGCACCTTCATGGAAGGAGGCTGCTAATCAATTCCATTATGGAGAATCATACATGCGAATTGGTTGATTTACCGCAAGGGTGTAAACCTCTTGGGTACAAATGGATCTTTACTACAAAATTGAAAATAGATAGATCCATAAACAAGTACAAGGCCAGACTTGTGGTGCAAGGATTCCGACAAAAAGAAGGTTGGATTACTTGACACATATTCTCCGGTAACGAGAATAACTTCGATTTGTATGCTGATTGGAATTACAGCATTAAGAGATCTCGAAATCCATCAAATGGATGTAAAACTTGCTTTCCTAAATGGAGATTTAGAAAAAGAAATCTACATGCATCAACCTGAGGGTTATGCCGCTCCTGGGCAGGAGAAGAGAGTGTGAAGACTTGTGAAGTCATTATATGGACTTAAACAAGCGCCAAAACAATGGCATGAAAATTTTGACAATGTAATGATGTCAAATGGCTTTCACACTAATGAATGTGATAAGTGTATATACATCAAAAGTACTTCTCATGGATACGTTTTGCTCTGTTTATACCTCGATGACATGCTCATCATGGGAAGCAGTAAGGATATCATCAAACAACTAAGAACATGCTTAGTGGGAAGTTTGATATGAAAGACTTGGGACTAGCAGATGTAATTCTAGGAATTAAGATCACTCGAAATTCTGAAGGAATAATCTTGTCTCAAGATCATTATGCTGAAAAGATCCTAGAGTGGTTTAAGAACTACTCAAACGGGATAGCGAAAACTCCAGTTGACCCTCGACTTCATTTGACAAAGAATTCATGTGAACCTGTGTCACAAGTGGAGTATGCAAGAGTGATCAGGAGTCTAATGTACTTGACAAATTGTACTAGACCTGATTTAGCGCACTCAGTAAATGTACTAAGTCGCTACACGAGTAATCCATGTCATACTCATTGGTAAGCCATAACTAGAGTATTATGAGAAATACTAAGAGTTATGGGCTTCATTTTGGAAAAGAACCAGCAGTACTAGAAGGGTACAATGATGCTAATTGGATTTCAGATTCTAGAAACTCCAAATCTACGAGTGGATTCACTCTTGCTGGTGCAGCAGTATCCTGGAATTCTTCCAAGCAAACACTCATGGTCCGATCAAACATGGAGTCAGAGTTCATAGCTTTAGAAAAAGCTGCAGAGGAAGCAGAATGGCTTCAGAACTTCTTGGAAGATATCAGATGTGCCAGCTCTACGCGTACACTGTGATAGTCAGTCGGCTATCTCAAGGGCACTGAGTAATCTATAAACAAAGACGACATACGACCATTAGATATTTGATCTCAAGTGGTGTAATAACGATAGATTACATCAAGTCGGCTGATAATTTAGCGGATCCGTTCACAAAAAGCTTGCCGAGAGATCAAATTGTGAAATCATCAAAAGGAATGGGTTTAAAGCCTATGAACAAAGATGACGTTTGATGGACACCCCACCTATGTGACTGGAGATCCCAAGATCTAGGTTCAAAGGGAAAACAAAATTGAACTGATTCAGGATTGAGCACTATAACTCTGCCCAGTTCCTCGGATGATAAATAGTGTTATATGTGTGTGATGAGGTTAAGCGTTGGCTTTTAATGATTCCATAGCTTTGTAATAGTGGAGTACAGATGGATACTTCTGGAAAGAAAGCTGATGGCAGATCACCTAGTGAGTGTGAAATGGGGCCGTTTCTAGGAGAATGAATGTAAGGCTATACTCTCCAACTTCACTCACGAATACCAGGCATGTTCAAGGCCACGATGAACACAATGGAGAACATAGTTCTACGAGAAGATGTAGCTGTGCGATATATGTTGTCTCGGTTTACACCAAAGTCTGGGTGGTTCAAGACATCGCGTTCACCTCCTGGCCGAGTAAACCCGACATATATCAAAAATGATTGGTTCAAGGCTGAAAAATGCTACCTATCAGATGCAGTTACATTTTCGTATACTCTCGAAAGTCTGTCTAGTCTAGTGAAGTCTAGTCTAGTCAAGTTTATCTAGTTCACTGAGTCTGTCTAGATAGTTGCATCTGCATATGTTTAGAGTCATTTCTATTCATGTGGGGGATTGTTGGAACAATTATTTAATAAAGACATGTTAAGACATGAACTTTATTAAAAAGTGTTTGTGTGAAAAGAAATGTGTTAAGCCCATAATGATATGGAAGGGAAATTTTCCAATTTGTGGAAACTTGCTAGACAAGTAAATTTCCAATTTGTGGAAACTTGCTAGATAAGTAAAATTTCCAGTTTGTGTAAACTTGCTAGACAAGTAAATTTCCATTTTGTGGAAACTTGCTAGACAAGTAAATTTCCATTTTATGGAAACTTGTGAATCCTATATAAAGGTGTAGGAATTTCTACCAGATCCTAATCCAATTAGGCAATCCTGGTCTGAATTCCGAGCCTAGGATCTAGGGGTTCATGTAATTTAATCTATGAGATCTCAGAATTACCTGGTGATTATGCAGCGGAAGATTTGCAGATAATCGAGATCTAGAGCGCCTCAAATGCTGTGCCTCTACTGGTATCCACACGCACACAAACTGAACAGGAGGGATGCTAGTGCCTATAGAGATCAGATCTCTCAAGAGGTTTCTCTCTAGTTTCTGGTGGCTGTGAATTAGGTTCGATTAGTGTTTTGGTCGACCATATATCTTTATATATGTTGACTTAAACCACCCCGGAATTAACCAACAATTAAACCGATTTAATTTGGTAATCCGCGAGTCGTGTCGACCGACACACTCTATGTGTCGATCGACACGGTCGATCTGTGTCGACCGACATACTTGTTATGTCGATCGACACTGTTCCAGAAACTTAGTATTGAATGCATATCTAATATGCATTCACCCGATCATTACATTAATGATCAACCTCATGTTCAACATCCAGTTTGCTTAGGTGTGTGACCCTGTAGGATCATATAACACTGGCAATGAGTTCTCAACTCATTGATCATAAGTGGCTTCTAGCAAAGCATTATGAGTACCCAATGTCATATGATTGTCTCATCTCGACAGTACAACTATCACTTAGAGTAAGTACAATAGATTTCAGGACATTCCCAACAATCTCCCACTTGTACTGGAATCATCTATTCCTATAATCCCTTCGTCACTATATCTCGATCCGGCATAAGGCAAGATCCGTGTCATCCTTATTAAGCCAAAATCATGTTCATCGAATTCCGATTTATACTGACAAGACAAACGACTGACAATCACCTCGTTTGAGTGTGGCCACACATTTCTCAGTATCAAATCTTCGATCGGCCCTGAGATATTTATCTCCTGTTATATAGGAGGGACAATTCCCATCTTGTTCCATCCCTGTTCCTTCACACGCTTCATGATACGTCCAATCAATGTCTTTATGATCACCAGTTACGGCTGACGTTTGACAAAGTCAAAGCGGACCAATTCACATGTAAGAAAACATGGTGAACTCAGGTCTAAGGACTATACTCTATAGTCGTAATGAAAACTCTCATGACACTTATATAACTATCCCGTAGAGTTCTCATCAGTGGGTCATGTCCGATCATGTGTTCTCTAACACATACCTATGTGATTGACTTTAATACTCTTATTAATGACTCCATGAAACTTAGTCATCAGTCACCTCACATACTAGTCTCACGCGGTTGTTAATGTCCCATTTTAACAACCTTGACCAGGGACTACAATAATTTATGTCATTTATTTTCTATAGGGTTTCATGATCAAGTCACATACTTGATGACCTACAAAAATGTCATAAATTACTTTGGGACTATTATTTAATAACCATTATTAAATAATACAGATGTCAGATTTCAATAACATAATCATATTATGTTTATACGAATCATCTATCATAACTAAAATCAATAACAATGACTCCCACTAAAATTAAGATCATATCTTAAGACATCTAATGCCTTTAGGAGTAGTCTGACCCTTATTCGCTCTTGCTCAGCGTGTGTAGAAACACACTGCGTCTTGCTAAGAGTAATACCAAGAGTCATTTGCACAAAGCCCTTCTTGGAATCATGCATACTGGATCTGTGCAAGGCCTTATCACATAAGTATCTTGACACAATCCACTTAGCTTATCCAATCTATCTTTGTCGAAAAACAACCTTTTGAATCAAGTCTTAATAGACTGTAAACAATAGAACTTCATTTCCGAGGAGTAGTACGTTATCAACATACAATACTAGAAATGCAACTGCGCTCCCACCAGTCATCTTGTAAACATTCGGTTCCTCTTCATTTCTGATAAAATCAAACATTTTGATTACTTTATCAAAACAAAGATTCCAACTCCGAGATGCTTGCTTCTATCCATAAATAGATCGATGAAGCTTGCATATCTTCCTAGCTTCATTGGGATCAATGAAAACTTCAAATTATGTCATGTACACATTCTTTTCTAGAATTCCATTAAGGAAAACTGTTTTCACATCCATCTGCCAGATCTCATAACCATTATGAGTGGCGGTTGCTAGGAGAATCCGAATGGACATAAGCATGGTGTCTGGGAATAGGTTTCTTCACAGTTAATACCATGAATTTATTTGAAACCTTTTCCACCAATCCAGCTTTGGATATCGCCATTCCGGATTCAGCGGCTTTCAGCCACTTTCGGAGTCAAGGCCCATCATTGCTACTTCAAAATTCGCAGGCCCGTCACTTTCAATGATCAATAGATCACGGCAATTGGTTACGAGAAATCCCCATTTCTCGGATTCGTGACGGATCCTTTTGGATCTACGAGCTTCAGTCTTGTGTTAAAAGTCACGCACATATCTTATATGTAGACTTTTACCACGATCTAATTAACCAAGATTTAAACCGTAGTTAATTAAATCATAAACCAAAATATTTTGGTTCGCGATCTGTGTCGATCGATACAACCTTTGTGTCGATCGACACTACTTCAGAAACTCGTCTTTTCAATGTATATCGAATATACATTCACCAAATCCTTTATAAACTTTAGGCACCACAGGTGCAGGTTCTACAACTCTTTGTAGTTCCAGCTGCTGCTCTTCCTCATAAGGTTGAGCAGTCTCCTGTGATTTTCGAATTTCTTCGAGTTGTACTTTACTCCCACTGTTCTTCTTGGAAAGAAAATCTTTCTCAAGAAAACATAGTTCCGAGCAACAAACAATTTGTTCTCGAACTTGTTGTAGAAGTAACATGCCTTGGTTTCGTTAGGACAACCAATGAATTAACACTTATCAGATTTGGGTGTGAGCTTATCAGAGATTAAACGTTTTATATAAGCCTCACAACCCAAAATCTTCACGATGGATAAATCAGAAACATTTCCATTCCACATCTCATGTGGTATCTTTGTAACTGATTTTGATGGAAACCTATCTAGTGTAAACGCAGACGTTTTTAGAGCTTATTCTTAGAAGGATATTGGAAGATCTAAGTGACTTATCATTGATCGAACCATATCTAATAAGGTCCGATTCAGGAGGAGTGAATTGTGAAACACTTTCACAATCTCTCAGATGATCACTAAATTCTTGACTTAGGTATTCACCTCCATGATCTTATCGTAGAGATTTAATACCTTTGCCAAATTGATTATGTACTTCATTTTGGAACTCTTTGAACTTTTCAAAGATTCTGACTTATGTCTTATTAATAAGATATAACTTGTACCTACTGAAAACATCAGTAAAGTTAATGAAGTACTGAAAATTTCCTCTAGCATTTGCGCTTATCGGGCCATTTACATCCGTATGTATAAAGCCCAATAAGCCTCAGGCCCTTTCATTTTATCCGTTCGCAACTTGTGCCGACCGACACACCGTTTGTGTCGATCGACACTACCATTTCGAAAGCGGCCTCTGTCGTTTTACCCAATAAACCAGATTCGCTTTACTCATTATGATTCATAATCAGATGAGCCCAAAAGTCCATCACTATGGAGCTTCTGAATCTGTTTCTTATTTATGTGGCCCAAAACAACAATGCTAGAGAGAAGTTTGATTCGTATCTTTTGATTTGAATCTCTTGGTATTAATGTTATAGCTATGCACATTTTAGAACATAAAGTCCATTCTCTAATGGATTGCTACTATAAAATATATCACTGTAATCAAATGAATAACACTTATTCTTAATTTGAAAACTGATATCCTTTCATATCCAAACAAGGATTAGAAATAATCTTTCTGCTCATAGCAGATACATAGTAGCAGTTTTAAGTTCAAAACATGCCATAAAAGAAAACAAATGAAAAAACTCCTACGGTTAATGCAGCAACTCTTGCTCCATTTCCACGCGTAGATCCACTTGTCCTTTCTCCATAGTCCTACTTTTGCTCAGGCCCTGAAGAAGAAGTCTCGTACGTCTACTTCAGCTTCTCATAATCTTCCAAGAATTTATTGCAGTTTCTTTTCAAATGCCCATAACCGTTACAATAACGGCACTTAACATCTTCAGAAGGATTGGTTTTAACCTTAGGAATATGACCAGACTCGCTTGGATTCACAATCGAGCTCGTCTTGCCATCACCTTTGTTCTTACCAAGTTTCTTAAACTTTTTACCCTTTTGTACCATAAGGACATTTGGGGTGTCCTTCTTGATGTTAGGTTCAGCAGTCTTAAGCATCCCATGCAATTCAGTCAACGTCTTCGTCAAGTTGTTCATGTTATAGTTCATAACAAATTGATCATAGCTTGACGGCAGTGACTGTAGAATGATGTCAGTAGCCAACTCTTGGCTAATGGGACAATCCAGTTTCCCCAGGTTATCAATATAACCCATCATCTTAATGACATGAGCACTAACTGGTTCGCCCATTGGTAGCTTGCACTCAATCAGAGACCTAACCGTCTGGTATCTCTGAGTTCGTGCCTGCTCCTGAAACATACTTTTCAGGCTAGTGATCATCTCTATTGGCGACTCCACGTACTCATATTGCTTCTGCAATTCCGAGTTCATGGTAGCCAACATGAGACAACTCACATCCACCGCATCATTAGAATGCTTATCCCAAGCATCCATATCTGACTGCCAGGCATTGGCTCGGTACTTCTTAGGGAGAACTTTCTCAAGGACATAGTCCTTTTTCTCCTGTTTGAGAACAATTCTCAAGTTCCGATACCATTCAAGAAAGTTCGATCCATTTAACTTGTCCTTCTCAAGGACGGATCGCAGGGAGAAATTGTTTGGTACGATGGTTTGAGTTAGACATAGCTGAAAAACAAGGGAAGTTTTAGTTATGATGTTCAAGAAATGAGAAGTCTTAACAATTAAGAAAACTCGCATTATATTCAAACAATGTTTCCTCAGATGAATATAATGATCCAAGACCCATACTTCACTAAACTTGAGTGAGCCACTAGCTATCACCCAAATTTAGCTATCTAGGTAAGCAACAACCTTGCTAGTTATATCCAATATAACTCTTGGTTGTGGATTGACATCTTATGTCAAATCCACCTGATGTCTCTAGGCCCAAAACGATCTTGATAGCCCAGTCAAGTAAACCAATCTCTTAAGTCATGTAATTGTTGACGCCTTGCACTGCAAGCCCATCAACACGATTACTTCCTGCCTTACTCATGTAATTGTGGATACCTTGCACTGCAAGCCTATCACTCAATGAAACGAGTCTTGACAGTTGACAAGATTGGAAAGACATCAAGTATCACTTGATATTTGGTTGAGGAACGGAACCTTTAAAACGTTCAGTTTTATTATGTTTTAATTCTTCCAATTAAATGATCTGTCTTGCTTTGGTTCTGTGATTGCAGGTTCCATAACCCAATCATCGAATCTGATGTCGACCGACACTACTATAGTGTCGATCGATGTAGAATAACCAAAAGCAATCCGCGATAACCGATCAATCCAATTGATCCGGTTTTGAATACCGGCCAGTGTCGGTCGATGCTACATTAGCATTGATTGATACCAACCTGATCAAACCAATCGCAGTTAAACCATCATTAACCAAGTTCGATAACCGGTCCAATCCAATTGAACCGATTCATCATTCTAGCGAGGTCTGTGTCGACCGACACAACTCTTGTGTCGATCGACACCAGGCGAAATAAGTTTTATTCGGGTTATCCTTCTGTGTCGACCGATACCCGTTTGGTGTCGATCGACACAGTGCGATAATCCATAATCGTTTTATCAATCAAAAAACCTAAAAAATAGATTTTCATGAAAACGAATTTTAGCATGCTTGTATCAACTATACAGAGATTCAGATTCAACTAATCTAATCAACATGCTACAGATTCAATGGAACCCTAAAGCTCTGATACCACTGGAGGAATTTCTACCAGATCCTAATCCAATTAGGCAATCCTGGTCTGAATTCCGAGCCTAGGATCTAGGGGTTCATGTAATTGAATCTATGGGATCTCAGAATTACCTGGTGATTATGCAGCAGAAGATTTGCAGATAATCGAGATCTAGAGCGCCTCAAATGCTGCGCCTCTACTGGTATCCACACGCACACAAACTGAACAGGAGGGATGCTAGTGCCTATAGAGATCAGATCTCTCAAGACGTTTCTCTCTAGTTTCTGGTGGCTGTGAATTAGGTTCGATTAGTGTTTTGGTCGACCATATATCTTTATATATGTTGACTTAAACCACGCCGGAATTAACCAACAATTAAACCGATTTAATTTGGTAATCCGCGAGTCGTGTCGACCGACACACTCTATGTGTCGATCGACACGGTCGATCTGTGTCGACCGACATACTTTTTATGTCGATCGACACTGTTCCAGAAACTTAGTATTGAATGCATATCTAATATGCATTCACCCGATCATTACATTAATGATCATCCTCATGTTCAACATCCAGTTTGCTTAGGTGTGTGACCCTGTAGGATCATATAACACTGGCAATGAGTTCTCAACTCATTGATCATAAGTGGCTTCTAGCAAAGCATTATGAGTACCCAATGTCATATGATTGTCTCATCTCGACAGTACAACTATCACTTAGAGTAAGTACAATAGATTTCAGGACATTCCCAACAAAAGGACCCCTAAGCCTCTGTTTTAGAGCATCCAGAACAAAAATCACACAGAGAAAAACACAAATAAAAGTTCCGTCAATTCTCTTCTGTCTTTAGGTTAGTGTTCTAATTTCGAGAGTATCGTAGTTCATATGTTCGACAGAACCGATATCGAGTGTTGCGATACGGTTTCATATGGTTGTATCCTGGGACTCATGAATCATGATTTAACCTGTCACACTACGGGTGATTCTTTGAGTTAAGGAAAGAGATCAAATATCGCCTCCATATATTCTGATTTCTACTCCTTCTGTCCGATTGTTTTGATATCGTTTCCTTAACGTCTATTTTATTTTCATGATTAAATCGCTTTTAACGTAGTGCTGTAAGTTTTCGTTCTACAATATATATATATTTGATTCCTTTCTCTATGTAAATTATACATTAGATTTATTTGTGGTAAATTCATATTTGATATTCCTCTTTTATATGGCTTAAACAAATATTGTTTTTGTTATACTTGATTGGTTCTATTTTTTTTCAAGAAAACTTTTTTTGTGTGTGGGCCATTTTAATTAAAAACATTTGTTGGTTCAGTTAATATGTTCATTATCATTTATTTATGCAATGACTTCATTCTTTAGACTTACTTTGGATCCAAGATCAGATTTTGAACCTCTTTGATGGTTGAGCTAGCTGCATATAACAACATCTTCCCAATCTGATGTTAAATTCTCAAACCATGTTCAAGGATTTCAGAACGTAAGGCATTAAGATGTTTAATGGTTTGTCCTAAGGGAAGGCGGAATTGGAGTTTTTGTACCTCTAAAATCTGAAGTTTTGCCTCGTTGGCGTTCGGTAAACACCGAATTTCTTTGGGACACTTTGATATTTGATTTTCACTGGTTTCAGAGATTGTGCTTTTAGATTATAGAACTTTGCAAGTTGATTTTGACAACTGAAATATATTGCAATCAATTTTTTTTTTTTAATCAGATTGGGTTAAGAATCCAACTGAACACAGTTTCATTCGTTTGATTTTTGGTTGATATTCAACTGCATCGAGCCGCCATTTTCGCGCCTTTATCACTGTGAGTCGGCTCACAAACCTTTAGTTACATATAGATCGGGAACCGAGAAACCGTAGAATTAGGATTGCATACCCGTTGATAACATGATTAGTTGAATGGTAATTGATTGGACGTTTATGATAAACCGGTTAGGATCGAATAAGCATATTAGGGTTGAGAATTAAAAGGTTAATCGATTGCGTGCCGTTAGGTTGTTAGTAATAATTGATTGATGCATTCATATAGATACCGTTTGATTAGGACCATATATGCATATATATTTGTATAAGAACGAGAATGAATGTATCTATATACTTGAATTAAGACGACATTAAGATACGAGTTAAATCTAAATGAACGTATAGAATATTATAACGGGATTGGGGTTTAGGTTTAGTAGCGGGGAAGGGTAGTGAATTCAATTAATTATTAATGAGACGTAGGGTAGTTAGTAAGTTTACTAACTCTAAACCAACATATCGAGGAGTTACTAAAAGACACCTTAGAATGAGGTAATTAAGGAAGTGGTATGAGTTGTAAGCCGTCTACGGGTTAGAAATCCGCTAACCCAAGGTAGCGGATAAGAACGGATTAAAAGACTTAGAAACCCTAATAGGCCTGCTTGCGTGATGATTGTTATGATGGTTGTGATTGCGTGATTATTATAATTGTTGTTGTGAGTTTTGTGTGCAGGCTTGCTAGACTGCTCGGTGTTGGGCCGAGCAGTATTTGTGGACACTTACTCCGGTCACGGGACCGGGTAAGTTAGTTGGTGCTGACTAGGTATCTTACCTGGTCAGAGTGGTGGTATTGGTAGTTTAGTGGCTTGCAGATTGGTTGGGGATTTATTATTATTGTTGATGATTGCGTGATCTGTGCTAGAGTCCCAGCGAGTCTGCATGTTTATATTTATGCACTAGGAATCTAGGGAGCGTTAGATTCCGCAAGCCTAGGTTTGTTTACGTTCCGGTACTTCCGACCCGAACGGATCCTCGGGTTTTACCTAACCGGATCATGGTGATTCCGGTTATGGTGTTAACCTACTGGGTGACGCCGGTAGGTGTGTGATTCGGAGAATACGGGGTCATGTCCTAGGGCCGAATCACATGGAAACTCTGACTATCTAGGGGTAGTCCGAGTCACCGCGTATCGATGGACGGAAAACGGTGTCCTACTCGTGGGACCTTGTGTACACGTTTAGGAGTCGTGGGTTAGTTACCATATAGGTGACGATGCAAACCCGTGGAATCTACCGAGTTCGTAGGGCCCAGCGTTATTTTGATATTTCCTTTTTTGGGCGTAGATAGACCGAGTCTAATCAAGGACATGTGCCGCAGTGCCTTTGATTTCCCTAATTCTCCTTATCTTTGGCATTGATTGTGTGTTGTGGGTTTATCACGACGTGGTGGTGCGTGATCGACCATTTCTTTCATTGATTGTTATTTTGGGCTTTTGAGCTGGGACTTTGTAGACATTAGATAAACTAGAAGCCGTTAGTGGGGAGCCGATTCAATGTGTGATCTTAGATCGCTCATTAGACTCTTTTTGTATTTTTCAGGTTTAGTAGCGACGGACGCGGGAGGTCCTCGGTGTAGTTTCGGGATCGCTTGTGACGGGATTTGATTCGGGGTTTTGGGATGTTTTATTTCGGTTCGGCATTAGCGCCATTTCGTGTTTCTGATTGTTTGTGTGTTTATTGCGATGATTGTTTGTAAAACCCGTTAAACGTTGAACTTAACGTTTGATTACTCATAAATGAAATTGTTTCCCTGATAGTGGGTTTCGTCCGAACCGACACAACTCATAGAAGTAGTACGAGTAGTACCGCTTTGTACTATGGATATGAGGATAGCGGAGTCGAAGATGAATTGGTGCGAGCCTTTGTCTCAAACTTATCTGTCTCTGGCTTCGTCATGTGGCGAACTTTTCCCGTTCGACTTGCTCGGGTTCGATCGGTCATGTTCTTGTTTGAATGTTGACCGATCAGCTCGACGGTCAGCTGAGAATGGGAAAGGAGCGTTACATACATTTTCATAAAATACAAAATACATACTATATCAATAGATTCATATGTATTTGAATCCTTTGGATTTCACCGCCTTACTCCGGTTCATTGTATATATAAAACCACATTCATATTAAGTATTATATATTTAAAATAAAAATACTATATATTTTCATATTATCTTCCTTATAATCTATGTAGTTCCATATATGTATATTCCAAATCATAACTTTCTTATTATTTTTCGGCCATGGTTTCTTTTATATATCTTATTTAAACCACATGTATTCGCTTCCAACAAAATCAGAAACGGCTTGAAAATAAGAAGCGAGGGGACAATGGAGAAGGTAAATTTACATGTTTGTTACATTTCTTTTCTTCACTTTAGTAATCAATGTCCTTTGTCCGCTTCTCTTTCCATGGTTGTGTTTGTATTACAGGCTGCAACAACTTTTTCCCTTTAGAGTTGAGTTTCGCCTTTTTCCGTGATCTTCTCTTTTGAGCGTAATTAAGTGTGAATCAAATGAACCTCCATCTTATCTATGGGCATGTACATCTAGATATATACTTTCTTTGTGATCACTCAAATGTTAAGCATATTAAAGGGGAATCGAATATTGT
Organism: Orychophragmus violaceus; assembly: GCA_030180135.1. Lineage (NCBI taxonomy): Eukaryota > Viridiplantae > Streptophyta > Magnoliopsida > Brassicales > Brassicaceae > Orychophragmus > Orychophragmus violaceus. The sequence goes on along the minus strand of CM058229.1, from coordinate 18,515,835 downwards.
TTGTAAATCAGTAAAACTCTTCGGTATTCATGTTCACTAAGATCTAAATCACCAGCATAAACTAAAATTTGATTTATATTATGCAGATCACTAGCTTGTTCAATAACATATCTTTCAATTAATTGTAATGATATCTCTAGCTAAATAACATGGTTTTGCTGATTATTCCTTTTGATAGACTTTATGTTATATGTTCCATGTTCTCTCAAATTGATGAGATGCAAGAACTAATAGAAGTTTTGTCATTTCTATTTCGTTTGTGGTGTATAGATGATTCTGCTTCTTTTTTATTTTCTTTGCATAAAATAATTTATGTGATTCGCTTCTCTTTAATTTTTGATTTTAAATAGGAAAATCATAAAGATGTTGAGGATTTGCTACCCAATTTGAATCAGGTCAAAGCGCAAATCAGAAAAGAAAGATTTGATTATATTAAAGTAAGTAGTGTTTAGCTGCTTCTGCATATAATTTTGCTTAGCTATATATATCTTACATTGACTAGAGATGAGAGAATTAGTCAAAGACTTTTCAAGGATATGGTTTATGTATTCTACATATTGCATAGATGATACGATATAATCCGAAAAGAACAATCATATAGTAATTACTAGTGAAAAATGCAAGACTATAACTATCTTTCATATCTACGGATCTAATTTGACATTTTTATTCAAAATAATTTATCTTATTTGGATTAACAGGAAACATTCAAGTTGAGATGCTTACCGAGTGTGGCTACTCATGCTTCACAATATTATTTACTTGCCTCAACCCGGTGCCATGGAAAGCATAATAATGGAAGAGACACCAAACTGCTTTCTTCTAGAAAGGAACCACCGGTCCATGATTTCAACGAAAAAGATGATCTTTCTAATAAAGAAGTTACATCATTTTCAATTCATGATGAAGACGTTATCCAACTTCCATTTGTTAAACAGATACCTCCATTCATTACATGGGTTTTCACGGATAGGCATGTTTGATTTTATTTATTACTAGTTTCAGCTATATATCTATCATATACAATATTCATCACTCGTATTCCATCTATATATTTTGTTAATATTGCAGAAATAAACTAATGGCTGAAAGTGATTCTGTGCATGGTAAGAAACAAATCCATTATGAGGGTGGTGAGGCAGTGGAACTGAGCAAAAATAACAATGAATATGAAGAAGAACCCGAGAACGAAAAATTCGAGTTTTCTGAAGGCATAGATAAGTTTATATGGTTAGTTTTATGTGTGTTACATACATTATTAAGTTATCACTTATATATGCATGCACGTAATGTGTTCGTATACAACTTCAGATTCTGATTTATTTGACTAATTATTTTATAAATATGTATATGAATTGAAACCTTTACTTTTAGATTGAGACGTACAATCTATTATTATATCTTGTTAATGCTAACGTAGTCAAGAATTTTGTAGTGAGATTGGACAGAAACATAGTCTGGATGATCTGGTGGTGCAGAATGCTCTCTCTACGTGTCTCAAATTGGATGTTTCACTTATTTTGGTAATGGTTGAATCTAGCCTTCGCACATCGATGATCCATTGATTAATAATCTTATGTTTTGTTTGTTAACGATCAGTCAAATATAATGTTCCTGATTTTTTTGGATTTGTCCTCGTGAGAAATGTTTTAATTCTAATATCTTAATGTAGGAGCGATACAATGAGCTCAATAAGCCTAAGAATGAAGAATATACTTATTTTTCGAAGACTGCTGATAAGCTTTTTTGCCGTCGCTGCTTGGTAATTTTTAAATGTTTATTTTTAGTTACAAGTATTTATATGTATATACATGTTTATCATGTTTTTTTTTACAGGAATTCAATTGTCATTTGCATGAACAATACCAGCCAGTGACTAATGTAAACCTTAATTTATTTACTTAATTATTTTTGTGCTGCATAATTAGCCTTATGATTAAAACTAAATAATTAACTTAATTAAATATTTTTGGCTTGTCAGAAAGAAAAAAAATCTAATTTGTTTGAGACTGAAGATGTTAGCAAACAATGCAAAAACCAAAATTATTGTTACCTCAAGGTATATTTCTCTCCCTTTCTCTCACACGCGGTATTTGTACATTTATTAATTATATTTGTTAATTAATTATTGGTTTAATAGCTAAGGAGCGACACAGAAGATGATCATATGGAGGATATTGATAACTCTATATCAAACGAGGAAGTGAATAATGTGGTCTCAGGTAAAAACACACAAATTGGAGATTGTGTATTAATTGATAGTAACGGAGTAATAAAAGAAACTAAAGAGATGTCCCAAGCAGATAATGAGTGGACGCCTGAAGATAAGGATCTTTACTTGCAAGGAGTTAAAATCTTTGGGAGAAACAGGTAAAAAAATAATATAAATAAAGTCATGGTAGTAATATACAAATAATCTAAAATTAATAATTTTGCTAAATGTTATGTGCTTAAAAACCTTTTTCAAAACTGAAAAAATTGGTCACAAATACATCTGGTTTATCATGTGAGTTTGGTTTCATATTCTAAAAAGAACAGAGTCCGTACAATTATATGATATTCTTTTATGTTTTCTTTTGTGCTAATTTTCCAACCATATATATACTTACAAACTTGATTGTGTTCCTTGTCCATGCTCTGGTCGCAGTTGTCTTATTACAAGAAATGTACTTGATGGACATAAGACGTGTTTAGAGGTTTACAACTACATGCAAAAGCAAGATCAATGTAATATGTTGCTAGAACATAATGAAACATCAAAAACACACAATAAGGTAAATTAAAATATGAAATATTCATGATGATTAGTAGAGCTTCATATTGATGATTTCATTACAGGTTAATAAAGAAATGTCTGGGAAGAAAAGTAAGGGTGTCCGTAAAAGAGTCAAACTCCAAAAGCATGCTTGTTATCCGGCTGCTATTAAAATTTTTGCTAAGGAAAAAAATAAGAAGAATATGCAGTACACACCATGCACTTGTGAGCCATCATGTCGAGATCAATGCCCTTGTTTAATTAGTGGAAATTGCTGTGAGAAGTATTGCGGGTATGTATCATCAACTTTTCATATTCGTAATCGAAAACATTTTTGAAGTCTGATAAACTCAGTTTCCATGACATTAGTTTGGACTATTCTAACCAATTTATGTGATGCTGAGTTTGAAAAAGAAAAAAAAACTTAATGAGTGATTTGATTAGTTTGGAATATTAGTTTGGACTATTGTACGAGTTTGATTACAAAATAGAGACGCCTCAATATATGACAGTATCCTGAATCAATAGACTACAGTCTTTCTAGATCATAAGTTCATAATTTGAATTCAGGTGTCTAAAGACATGCGGAAACCGTTTTGGAGGATGTAAGTGTGCAAAGGGTCAATGCATAAACCGACAATGTCCTTGCTTTGCTGCTTTTCGTGAATGTGATCATGATATTTGTCAGAATTGTTCGCTTAGGTAACATTTTCATCTTAATCTAAAAGTTGGTATGATTAAATTTCAAAAAATAAAAATAAAATAAATCTAAGAAACTATGTTTATATAGTTGTGGAGATGGCTCTCTTGGTGAGCTATCACAGCCAAGCCATTGCAAGAACATGAGATTCCTCCTTAAGAATCATAAGAGGGTATGTAACCATGGACAACAAATCAGCATCAAATTCTTGTATCGATAATGCAAAAATTATTAATTTATTCTTCTTTTATCTTTCTTATTCACTAGATTCTCATTGCAAGGTCTGATGTTCATGGATGGGGTGCATTTACACAGGTAAGCAATTATATTAATATCAGAATATGGGTTTTAATTAAACACACACAAATTTAAATTTTCCATGATAGAATACATTAATGTCATAGTTTTTTGTTAAATTATGTGTTAGGTCTATTAGGGATCAAACTGATAAAAAAAATTTTAGTATTTGTTAATGGTTTGTATACTAGTTATAAAACTTTTCAGTTAAATTTTTTATAACTTATTCTTCTTAATTGTTATTATTATTATTTTAGTTTTGGGTAAATCATACTATAACACTAGCTAGAATTGCTTATTTCGAACCATTTTGGTCTGATTACCAACCCCCTCCCTATATATATATATATGTGAATATACATTCCTATTTTCTCTCGTTGTTTTATAAAATTTTCAGTTAGGCCATTAATGATATAATATGAATTGATCTTTCAGCACTCTCTTAAAAAGAATGAGTTTATCGGAGAATATACCGGTGAAATGATCACTTCTGATGAAGCAAATGAACGTGGGAGTCTAGAAGAAAAAATTGGTTATTCCTACCTCTTTACCTTGAATGAAGAGGTAACTTAAGTTTCTGACATTCTCTTCTACATATACATAACATATTTCCATTTTTTGTCAACATGAGTTATAAATTTGTCTCATTAATTAAGGAAATATATTATAGATTGACATTGATGCACGACGTAAAGGAAACAAGTTTAGATTTCTCAATCACTCATCATCTCCTAACTGCTACGCCAAGGTACCATGTTACTGTATTGTTATCTCGGAAACCCTAGAACAATAATGATTCACTAAGGAAAAGCTATATACTTATATCAGTTTCATTAACTGAATAGATACAATTAATCATATTTTTCCAAAATTCCAAGAAACTCAAACTAATGAAATGGCGATCTTTCTCACCTTAGAATTTATGGTTTTGTGTGCAGTTGATGACCGTGAGAGGAGATCATAGGATTGGATTGTATGCAGCTAAAGCTATCGAAGAAGGTGATGAGCTTGTGTTCGACTACAGCTACGGACCAGGACACGCGGCTTGGTCTCAGTAAACCTAGAAAGAGTGGTGGTCTAAGCTTAAGGACATCGGTCCATTTAACTGCTTTTGGACAATAATTCAATTTACAACTCCAAAACTTTAAACTATCTATTTTATTTGTTTAAAGGCTTTTTTCTTTTGAACCTTACCTCCTAAATTTCCTTTTATGATGTTTCTCAATGAACAAAACCATGTTTTTTTTGTTCATTTGCTATAATTTTGAAGAACAAAACTATCCACAAGTTTACATATAGTAATATTAGTATAGCCAAAATGCATCTATTCTCATAATAAAATACAAGTATTCATACTATAGACATGGTAGTATTAACAAAACATCAAACTATGGATTTATAATTCAATAACAATTAGCTATGGAAGAAGTAATCCAGCTCTGTTTATATTCTCTTAAGTATTAATTTGTTGATATACAAAATTTATACGAGTTTTTGGGGATATAAGAAACATATTATTTAATAAAAAAAAATAGAGAAAGGAAGTGTTTATATCATGCATGTAGTATAAACTAGTGATAATTTCAATATAGTAACATAAATTTTCATCTGATTTTTCTGTATAATGTAAAGTTTTTTCTAAAATATATAATAATATCAATGACAAATTTATTTTGCATTTGGAAAAGAAGAACAAAAATCATTTGCATAGGAAATACATCTCTGGTTATTTATTATTATTAAGTAAAACACGTTTATACTATCAACAAAGTGGCTGTAGTTTAGTGGTAAGAATTCCACGTTGTGGCCGTGGAGACCTGGGCTCGAATCCGAACAGCCACACTTTATTCTATTTTTTGGCTTTTCTCATTCGTAAAAGCTATTTTACATATTTGATATCCCTAAATGGCCATTAGATCGCTACCGTCCATCTCTCCACCTGTCCGCTAGATTTTGGGCTATATTTACTTAAAATGTGAAAACGTATTAATTTCCTCTCCATTCAACACCATCGGCTCAGCCATCGGCTTTAATGTTTGCCATGTCTTCCGCCTCTGCTTGTAGGTGACAGTATATGAGATGTTGGATGAAGGTGAAAAATATTGTATCCTCTAATCTTTTTTGTAACTTAAAGCTCTTATGATTATCACATAATTTACATTTGCTAGTGGTTACAGAGATTCCTATTTTTGTATGTGTTGGGGTCTTAACATGATGCTCTCATAAAGGAAATATAAAAAGAAATCAAGCCAAATGTTGTTGTTCCTCTTCCTCCAAGCCATCATCTTCTTCTTCAGAGCTCAAAGTATCTTCTTCAGATTCCTATTAAAATCCCAACAATAAAAAGTCAACACAGAGTTCATACTTAAGTATATACGAAAATACAAGTTCCTCCACACATATGCATGGAGAAGGTCTTTTATGGTGAAACGGATGTATTTATCTATGTTCATTAGCTACAAATCTGCGGAATTACCGTGCGTCAACATTGGGTAGAACCATACTGCCTTTTTTTCATTGGTCACAGATAAACAATGGTTTCCTAACGCTGACGCACGACAATCTGCCGATTTGTGAAGCTGTTACGGATATCAGAGGTTATGCAGGTATTAGATTCTTTCATAGTGATACGGAAAAGATGGAGGATGGTTTATAGTTATGTAGTAGAAGTTAGGTTGATAGGAGAGAGAATTAAGTTAATTATACCATACTTTGATTTGATCCCTAGCTACAAAACTAAAGATCTACTATGTATAAGTGTTGGGTTTAACCATCTTCCTACCGTTTTTTTTCCAACGATGGTTTCCTAACACTCATACATGAAATTCTTCAGTATTTTGAAGCTGGAACTCGGTAGAGATGGTAAGGAGAAATGAGGTTAGACCTTGAATTTATAGAACCTGTTTTTTTTTTTTTTTAAATTGTTCTTTTTTTTTTTCAGGCGTGAACTATATGAAATACTTTAAGATAATACTTGATATGGATTGGTCTTATGATCTTTTAATATCGAAGTCCTAACTTTAACTGAACATATATCTGCCCTATGTGGAGAGTTATTGGTCATGTGATGCATGTAAAACAATTGGACATGCTTTAGTAAGGCTCTTAAAACGTCTGCATTACAACTATATACTAATAGCTATGTTGTAGATGAAGAAGAGAGATGATTGGGGCGAAATTGATGTTCCATTGCTTGAATATCTCCATCTATGTACATAAACAAGTGCATGCATTGGATGAGTATTTGGTTTGGAGCAGAACTGATTCAAGAAACCTGTTGATTTCGGCAATTATAAAGTATACATCTTACTAAAAGACCCAATGTGAAAGAGAAGAGAAGACAAGTGTGTTAGATATGAGCTTTTAAAAAAAAACAGTAGCATATAACAATATATATATATATATGTTTTTTTTTTAAACATATAATTCCCCGATTTACATAAAATCTCATCGGTCCAAAAATTATTTGTTTAATATTATACATTAGTGTTGCATTTTTAGAGTTGCAAAACACTTTTAGTAAGCTGTATTTGTACATCAAAGAACACCATTATAGATTTGTTTAGATTTCTCAAGTTCAATTTATGTCAGCTCCGGTTTATTTTAGAGAGATAGCAGCTCATTTTTTTTAGAGGAGACACCTTCTAAATGAGTGTTTTCAGATACAAAATTTAGATCATCTTTTTATTAAATGTTTTTTTCCCTTAAAACATGGTATTCTTTTTTTTTAAGAAGATGGACAAATTCGATTGGTGTTTCTAAAGGTTCTTGGGTACTCTCAATCACTACCTTTATGTATTTCCAGTCAGAATTCCTGCATGTGGTTATAATAGATTTGTTACAGTCTATAATCAGACTCTCTTCTTATAAGGTGTGTCCTTTTGTAGTCTCCAAAAAAGTTCCCTCTGCCCTAGACTTTTAACTTATATGCTTGGTATCTTCTAACTGAATTCTTCGATTATGTTTCACTAACCTCTTAAAACTTTGCTAGATAAAGCTTTAATCATAACCATTAATGTTAAAAGCTATATTCCTACCTATGTTTACTGCTAAGAGTGTGTTTGACATATATTTTTCATCTCTTAAGAACAACCGGATTTGGCTTCAGTGAGGAACGTATTTGCATTTCACAATCATCGAACATTAAAAGATTACATGTTGTCCTATATCTTATTAAGAACCTCGGATTCGTTTCATATAAAAATACAAAGATTACATTTACTTATAAACCAATTATGTACTGCTTTATATCATCCCAAGAAAGATTGTTAAATCATATGCCGAGGTTTTAATCACAATCCATTTGTTCTTGATTAAAAATTTATTGTAGTTTCTCATTTAATCAATATAATCATTACTGCATTCTGATTTAGTCTGTTAATTTATTTAAATGAGAATTGATAGCTGAACTATATCATAATCTAAAAGATACATTGAATCAAAAGTTTTAACAATGAATCAAGGTGGTGGTGACAAAATTATACATGATAATTCAGTCATCTACACGAGAACAAGTTCCTCTTTGATCCATAATTACCATTTGTTGTTTGGGTGTTCACTCCTATATAGCCATTTAGCAACAACCACTGAAAACACCTTAATCTTATACACACTGCTTCGAGAGGTTATTGTTCAAATCTGAAAACATCTTAATCCCTGAAATTCATCATGATTAAACGGCTCCAAAAATTATTTTACAAAATTCATACACACAATGGACATTAATGACTCCTCTGTTCATACATAAGTATATAAAAAATGAAAGTTGCTCCACACATACATATGTAGATGGTCATGGCTGTGGAATCAATTTTCTTTATCTAGGTCCATTAGCTACAAATCTGCGGACCTACCTTGCATTAACGTTGGGTATAACTATATTGCCTCTGTATTTTGTTTACAGACCAAAAATCTTTTCCCAACGCTAATGCATGGCAGTCTGCGGAGTTGTGAAGCAGTTCTGGATATGTTAGAGTTTGCAGGAATAAGCTTCTTTGATAGACGTAAGGATAAGTTGAAAGATGGGGAGATACATGGAGAAGAATTTAGGTTCATAGAAGGGAGTCTTAAATTAGATCTAACATACTTTGAATGTATCCTTAGCTACATATCTGCAGACCTTCCATGCATCAACGTTGGGAACAACCATCTTCAGTCTGCATCTTGGTCACAATGGTTTCCCAACGCTGAAGCATGGAAGTCTCCAGAAATGTGAAATTGTTTCGGAGTTGTGTAGTTTAGAAGAATACAGGTTCCACTACGTATTTATAGACACTGTTTTTGAGTTCTCTACATTTTATTATCAAGTAGACACTTGGAAGTAGGTTAAGATAACAAAGGACATGCATTGGTTTCGTATAGAGTGTAGACTGTGCATATGGTGATTTTAAATAGAGGCTTTATATGCATATGGTTTTCGGCTGACTGTTCTTGATAGACTGTGCATAGGGTCTTTAATGGTGTAGGTCGACATTTAACTTATCAAGATGCATGGATATAGATAATGTAATGTAGGTTAATCCATTTGAAATAATATAATTACATTTTTGTATCAACGCCCCAAACCCATTTTTATATAACAATTTATATAAGAATGTGAAGAACATATAAACAATCAAAATAAACTTTAAATTATAAAATTTACCTGAGAACCCAAAGTTATCTATAGACCAAAGTTGTTGTATTCAAAGCTGTTAAACCAAAATATGAATTGGTAAAGAATTTGACCATAAATTGTGAAAACCTAAATTTTAGGATCCAAACAAAAAAAATTCTAATTGTTTATTGGTGCCACGAAAAATTGAATTAGTCAATTAGTTTATTTTTATTTTAAAGAATCGACTAGGTCTTGAAATGTTTATCTCCATATTATAATGATGAATGTATTTTTTTTTAGAGATAGTATATATTTAATTTTGACCCTCAAACGTGATAACACTTACTTTAGATAAACTTTATTTATTTTAGTAGTTTTATTTATTTTAGATAAACTCTACCCAATGGCGTGTACGTCGACTTGTAATCTTCCGTCTTCGTCTTCGTCTTTTTGTTTTTCATTGTCAACTTTTTTTTCCAAATATAACACTGGTCCACACACAAAAAAAAAACTTTATGTTAGTACTATTTTTAACAAATAAATATTATTTTATTCATGTAATACGGTAAAGAAAAAACAATTATATTAATCAAAAGTTTCTATAGGTAATCTCAAAGGACTTGCATGTATCTTCAAAAGTTTATGTATGTAATCAAAAGTCCTTTAACAAAGTATCTTCAAAGGACTTGTATAATTAGGTTATCCGCCCCATGCGTGCGCGGCGGTTGTTTTGTATTTTTAAGTTTTATTATTATTTTATTTTTAAATTATATTTGTGTTTTACAGTATATAATATTATTTTTCCGATTTTTTGTTGAATTTTTTAACTATTTTATTTATATATATATATTAATATTTATATAAAAATGACATAATTTAGATTTTTTGTAGTTCATCCGTACTTGATATTCTTCTTTAATATAACTTAAATAAATATTAATTTTATTGTTTATTTTATTTCTGAGTTCTATATTTTGTTTTGAAAATTATTTCAATTAAAATATGTTATATGTGTGTTTTCTTTGGTAATATAATATTGCTCTTCTCAGGGATTTTAACCTATTTGTCGAGAAACTCTTAACTATATTATATATATATATATAAATTTGATTCCTTTCTCTATGTAAATTATACATTAGATTTATTTGTGGTAAATTCATATTTGATATTCCTCTTTTATATGGCTTAAACAAATATTGTTTTTGTTATACTTGTTTGATTCTATTTTTTTCAAGAAATTTTTTTTTGTGTGTGGGCCATTTTAATTAAAAACATTTGTTGGTTCAGTTAATATGTTCATTATCATTTATTTATGATGTGACTTCATTCTTTAGACTTACTTTGGATTCAAGATCAGATTTTGAACCTCTTTGATGGTTGAGCTAGCTGCATATAACGACATCTTCCCAATCTGATGTTAAATTCTCAAACCATGTTCAAGGATTTCAGAACGTAAGGCATTAAGATGTTTAATGGTTTGTCCTAAGGGAAGGCGGAATTGGAGTTTTTGTACCTCTAAAATCTGAAGTTTTGCCTCGTTGGCGTTCGGTAAACACCGAATTTCTTTGGGACACTTTGATATTTGATTTTCACTGGTTTCAGAGATTGTGCTTTTAGATTATAGAACTTTGCAAGTTGATTTTGACAACTGAAATATATTGCAATCAATTTTTTTTTTTTTAATCAGATTGGGTTAAGAATCCAACTGAACACAGTTTCATTCGTTTGATTTTTGGTTGATATTCAACTGAATCTGATTTTTTTAAGAAAAAAACGGTTAAGACTTATTCCAACTCGGCTAAATCCTGTTAGGGGGAAAGCTTGAAGGAATTTTTACAGAAAACACTTTAGCTTAATCTTATAAAAGAATCTTCTATCACATCCTCTAAAACCACTGATGAGCTGCAATCGACGCTTACTTCTCTTAACCGTTCTTCTTAGTCGAGATCTATCTTCAAACCATCCACCATCAAACTTACCTCTCCGGTCAAGAGGATCCATGATGAAACAAACCAGCGCCAAGGCAATCTCACCTAACGCCCCCGTCAAAACTCTCCAAAGTCGCCACGATCTCACCAAGCACGTCGTAACACCTCTTTAACACGCTTTCCCTCCTAACCTCCCTGTCGGCTTCTGCTGCGCTCGGTGTCGAAGAACTCGCCTCTCCTCTCCCGCCTCCGCACCCTACCTAGAAAACCAATGTCCTCTCATGGCTACCGTCAGTTCCGACGACTTACAAGATCCATCGAGTTGAAGCGGTCCAAACACCGCACGCTCCGTCGAGGAGATCCACCTCACCTCACGTTGCCGGAAAAACCAAATCGAGGCATCTCTTGGCTCTGCCTCGCCACCACAACTTTCTTGAAGCGGGGCAATCAACGGGAGACCCGTCACGATGCTGACGGATACTGCCAGTGGCCAAAAGAGACTACGTGGCAATTAAGCCGGTTTGGTTGTCCTACCACAGCTGTGAAGGAGAAATTTAGAAAAGAAAATTGAGACCCTCTGTCTCAACCCAAAGGAACTAAGTTAAAAATAGCATCTAAGATTTGTTTACAAAGAGGATAAATAATGAATAAACAAATGAAATCTAATAAACTATTTGTGTTTGTCTATTGTTGATTTTGAGTTATTTTTCTGACAATAAATCCAAACTTCTAATATATCTAAAAATCCAGTACAACAAAACAACTTGATATTTGAAAAATAAAAAGTTAAAAGAAATAACAATCTTCTTTTTTTTAAAATAACAATCCTCTTTTCTTTTATCTAATTTGGTATCTCTACTGATATTACACAGATATATGTATAACAACTTAAAATTTTAAAATTTGTGGTGTTCTATGTAAAAAAAAATAAAAATTCTGTTGGGCATACTCTTTGAATTTACCTTGCACTTTTAGTAAATTTTTAGGTCAAATGGTGCGCGGATAGCCTTTAGCGCATTCCCAAACAAAAATATTAATAGCTCGTATCCACTTTTAGCATTTTTCTACCGGTTCTTTGTTTCTCGTCCATATATATAAAGTTGGTTTGATGTGGTTATATACGGGTTGATGTTACTAAAAATTGAGAACACACTTGAAATCTGTTCGGTTCGGTTTAGTTCGGTTGTACCTCTTCAATCTAATCCCATCTCATCTTGTCTAGTCTAGTCTAGTCTCGTCGCCTAAATTCCACCAGCTCCAACTATAAAACGTAGTAACTACACTGCACAAGCACAACCTCGTTCGTATCGCTTTTCGAATTTTCTTTTCATAAAAAAAAAATATATATATTTGTTTAGAAAAGAGAGACAAAATTCAGACTTTTTCGTCCTTCGCCTCTCTGTCCTCTCCACTGAATCGATCTTTACGAGGTTCACTAGTACGGACAGCTGTTTTTATCTCCGCTCTCACCGTCAAACAACCGATCTTCCGTTCAATGGCCACCACCGTCGCAGGACCCAGACTCACCTCCCTGAAAACAGCCGGGAAACTCTGTTACCGTGAGATCTGCCAGGTCCGTCAATGGGCTCCGCTTCAGTCTGCGATGCCTCATTTCGGTATGCTGCGATGTGGATCGCGACATCCATTTGCAACCTCCACTGGTATTCAATTCCTCTTCTATTCTCTTGCTTCGCCGTTTCCCTTTTGATTTGGTCTCTCTATTCTCATTAGATTCTATCATCACGCAGTTGTCAAAGCTCAAGCGACAGCTGTTGAGCAATCGACAGGTGAAGCTGTTCCGAAAGTGGAATCTCCAGTGGTCGTTGTGACTGGTGCCTCTAGAGGGATTGGTAAAGCAATTGCTCTTTCCTTGGGGAAAGCAGGCTGTAAGGTTAGGACTTAACACCATTCTTGGATTTTGGGTTTTTCTCTTTCAGTAAAGCATTCAACTTTGCACCATACTAGTCTTGAAGTTTCTATTTTTTAGATCAGTTTGATTGCAGTTTCTCTCCGTAGTTGGCACACCCATGTGTCTTAGTTATCTGTCTAGTTAGGCTTAAGTTAATAGTGTTTTAGTTCTAGGTGTCTAATACCGAAACATTTGTGTTTCTACTTGCAGGTCTTGGTGAATTATGCTAGGTCAGCAAAGGAGGCTGAAGAAGTCTCCAAACAGGTGACTAGATATCTAAATTGGACTACATTTCTTTTTTCTTCTTCCCATCATTCTGTGCTGCTTTGGTTTCGCAGCTCTTTCCTTGTTTTCTATTTCGGATATCACTTTAGACCAATAAATCATAGGAGTTAAGTATGGAGTGATGATTTTTTGATACATAGAAAAGAAATGTGGCATCTTTTGAGCTTAACAATGAATCCTTGAAACAGTTTGATTCTGGGACAGAAACTGAATTACAACTGCATTTTCTAACCCTAGAAACAACTTCAGTATTTTGTTACTTGTTGCTCTATGCTCTCAAATTTGTTTGTGAATCTGCTGAATTAAAATTTATACGCATTTTTATTTAACAAATAGCATTTAGTCCATAATATTTTTCTTCTACCATGTCGCCATATTTCATGTTTTCTCTGACACTTTTTTTTCCTCTATGAAATTGTAGATTGAAGCATATGGTGGTCAGGCTATTACTTTTGGGGGTGATGTCTCGAAAGAGGCTGATGTGGAAGCGATGATGAAAACCGTAGGCGATCAAATTCTACACTGTCATATGGTTCTCCTACATTTTATCATTTTGTATTATGTTTCTGCAGGCTATTGACGCATGGGGAACCATTGATGTCGTGGTCAACAATGCAGGTATATGAAACCTTGATTCCCATTGATTTTTACTTAGTACCTTACTGTCACTGACATGGCGACATAATATTCAGGAATCACTCGGGATACCTTGTTGATACGAATGAAGAAATCCCAATGGGATGAAGTGATTGATTTGAATCTCACTGGAGTATTTCTCTGTACCCAGGTTTGTGTTCCTGCGATCCTGCTGAAATTTTGATACTCAGAATCTTAGGAACTGAAACTCATATTTACTCTCTGTAGGCAGCAACAAAGATCATGATGAAGAAGAGAAAGGTATCACCTCGCTTCACCTTTTACATTTTCTCGCAATTGTTATATGCCAATATCGGTTTTCATTTGAGCTCCTCTATGAGATTAAGAAGGGAAATAAAGAAGAGCATGATTTATGGTATAGTTTTGCATACGATCTTGCAGGGAAGAATCATCAACATAGCGTCAGTTGTGGGTCTCATTGGTAATATTGGCCAAGCAAACTACGCTGCTGCTAAAGCTGGAGTTATTGGGTTTTCCAAGACTGCTGCCAGAGAGGGTGCGAGCAGGAATATAAATGTATGCGAGCTATCTCCCTCTCTTTTTTTTCACTCCTTTGAGGCTTGGACAAGATTTTAAACTTGGTCAGTCGACAATTTACTCTATTACAGGTCAATGTAGTTTGCCCTGGATTCATTGCATCTGACATGACTGCCAAGCTTGGAGAAGACATGGAAAAGAAAATATTGGGAACAATCCCATTAGGTAACGGAGAGTTCAACTATATATGATTTATGTGGGTTAGGATGTATCGGAGACACGAAAAGATTGTTAGATCAAAGTAGTCTGATACAAAGCAACCTGGTTTGATTTTTTCAGGACGGTATGGACAACCGGAAGATGTGGCTGGCTTGGTAGAATTCTTGGCTCTCAGTCCTGCAGCCAGTTACATCACTGGACAGGTTAACTCATACTCCTATCAAGTGTATATTTGGTTTCTGATTATGTTCTCGGCCTAACTAACGATGGTTAAATCATTGGTTTGCAGGCATTCACCATCGATGGAGGTATCGCCATCTAGGCATTTAGCCAAAACGATTTGGTAAAACAGACAAAGTTGAGTTTTTTTTCTGGCACTTGGTCGAATTTCTATTTTGCGGATTCTGTTTGGAGAGAGATTTGAAACTCACTGCTTAAACTACGTTACGTAATTTATAAATCAAAGAGCTTTGTAGCCAAATTTGTTGGTTCCTCTATTAGTTAAAAAGAATGTTGTACTGATCATTGTAACGTAGCATCTAGACTAGACGATCTGGTGATCAAGTTCCCATACCGCACACAATGTACGAAATAATAAAAGAACAGGAATACACAAACAAAAAAATAAGAAGAAAATAATAGAAGCGTTTTTATGAAGTGTTTTTTAGTTGATTTTTTTTTTTAATCTATATATGCAGATCTAAAATTTATTGTTATTATTTTTATGTTCTGCATTTATATTGTGAATGGTGAAAAAAATAAACCACTCCACTGTCCAGAATAAATGCAAATGGACTGCATTTATTCTGCCATCCATTTAAACCTTTAATATAAAAGCAAAAAATACATAAACTACGATTCTTAAACAATACTAAAATTTCGTTGCCAAAAAAAAAAAACTATACTAAAATTTCAGAAAGTAAAAAACCGTACTGTCATAGAAAACGAGACATGCCGTGATTTATTTTCTTAAATCTATTTTTTTTTTTCTGTGTGTTTGTACTTCCAGAAATCTAAGACCACCAATGGGAGCTAGGACCGTCAAAATAACTCTACTATAAAAAATATTAGTGTACAAGATCAAACATAAGATCATTAGTTAAAAGAACATACCTTGTTAATTGTCGGATCAAATACTCAGATGGTCCTCAAGCCAAACTTTTAATCTCATACTAGATTTTGATCCGCGCTAAAGAAGCGCGGATTTATATTTTAAAAAAAAATAATTTATCTTAAATCTATAGTTGAAAAAAATTAAGTTTATTCAATCTAATTTATATTAAGTATAAATAAGATGATGTAGTGTTAAATTTCAGAAAAAAATAATAAATTTTGGTTTTGTTTTGATATTATTTTATTATATTTTTAGTAGTTGTGGTTTATTTTATTTTTAATAGATGATTAGTTTAACTTATTGTTGTAAAAGCGCATATATATTTTATTTAATAATTTTTTATTTAAGTTAATTTTAACTTAGTAAAACCCGTGATTTCACTGTTAAAAATTGTTAAAATCAATATTTTTTTTTTGTCTAAAATACAATCTTACTAATATATAAATTGTTGGATTCGATCAGTTAGGTTTTTGATTTAATTAATTATATAATTTTTTTTAAATAGTATAGTTTTGACATGTGATTACAAATTTATGTATAATTTAAATATTTATAAAATTAAGAATATATCAATTAAAACTAATTATTATGTTAACCCGTTTTTAGTAGGAAATTTTTTTTAACATTATATATACTTATGATTTAAAATATTTCTCAACTGTTTTATAATAGTCTAAATGTAAGTATTTTTAAATTTATTTTATAGATCAAAATGTAACTAAAATATGATAATCTATTCATTTAACAGTTTTATATTGATTTAAGTTCATTTAATGTTCGTATAATTAAAATTGGTTAATTCATCTTTTTAACGTGTCTTTTAATGAACATAATTTTGAACAATATTTTATAATCAAATAAATTAATCTATACATCAACCCATTTATAATAGTCAAAGTATTTTAAAAATTTGAAAAAACAATCCTTAAAATTTGTCATCGTAAAAACATTAACCGTAATCAAACTCAACATATATTCCAATAATATAAATATTGAATATTTTTAATATTTTATAAAATTAAAAATATATCAATTAAAATAAGTTAATAAATCTTTTTAACCCGTTTTCCAGTAGTCAAAATTAGTTTTTAATAATATAGATAACTGAAATCGTATATATAATATAGTTTTGACCCATGATTACAAACTTATGTATAATTTAAATACTGATAAAATGAAGAATATATCAATTGAAACTAATTACTCTTTTAACCCGTTTTCAATAGGCAAAATTTGTTTTGAACAATATATATACTTAAAATTGTTTAATAGATTTCTCATTTCGTTTTATAATGTCTTAAATGTAAATATTTTTATATTTATTTCATATACCAAAATGTAACTGAAATATGACAATTCATTCATTTAATTTTTTTGAATTAATTTATGAAATTTAATGTTTTTATAATTAAATTTGGGTAATTTATCTTTTTAACATGTCTTTCAAGTAACATAATTTTTTGAAAAATATTTTTATATTAAAAATTAGTATATACACCAATCCATTTATAGTAGTCTAAGTATTTTGAAAATTTGATAAAATAATTCCTAAAAACTGTCATCCTAAAAACATCAATCGTAACCAAACTCATCATATATTCCAATAGTATAAATATTGAATAATTTTATTAATTTATCAAATTAAAAATATATCAATTGAAATAAGTTAATAAATTCTTTTAACCCGTTTTCCAGTAGTTAAATTAGTTTTTAATAGTATAGATAATTGAGAAATCGGTTCATCTATTTTTTAAACCCATTTTATGATGATCTAAATATAAAAATTTCTATGTTAATTTTTTTAATCAAAATGTAACTAAAATGTGATAATCTCATTTAACATTTTGGATTGATTTAAGTTTATTTTAATATATAATTAAAATTGATTAATTCATTTTTTAACTTGATTTCCAATATAAATATTTTTAAGTTAATAAATTCTTTTAACCCGTTTTGCAGTAGTTAAATTAGTTTTTAATAGTATAGATAATTAAGAAATCGGTTCATCTATTTTTTAAACCCATTTTATGATGATCTAAATATACAAATTTCTATGTTAATTTTTTTAATCAAAATGTAACTAAAATGTGATAATCTCAATTAACATTTTGGATTTATTTAAGTTTATTTTAATATATAATTAAAATTGATTAATTCATTTTTAACTTGATTTCCAATATAAATATTTTTAAATATTTTTATAATAAAAAATTAATCTATATTTCAACTCATCTTATATTATTTTAAGTAATTTAAAAATCTGATAAAAAATTATTCAAAAAATATCATCGTAAAAACATCAACTGTAATCAAAATTATCATATAATCAAATAATATAAAGTTGAGTAATTTTAGTATTTTTATCAAATTAAGAATATATCAATTTAAATTACTTTATACATATTTTAACTTGTCTTCCCATAATCAAAATGTTTTCTAATAGTATAGATAATCGAAATCGGTTAATTTATTTTCAATATGTTTATGTTCTGTAATTGTCTAAATATAAAATGTATGTTAAGTTAATAAATTAAAATGTTATTAATTTTTTTTAAAAAAAAAATTAGTAATAAATATGAATTTAGTATTTATTTTTTCTTAAAGACAATAAGTTTAAAATATATTTGTAAGATTGTTTTTAAATAGAAATATATATTTCTATTTCAATTTAATAATATATTAAAAGATATTATAAAAGTATATATTTTGAATAAAAAAATATAAATTAGAGATTATTTATATTAACATATAATTAAAGTTTTATAGTAAATTCAATAAGAAATTCGAAATTAATATTTATTTTAATAAAAATTTGAAAAAATTAAAATAGTTTTATAACAAAAGGAATTAAAAGATATTGTAAATATATTTTGGAACAAAATTATTAATAAGAGAATATTTAGTATAGCCCACATATAGTCCAAAATTTACTAATCCAAAATTACCCTTAATGAAATCTAAAATTTTCTAATAAAAGCAGTGGCACAAAAAGTAATATTCCACGTTAACTCAAGGGTAATTTCATATTTAGTCACCTGTTTTAATAGTATTGATGATCTTTTTTCTATTTTGAAATATCTAAGTCATTTATTTATTTTTAAATCAAAATATGGTTGATTTTCGATTATCGATATTGATCTTTAACAATAACCAACACAATCATACAATCCGATTTATCCACATACCCGTCCTAGATCTTGATTTCTTAAATCTGTAAATCGATTAAGTCACAATAAAACATATATTTTTCTTTATATTTTTTCTTTCTAAAAAAAACAAATTTTGGGCTCTTTATCGGTTCTTTCTTCTTCCATCGATAAACCTAGATTGTGGTCTTGGCCTAAATGTAATAAAAAATTGACTAATATAACTAATATGCATAGTATAACTTTGTGTGACAGTCAAATCAATTATACGATTGTGCAGAGTTGTGCCATATGTTTAATTGTGCAAATTATTTGACAAAATCTTGCTTAATTGTTCATAGTTATACACATTTGTATAGTTGTTCGAAATCTAGAAACGTAATAATATAAAAGAACAATGGAAAACACTTTCTTATAAGATTAAATAAAAACAAAGATAGTTATTTAAGTAAGGAGCATCACTCTCATAGTTCTATAATACACATAATAATTAAGATAACTTGGCAAATTATTTCACCGGTGTAGGGGCCAGTCGCCGAAAATATTATTTTGTTGACGCATCGCCAATAAATACTCTATTAAATGTGAACCATAAATGTTCATATTCTCAAACGAATTAACCCTCTTTTCTAACCGCTTATATGTTGTAGTCTCGGACGAGTATAGCCAGCGCATATAGCGAGGATGGCTCTTGGTACACTATATTCGCTTAGGCCGAAACCATAATTTGAGTTTATCAACAGAGGAATGAAAAAAAAATCAACTAGTGAAGAGAGCAAATGTGAGAAGGAAGAAGAAATTAAAAAAACTGAGCGGAAGATAAATAAGGAAAATCCATTTTTATGTGAGAGAAAAAATAAAGAATAAAGAAAGTAAACATTTTCTTATGACTTAATCCATTGAGTTTAAGATATTCATATCAAGTATGGATTTCTAGTCACCAGTGTTCATGATGATGATGAAGAAAATCGCGTGTTTGTAAAAGTTAGTTTAAAAAAAACCCGACATATATAATTTTTTATTTTGTTTAAGAACGAGAAATATGATTTACAAGGATAAAATTATATTTCTATTAATATTAGTCAATTTATTTCCAAAATTGATCAAGAAAGGTATTGAAGGACGATAGCTTAGTTATTCTGCCATTTTTTTGCCAAATCAACACAGTAATAGAGCTTGTGTCTCTCCAGAAGATAACACTTCAGTTCTTTTATGCATTCTGAAGATGACACATCAATTAATGAAAAAACTATAACATCCAATAAAAACATTTTGTTTGTACACATCAATTTTAATGTTACATCTAAGCTATAGCCTAAATACCAATATCAATTTATTAATACATAACGGACTGATTCAAACGAAAATCCGGTCCATGTATCCTTAAACTTGTTGGAACAGATCACACAAGTCCCAAGAGAAAGGAAAGCTGTGTAGCTATTGGAGCACCAATGAATCCAAGGCCAGTTAAATAAACAAGAACATAAGCGACACCGATATTAATCACCAAGGGAACAAATGAGAAGATGACTAATGGAGTGATGATGGATTGTGTTTGGCAAAATCTCAATATGTTTTGTAAGAACCCGTAAGCGAGTAAACCTGGAGCTTGGTATTTTATATAGAGTGCAACTTGTTTTGAGATGTTAGGATTTTGTCTGATAAGTCTGAAAACTGATTCTGTGAAGAACCAGAAGATGGAGATTAAGAGAGTGAAGAGTAATGAGACTATGCAAGATGATTGTGAAAGTAAGCAGGCCTTAGCCCAATCTGGCCCAGTAAATACAAACGGCTATCCCGCGCCAAGTGAGTCTCAGATAAAGACAAAACCTGATCAAATCATTCAACGGAAAGCGACAGCCTGTGCAGCTGATATGACGACCATCGTACACCCGAATAGATTTGATCTGATCATGGACACATCATCAGAAGAGTGACAACTGTATTGTAAAGATCCGTTAGTGTGATAAGGATCTAGATTATTCCATAAGAGTGTATAAAGAACGATGCTTTGTAAACGTTTTGGATTATCGAATCATGAATAACAAGTTCAGTATTATTCAGTAAAAACCCCATTCTTCATTTATTCTCATGGTATCAGAGCTCTTCTAAAACCTTAACAGGTGCTGTCATGGCAGAGAGACAAGATCCATATCCTTTTCCTTCTACCCTTCACATCACTCACTCAGTCACCATCAAACTTAGTGACACCAATTACCTTTTATGGAAAACCCAGTTTGAATCTTTGCTTCGTTCTCAAAAGCTTCTTGGCTTTGTCAATGGCCAGACCGTTCCTCCTCCTCCTACTATTCGTGTAGCCGGTCCAGCGGGTGCAGCTGGTCCTGCTGGTGGTGAAGAACAACCCAATCCGGAATATGAAGACTGGGTGTGTACTGATGAGCTCATAAAATTCTGGTTATTCGGCACTCTCTCAGAAGAAGTCCTCGGTCTTGTTCATGCCTTACCGACGTCTCAATCTATCTGGTTGTCCTTGGCGTCCAACTTCAACAAAAGCTCTGTTGCACGGGAGTTTGAGCTTCGACGCCGTCTTCAGATCTTATCCATCAAAGGCAAAACCTTCACAGAATATTGTCGGGAGTTTCGTGCTGTCTGTGACAACCTCAGTGCTATTGGAAAATCTGTTGATGAATCTCTCAAGATATTCACGTTCCTTAACGGACTTGGCCGTGAATATGATCCAATCACCACCGTTGTTCAAAGCTCTATGTCCAGATATCCAATGCCAACATTCAACGATGTTGTTCTTGAGATCTCTGGTTTTGAATCCAAGCTTCAGTCATACCAAGAAACTCCGGAAGTCTCACCTCATCTTGCTTTCCAAACTCAGAAGATGGGATATCAACACAATGGACAACGTGGTCGAGGAGGCTCTTACACTCGTTTTGGCTCTAACCGAGGAAGGGGAGGATACTCAACCCGTGGAAGAGGATTCTCTCAACAGGTTAATTCCTCAGGTTGGAATCCACAACAGTCTGGTAACTCTAATACCAGACCTGTTTGCCAAATATGTGGCCGAACATGCCATGTGGCTCTAAAATGCTGGAACCGCTTTGACACGGCTTATCAGAGTGATGATGCTCCACAGGCTCTGGCTGCCTTTCAGGTCTCTGACAACAATGGTACAGAGTGGTTTCCTGATTCCGCTGCTTCGGCTCATATGACACCCACTACCTCCAATATTCAGAATTCCACAACCTATAATGGTCAAGAAACTGTCATGGTTGCAGATGGTGCTTACATGCCCATCACTCATGTTGGCTCTACTACTCTCCAAACCAAAACAGGTAGTATTCCTCTGTGTGATATACTGGTTTGTCCCTCAATACAGAAGTCTTTATTATATGTATCTAAGCTATGTGAAGATTATCCTTGTGGGGTATTCTTTGACGCTAATCATGTGTACATCATTGATCTGAAAACTCAGAAAGTAGTAACCAAAGGGCCACGTCGTGAAGGTCTGTATGTGTTGGAGAAGCCAGAGTTGATAGCCTTCTACTCAAATCGGCAGATAGCAGCTAGTGAGGTCATTTGGCATCAGCGTCTTTGACATGTCAACTTCCAGCTTCTCCATCAGCTTATTAATAACAAGGCGATCTCAGTCAATAAAAGAAGCTCTTCTCTCGTGTGTGAGCCTTGCAATATGGGAAAGAGCACTCATTTACCTTTTTATCCTTCTGAATCTAGTGTAATGGAACCACTTGATCGAATAAATTGTGATCTATGAGGTCCTTCTCCAGTTGTATCAGTTCAAGGGTTCAAATATTATGCAGTTTTTGTTGACAGTTTCTCTAGATATTCATGGCTCTTTCCTCTCAAGTTCAAATCTGATTTCTGTGATGTCTTCATTGGCTTTCAAAAACAAGTTGAGAATCAGTTTAATAAGAAGATTAAGGTTTTTCAGAGTGGTGGAGGTGGGGAATTTATTAGCACAAGGTTCAGAACTCATCTCCAAAACAGTGGTATTATGCATCTTATGTCTTGTCCTGCTACACCTCAACAGAATGGGATCTCAGAAAGAAAACACAGACATCTAACAGAGTTGGCTCTCTCCATGCTATTTCAGAGTAAAGTCCCTCTCAAATTCTGGGTTGAAGCTTTCTACTCAGCAAATTTTATCACCAATCTGCTTCCTTCGCAAGCCTTGTCTCAGCAAAGTCCGTTTCAGAAGTTGTTTAACAAAGCCCCTGATTATTCCTTTCTGCGTGTCTTTGGAGCTGCGTGTTATCCTTGTCTCAGATCTTACACAGAACACAAGATGGAGCCACAGTCATTACAATGTGTGTTTCTTGGGTATCATTCCCAATACAAGGGGTATAGGTGTTTGTTTCCTCCAACCGGACGGGTTTATATCAGTCGCAATGTAATTTTTGATGAGGAATGCTTTCCATTTATGAACAGATACAAGCAGCTGGTTCCACAATACAAGCGTGGTACTCTTGGAGCCTGGCAAACTGCTGATCAATACACTCAAGATCCACAGATTATACCAGCTCCTCATCAACGATTATCAGTCACAGAATATCCTCAGTTTGATGAACCTGAGACAACAGTTCCTTCACAACAGGAAGAACAAGATGTTCCGGCTGCTGAATCTTCAGTTAGAACACCTATAGCTGCACCATCTCCAGTTAGAACTCCTATATCTGCGCCAGCTCCTGTTAGAACAGTAACTCCAGCTCCTCGTATGACAACTCGTTTACAACATGGGATACGGAAGCCAAATCCAAGGTATGCGCTAATTGCAAGTGTTTCTCTTCCCACTACACCTAAAGCTATTGCAGAAGCTCTTCAACATGAAGGCTGGAAACAAGCTATGTTGGAGGAAATTCAGTCTATACAACAGAATCACACTTGGACTTTAATTCCTCCTACTGCAGACATGAATGTTTTGGGATGTAGATGGGTCTTCACGG
Organism: Orychophragmus violaceus; assembly: GCA_030180135.1. Taxonomy (NCBI): domain Eukaryota; kingdom Viridiplantae; phylum Streptophyta; class Magnoliopsida; order Brassicales; family Brassicaceae; genus Orychophragmus; species Orychophragmus violaceus. The sequence goes on along the minus strand of CM058229.1, from coordinate 18,491,818 downwards.
TAAAACTGAAGGCTGATGGAACTCTCAACAAGTTGAAAGCGAGGCTGGTCGCAAAAGGGTTCAATCAAGAAGAGGGTGTTGATTTCACAGAAACCTATAGTCCGGTGGTTAGAACCTCAACTATCAGAATGGTTCTCACTATTGCAACAGTAAAGAGATGGCAAGTGACTCAACTGGATGTTCGAAATGCCTTTCTTCACGGCGACCTACAAGAAAAGGTGTACATGATCCAGCCACCAGGATTCGAAGATCACAACAGACCAACTCATATATGCTCTCTGTAAAAGGCTCTTTATGGCTTGAAGCAAGCCCTGCGTGCCTGGTTTGATAAATTTAGCAATTTTCTGTTGGAGTATGGTTTTGAATGCAGTAGAGCAGATCCATCTCTATTTGTCTATCACAGGAATGGAGATACGATGGTGCTTCTTCTGTATGTCGATGACATTCTGTTGACTGGTTCAAACTCAGGATTATTCAGATCTCTCATCACTGAACTAAGCAAACGCTTTGCAATGAAAGATCTGGGTGACTTACAGTATTTTCTTGGTGTTCAAGCAAAAGCGCTTCCAAATGGTCTTTTTCTGCATCAAACCAAGTACACAGAAGAAATTCTTCATATGGCTGGAATGTCTGACTGCAATCCGGTTAATACACCTCTACCTCTACGGCTTGATCATGTGTATGACGACACAAGTGTCTTCTCTGATCCAACATATTTCCGGAGCCTTGCGGGTAAATTACAGTATCTTACGATCACTCGACCCGATATCCAATATGCTGTCAACTTCATCTGTCAGCGTATGCACTCTCCCACGGATTCTGATTTTTGTCTTCTAAAGAGGACGTTGCGATACCTCAGAGGAACATCTACCATGGGCTTACATATCTCTAATCACACTGACCTGACGGTTCTGGCTTATAGCGATGCAGACTGGGCAGGCTGTAAAGATACTCGGCGCTCAACTACTGGCTTTTGTGTTATGCTCGGCTCAAATGTCATCTCGTGGTCAGCCAAAAGACAACCGACTGTCTCTCGATCATCTACTGAGGCTGAGTACAGGGCCTTAGCCACTACTGCTGCAGAGCTAACCTGGATCTCCTCTGTTCTTCGTGACCTGCATATCCCACAAGTAAGTCCATCACTTATCCGCTGTGACAATCTCTCAGCGATTCATCTGACCGCCAATCCTGTGTTTCATAATCGGTCTAAGCACATAGAATGTGATTATCACTATGTGAGGGAACGTGTGGCATTAGGAGTTTTGGAGATTGAGCACATTCCTGCTCCCTTTCAGCTTGCAGATGTGTTCACTAAGTCACTACCAAGGCAATCATTCCAAAGGCTAAGGCACAAACTGAATGTTCGAGCTTCACCCACATTCAGTTTGAGGGAGGATGAAAGTAAGCAGGCCTTAGCCCAATCTGGCCCAGTAAATACAAACGGCTATCCCGCGCCAAGTGAGTCTCAGATAAAGACAAAACCTGATCAAATCATTCAACGGAAAGCGACAGCCTGTGCAACTGATATGACGACCATCGTACACCCGAATAGATTTGATCTGATCATGGACACATCATCAGAAGAGTGACAGCTGTATTGTAAAGATCCGTTAGTGTGATAAGGATCTAGATTATTCCATAAGAGTGTATAAAGAACGATGCTTTGTAAACGTTTTGGATTATCGAATCATGAATAACAAGTTCAGTATTATTCAGTAAAAACCCCATTCTTCATTTATTCTCAGATTGTAGATGGATCCCTATTAAAATATTAGTATTTTGCACATCAGTAGATGAACATATGCCTTGCAAAAAACTAGAAGATGAACATAAGCCTTGCACAAAAATGCAAACAACTCTTTTTTGACACATCAGTATTTTGTGTTATTAGAATACAACACATCAATTAATAAAATAAAAATAAAAATGAAAATGAATCAAAACAAGAAAAAATACATATCATATTAAAATATTAATAAACAAAAAACCAAAAACCAATAAAAAAAATAAATACACATAAGAAATTTAATAATGTTATTCATAAGCTTAAGTGATTGGGCTTAAGGCTACTATGAGTACACACTCGGTTCGGTTTGTGTTTTTGGTTTCAAGGGTTTTACTAACAAATCCATTTGTAATCAAACTATAATTTAGTTCGGTCCGGTTTTTAGGGTCTCAAGTTTTTCTAGTTCTAAAAAATAAGTCTCATTGAAGATTAACTTATAATTTGTTTTGGATTAAAAAACAAAAATATGTGAAAAATAACTATAAAGTTTTAATATATTATATATACTTAAATATTAATTTAAATAAATTTGATCAGTTCATTTTCTTTTTTACATAGTTCGGTTTGGTTCAGTTTGAGATTGATTGGTTTAATATATAAATTTTGGTTCATTTTCTATTTTATAATTTGCTTTAGTTTGGGTTAGGAAAATTTGACTCAAGAAGTTTTATAGAATTAGATAATATATCTCATTCATGATCAAAATATAATCTAATTCATTTTGGTTTAATTTTGAAAATTTTGGTTTAAATTCGGGAGTTTTTTTTATCAATTCATGAATTTTTACCAGTCCTAATTAAGCTTATGGAATTTTTATTTTGTTTCGAAAACCCTCAATTGAGATATGCTACAGTGACAATAATTGAAACTCACAATTAGTTACGGTAACAAGAACCAGAAAAGACAAAAAAAAGAAAGAAAATAAATGACTAAATATAAGCTAAGATGCATTGTCATATCATGAAAGTATAAATGATATTAATATATCAAAGAAAAAGCTATAATAAATATTTGCATTAGACTGGGGTCGAGAAGAGACATAAAACTATGAGAAGTTATCCAAATTTATTTTACACTAAATTTCAGCCCAAGATAAAAAAAATTACATTTGAATGAGTGGTGAGAAAAAACAATATTTATTTACCAATCATATGGAATTTAGAAAATGGATAATGAAGAAGAGAATACAAATAAATCAAATTTAAGAACAACAATAAAATAATAAATCCATATGAGTAACATTAATTCTTTATAATAAATATATAAACATGATATAATATACATAAGATGATTTTAAAAACTGAAGTGATATATATATAAATTTCAAAATTATTTTACACTAAATTTTAGCCCAAAATAAAACAAATTACATTTGAATAAGTAGTGATAAAAAAATCAATATTTATTTACCAATCATATGGAATTTAGAAAATGGATCATAAAGAAGAGAATACAAATAAAACAAATTCAAGAACAATAATAAAATAATAAATCCATATGAGTAACATTAATTCTTTATAATAAATATATAAAAATGATATAATATACATAATATGATTTTAAAAACTGAGGTGATATATATATATATATATATATATATAAAAATTTCAAAACTTAAAAGAAAACCGTAAATTTTTTATTTTGAAAAACAACAGTTATAAAAAATTAGACCAATCATAAAAATAAAAATATAACATAACAAAATATGTATTTGGTCGTTTAATTAAACATATATTTACTTTTATTTACTTTTATTTACTATATTCAAAAGTTAAATATAACATTGGAAATAATTATTTATCGATTTTATTTTACCAAATACCAAAATAATAATTAAATTAATAAAAATTTATAATTTAAATTAAATATTAATAAATTTATTATATCATAAAATAAGTTTTAATAAAAACAACCCGCAACGTTAGCATTCGCGCGGGAACTAACCTAGTTTCCCTAAAATAAATATTATTACGATAAAAGACGAATAAAAAGATCTCAAATTCAAATATAGTTTACAAAATCTAGTCCTACACTCCTACTTGACAAGGACCGACTCTTATTGGTTAAATCAGAAAATAAATTAAATATTAATATTCAACGATAATCTTCCATTTATGTTTGGCAGCATGAATTTTTTTTTGGCTTCAACCTTTACAAAACTAAATCGATTTTGAAGTTTCCCTGGCATGGCACATTGACAACATTTAAAGGATCTCTCTTTAATAATTCCGATCATGTGTTGGATTTGTCTTCTGGTTTACTACCGGATTTTACTGTTCCGGGTTGCTCCAACGTTTTAGCGATTTTCTCCCTTATTTTCTTCCTGTCAACCAATTGATCTTCTTTCAGTTGTGTCCGACCGACGGCAAATCTCCACATATTTATGGGGTTATAGCGATACTTGTAAGCTACGCTCTTCTCTATGCAATTTTGTTTGGTAGTGACCTCTTTAGGATGTAGATCGACAGAAGACCAAGCTCGTTACGGGGTTCATGCTCTGACGTCGGCGAATGGTGAAATTTTCTGGCATCAGAGGTGCATGGCGGACGAGTTGTGGCAGTGACGCGTGTTCTTTCTCCCTGCCACGTGGCTGCGTCTCTGGCTTACTCGAACTGATTAGTCTAGAGATTTGCCCATTTAAAGTCCGTTTGTAATTTTAAATCTTGTATTGGATTTTTGTAATATGGCCCATTTCGAGTTTAAGCGATAACCTAGCATTCTACGTTCCACAATAAATCACGCGTATCTCTACCCTAGACTACCTAGGAAAGATCATATTAACGGAGGACTATCGTCCGGAATGGAATAGGGCAAGCAAGGATAGAACCGAGACCTCACCTTGGCCAAAGAAGGGCAAAACGATAATTAGGGATCTCCATTAGCCCGAACGGACAACAGACCTGGAAAGAGGACGAAAAAGGAGCGGTTTAGGCTTTTGAATCACTCGAATCGGACCTAGGATGAGCTAGATATGATCAATTGAAAATACCCAGCTCAAACCAGCTTAACCGATCAAATTGAAACTGAAAACCGGATCAAACAGAAATGAAATTGATTTAAACCGGGAATTGGACTTGAACCGAACCTAACCGAAATTAGAAGTCAAACCGGATTGAACCGGGCCAACCGAACCGGTCAACGACCTGACCCGGTCAACCCGACCCGGTCAACCGAACTGACCCGACCCGGTCAACCGAGTCAACTCGGTCGCCGGCCGAGTTGACTCGGCTCCGGTCCGGCGGCGGCTCCGGTGGTCGGCGGCGCGTGACTCCGGCGGCGGCGGCGCGTGGAGAACCGATCGATTCTCCTCCTGGCGATTGCGGGCACGTCCGGAGGCAGATGGGGGCGAGGTTGACGGCTACGGCTTTGTCTCGACGAGAGGAACGCGATGGTGGTCTCGGATTTTCCATATTCATCACGGATAAAAAGATATGAGGCTTTTAGGTCTTGGCCTAAGAAGAATCAGATCTGAAAACAGGTTTCCGGGGTTACCTTCAATATCAAACGATGTAGAAGCCCTAGATCCACTCTCTGGAGGCGGTGGCTGCGACGCGGGATGGGCAGTGGTTCGCCGAAATCTCTTTCTTCTTGGTTTCTCAATGGGTGGAGGCACATATTTATAAAGAGGAGGCTAGGGTTTCCAAGAAGGAATTGGGCTTTTGGGCTTGGCTGCTGGGCTTTCTTCATTTTCTTCAAAAAAATTAATTGGGCCGGGCCAGAGCCGTTACAGAATTAACCCCATCGAGTCAAAACAATCAGACTCCTTCATTTACGACCAACCCAACCCAGCCAGGACAGCTCCGCAACCCCGTTCTTTTCAATAAAAAATCTGTATAGGATTTTGGCCGATAAGGCTCATTTGCCTTATCTCTAAAATATGTCAATATTGAAGATATCGTTCCAGCCCAAACCGAAATACATCTTATCTTTATCTTATTAACTGGAAAATGATCGAATATAAAAAAGATGTGTCTGATATTTAAATAAACCGTCGAACTGATCATAGACAGTTTAGGAGGGAAACAATAAATGTGATCGTCCCGGGTCTAAACCCGTGCTTTCTTATATCTTAATAATAAAAGTCATGATTTATAAAATACATATATTTTTATTAAAATATTTAAAATATATATATATATATATTGAAAAAGGTCAAAAATGTATACATGTAGTTTTTGTTTTCATTACAAACTTAGGAACATTAATTACCTCATAAAATTTTAAAAGAAAAAATTTAATAAAAATCTTTAAAATGTTGTAGAATTATTTTAGAAAAGGTGAGCTTTGAAAGAAAAAAAGGAAAGAGGAGAGAGTGAGAGGTGAGATTATAATAAGTGTGTATGTCTCACTTATATTATTGTGTTCTTGTGTGTTGATACATAAGAGGGAGGGGGAGTATTTATAGTTGATATCAACCGACTACTATAGTCGGTTTACATGGTATTTATAATATAATATATATATATATATATTTATTATTTTAACACTTTCCTTTAAATATATATTTTATATTATGTACTGCCTCATTAAAAATTTTATCATGAAAAAATCCAATGAGATAAAAACGATGACAACAAAAAAAGTACAGTGACGTAAACTCCTCCTGGAAGATGCAGGTATTCTTTTCTTCATAAATTTCGCAAATGGCGCATTCCACTGCTTTGAATATATTTCCTGAATGTTGTAGTGGGAAGCGTTTTCATGAAGATATATGCTGCATTATCGTTTGAGCGAATATATTGGATGTCCACTTCTTGATTTTTCTCGAGTTCTCGAACATAGGAGAAAAATCTTGGGAGAGTATGATTTGTTCTGTCGCTCTTGATATCACCTTCTTTGAGTTGAGCAACACATGCATAATTGTCTTTAAATACTATCGTTGGCTTTTTGTTTGCAATTATTCCGCTAGCTTCTTGTATATGATGAGTCATATATCTCAACCATATACATTCTCGACATGCCTCTGTTGGGATTGTGTCCTGAAATCACATTGTACTTACTCTAAAGATAGTTGTACTGTTGAAATCGGACAATTCATGTAATACTAGGTAGTCATAATGTTTTGCTAGAAACCGCTTATGACTTATGAGTTGTGACTCATTACTAGTATTATGTGAACCTACAGGGTCACACACCTAAGCAAGCTGGATACACTTTGTATGGGATTGATCATTGTCATATGGTCTGGTTGATGTGTATTGGATGCACATTGAATTTGAGTTTTAAAGAGGTGTGTCGATCGACACCATTGTGTGTGTCGGTCGACACAAGGCCGAAACCGAAACTGATAAGTTATACATTCGACCTAGCGAGAAGAGGAGCCGCCCGAGAGAGTTTTTCTTGACAGAAAAACGCAGACACCTCGAAAACTCAGATCCCAGGAGATCCGATTCCCGGCACTAACATCCCGGCGGATTCCAGCTTGTGTGCGTGTGGACTGCAGTAGAGGCGCAGCATCTGAGGCGCTCCAGTGATCTCGTTTACCTGCTCATCCTTCCGCTGCCAATCTCCAGGTAAACATGAGATCGGTAAGGATTCAATAAAATAGACCCTAGATCCTAGGCTTCAGGAACCTGACAGGATTCGAACTGATGTTAGAATTGGCTCAAAGTTCCATCAGTGGTATCAGAGCATTAGGGTTTTCCATTGAATCAAGCCTGTTAATTGAATTTGATGATTTAAATTCGCAAACTAGGTTGTTTGATTAAGAACAGGTTAGATCATTTTCGATCAAGAACGATTCTCTGTTTTCGCACCGTGTCGGTCGGCACAGAATAGCGAAATCGACAGAATCGGCGGCTAGGGTTTTTCGCGAAGAAAAACAGAAAGCCAACTGTGTCGATCGACACAGATTGAGTGTCGGTCGACACAGAACAGATTCGGCGGCTAGGGTTTTCGCGGTGAAAACCAATGCCTACTGTGTCGATCGACACAGGTTGAGTGTCGGTCGACACAGACCTCGCGAATGGTTAATCGGTTCAATTGGATTGAACCGGTTATCATGCTTGGTTAAGTCCGAAGAGATCGGTTTAAATTGGATGAATTGGTTCAATTGGATTGAACTGATTATCTCAATTAGCATAAACCGATTGGTTAAAATCAGTTTGATTGGATAATACGGTTCAATTGAATTGGACCGGTTATCGCAATTAGTTGAAACTGGTTAAAACAGTTTAAATTGGATGAATTGATTCAATTGGATTGAACCAGTTATCTCAATTAGTATAAACCGATTTGAATGGTTAAGATCAGTTTGATCTGATAAGTCGGTTCAATTGGATTGGACCGGTTATCAAAACTATCTTCGGTTTAGGTCTATGTCGACCGTCACACATGGGTTGTGTCGATCGACATGACCGGTTCAATGAACCGGGTTAATTGGATTAACCGGTTATTGAAGTCCGGTTTTGTCTGGTGGTGTCGATCGACAGATATAGTCTGCGTCGATCGACAAAGTGCTCGCAATTCTGGTTATTGAACCTTGAATTTTCAGAAACCAAACTAGACTTAAACATTGATCAAAGCTTAGCTTCAATATGGTCAACTGTCAAGACTCATTTCGTTGTGTGATGGTCTAGCCAAGAGCTTGGTGTCCACAATTACGTGAGTAAGGCAGGTAATGATGTTGATGGACTTGCAGTGCTTGACATCAACAATTACATGACCTAATATATTGATTTGCTAACCTTTTAGAGTTTAGTTTCCTCAACTAAATATCAAGTAACCTTGATGTCTTGCCCAATCTTGTCTACTGTCAAGACTTGTTTCGTTATTGGATAGCCTTGGAGTCCTTGGTATCCACTACTACATGAGTAAGGCAGGTGATCATTGATAGACTTGCAGTGCGACTGTTAATGATCACAAGACTAAAGAGATTGGTTTACTTGACTGGGCTATCAGAAGTTCTGGGCCCAGAGACGTCAGAGCAAATAAGACATGGATTATCTTATCTGCGACCAAGAGTTGTACTGGGTACAATTAGCAATGATTTGCTTACCTAGATAACTGAATTTTGGGTGATGGCGAGTCGTCCACTCAGATTTTAGTGAAGTATGGATCTTGGATCATTATATTCATAGAGGAAACATTGTTTGAATATAATGCGAGTTTTCTTATTAGATAAGACTTCTCATGGAATAAATAACTAAATCTTTGTTGTTCTTGGATTTCAGCTTATGTCTAACAGTCTAAGACTACTTTCTCGTTGCGATCTGTCCTTGAGAAGGATAAGTTAAATGGATCCAACTTCCTGGATTGGTATCGGAATTTGAGATTAATCCTCAAGCAGGAGAGCAAGGACTATGTCCTTGAGAAAGCTCTTCCAGAAAGGCTTGGGACCAATCGCTCGAATGTAGTATATGATGCTTGGAATAAGCATTATATTGATGTGGTAGATGTGCGTGGTCTGATGTTGGCTACCATGAACTCGGACTTGAAGAGTCAATACGAGAACATGGAGTCGCCAATAGAGATGATCACCAGCCTGAAACTGAAGTTTCAGGATTTGGCACGAGTTGAGAGATTCCAGATGGTGAAGTCTCTCACTGGGTGCAGACTACCAGAGGATGTTCCAGTGAGTCCTCATGTCATTAAAATGATGGGTTACATTGATAACCTGGGGAAACTGGATTGTCCTGTCAGCTTAGAGTTGGCTACTGACATCATTCTGCAGTCACTGCCGTCAAGTTATGATAAGTTCATTAAGAACTATATCAAGAAAGGCTTGACGAAGACGTTGACTGATCTGCATGGCATGCTTAAGACAGCAGAGCAAAACATCAAAAGGGGTAAAAGATTTGAGAAATCTTGCATGGACAACGGTGAAGGCAAGGCCGTTCAGATTTGGAATCGGAATAAGCCTGTGTCATTTTTTAAGCCCAAGTCAGGCCCATCTGATAAATGCTGCTACTGTAAAGAGTTTGGGCATTGGAAGAGAAATTTCATTAAATTCTTGGAAGATTCACAAGAGATGGAGAAGATGTATGAGACTTCTTCTTCAGGTATTGTGTTATTATTTCAAGTTCTACGTGAGTATTGGATACTAGTTGTGGTACTGATATTTTTGAAATATGCAGGACCTAAACAAAAGTAGAACGTTGAAGAAAGGACAAGTGGAACTGCGTGTCTGGTATGAAGCAATGGTTGTTGCATTAGTCGTAGAGATTCTCCACTTGTAGGAGCCTTTCATACTTGGTTTTAGAAATTAAGTAATTGCTACTATGTATCTACCTTGTGCAGAGATGTCTTTCATTTTCTTGTAAGAATTTGGATGTTTTTCATTTTGATAAAAGACAAGTTTTGTTCTTTAGATCTAAATGAAATATTCTATGGTAGCACCCCGTTTAGAATGGGTTTTATATCTTAAACCAATGTACGATTGTACATATAACATAAATACCAAACGGTTTAAGTCTGATGACTTGAACTCGATTTTTCCTTAGCACAGTCGTTTTGACCACATAGAGTGAAGCGGATTCAGAAGTTCCATAGTTTTGGACTCATTTGATTATTAATCATATGAGATAAGAATTCTGCTCACTGGGCCAAATGACTAAGGCCCTTTTAGCAGAGCTAAAAGAAAACGGGCCAGAGGCTTATTGGGCCTTACATATACTGATGTATGCGGCCCGATGAGCATTAGTGCCAGAGAAAATCTTCTGTACTTCATTACCTTTATTGATGACTTCAGTAAGTATGGATGTGAATGACGTATAGATTCGACATGACGGAAGTATTGATATCCTCGATTAGATCGCGGAGGAGAATACTTAAGTCAAGAATTCCGTGATCATCTGAGTGAGTGTGAAGTTGTTTCACGACTCAATTCTCATGAAAACCTCAATGGTGTTTCTAAGAGAAGTAATCGGACCCTATTGGATATGCTCCGATTAATGAAGAGTCACACGAATCTTCCATTATCCTTTTTGGAATACGCTCTAGAAATGTCTGTGTTTGCGCTGAAAAGGGTTTCAATCAGAATCAATTGAAAGACACCACATTGGATGTGGACTGGAAGTTTTTCAAGTAAGTTGTTTCTGATCATTTGGGATAAAAGCTAATAAGCTTGAACCCAAATCTGATATGTTCTACCTCGCTGGTTGTCCTAGAGAAACCGAGGCTTACTATTTTATAACCAATCCGAGAACAAAGTTTTTTTGTTCGGAACTGTGTCTTTTGAGAAAGATCATACTTTCCAAAAGGAATAGTGGGAGTAAAAGTACACATCGAAGAAATTCGATAAACACACGAGGCTGCTCAACCTGTTGAGGGAGAGCAGCGGTGAGATCTACAAAGTGTTGTAGGACCTACACCTGTGGAGCCTGAAGTTCGCAGATCCGAAAGGATCCGTCACTAACTTGAGTGATTTCTCGTAGCCGATTGTCGTGATCTGTTGATCATTGAAAAGTGACGAGCATGCGAAATTCAAAGAAGCGATGGTGAGCCCCAACTCCGGAAATTGGCTGGGTATGCATGTTAGCTTCACAGATCCGTTTCTGGATTGAAGCAGACATCTTGGAGTTGGAATCAACATTCTGATAACGTGGTCAAAAGTTTTGACTTGATCAGAAACGAAATGAAACCATGCGTTTACAAGAAGACTAGTGGGAGCGTAGCTGCATTTCTCACACTGCATGTATATAACATACTTAATCTCATAAACGACGTTCCGACGCTAAAGTCTTGTCAGGATTTGGGTCGGAAGTCAAATTTAACAAAAGACATGGGAGTAGCCTCGTGAATTCTTGAAATAAGAATCTATTGATATAGATTGGGTAGGCTAATTGGATCGTGTCAGAATCCTTATGTTGATAAGGTGTTGGACAGTTCCTATATGCATGATTCCAAGAATGGTTTCACACCAAAGGTCTTATGGCAATAATATTAGCAAGATGAAGTGTTTTGAGCACTGGCTGAGCTAGTATCAATGAGTGTGATTGCTTATGCTGCTGCAATAGAATCCATCATGAATGCCATATTTTGCGCTCGTCTAGATGCAGCTTACGCATAAAGCATGGCGAGAAGATACTAATATGTTCAAGTAAAAGTCGCTGAACAGTTGCCAGAAATATCCCAAGTGTTTGAGAAACACTAAGGATAGGTTCGTGGTGAACTGAGGAAGTGACGAACCAGTTGAAAGTAGTTAGACGGACAAAGACGATTCCCGGTTCCCACCTGGCATGTCTCTGTGTCTGAATAGCGGTGCTATCTGTTGGAAGGGCTCCAAGCAGTGGACCGTAGAATAATGCTTTTATCTGAATGGCGGTGTGGTTTGTTGGAATTGTTTCAATCAAAACACCGCAGTCTCTCCCACAACCTAAGCACGAGATTTACTCTGTTGCTGTAGGTATAAGATATCTGAAGAGATGATCTTGATTCTAGTGGGAGTTATTTTAGTTATGTTATGATCTTTACATAGACCTGCTATGGCAATGTTTGTGTAAGTTAAAACCGACATCGGTATTATTTAATTATTGGATAATTAAGTAATGGTCCCAAAGTATTTTATGGTCATCATATAGGTCATTAGTTTAGGACTTGATCATGAAACCCTATAAGTAAAAGATGACATAAATTACGATTGTCCCTAGTCAAGGTTGTTGAAGTGGGACACCAATAACCGCGCGAGACTAGCATGTGAGGTGACTGTTGGACTAAGTTTCATGGAGTCAATGATATGATTATCACAGTCAATCACATATATATATATGTTGGTGAACATATGATCGGACATGACCCGCTAATGAGAACTCCACAGGATAGTTATATCAGTGTCATGGGAGGTTCTCATTACGACTATAGAGTATAGTCCTTAGACCTTAGTTCATCATGATTTCTAGCATATGAATTGGTTCGCTTTGACCTTGTCAAACGTCGTTCCGTAACTGCCGGCTATAACGGCATTGCTTAGGCGTATCATGAAGTATGTGTAGAAACAGGGATGGAACAAGATGGGATTTGTCCCTCCTATAACAGGAGATAAATATCTCAGGGCCCATCGAAGATTTGATACTGAGAAAATGCATGGCCGTGCTCAAACGAGGTGATTGTTAGTCGTTTGTTTTATCAGTATAGATCAGGAGTTCGATGAACATGATATTGGCTATAATAAGGATGACACAGTTTCTTGCCTTATGCCATATCGAGATATAGCGACGAAGGGATTATAGGAATAGGTGATTCCAGTACAAGTGGGAGATTGTTGGGATTGTGTCCTGAAATCACATTGTACTTACTCTAAAGATAGTTGTACTGTCGAAATCGGACAATTCATGTAATACTAGGTAGTCATAATGTTTTGCTAGAAACCGCTTATGACTTATGAGTTGTGACTCATTACTAGTATTATGTGAACCTACAGGGTCACACACCTAAGCAAGCTGGATACACTTTGTATGGGGTTGATCATTGGCATATGGTCTGGTTGATGTGTATTGGATGCACATTGAATTTGAGTTTTAAAGAGGTGTGTCGATCGACACCATTGGGTGCGTCGATCGATACAATATGTGTGTCGATCGACACCATTGTGTGTGTCGGTCGACACCATTGATGTTTCGGTTTACGTCGAGGTCTGTATATATAAGTTATACATTCGACCTAGCGAGAAGAGGAGCCGCCCGAGAGAGTTTTTCTTGACAGAAAAATGCAGACACCTCGAAAACGCAGATCCCAGGAGATCCGATTCCCGGCACTAGCATCCCGGCGGATTCCAGCTTGTGTGCGTGTGGACTGCAGTAGAGGCGCAGCATCTGAGGCGCTCCAGTGATCTCGTTTACCTGCTCATCCTTCCGCTGCCAATCTTCAGGTAAACATGAGATCGGTAAGGATTCAATAAAATAGACCCTAGATCCTAGGCTTCAGGAACCTGACAGGATTCGAACTGATGTTAGAATTGGCTCAAAGTTCCATTAGCCTCATGAAACATGATAATCTTCTCGTTGATGTGAAGACGTGACAATCAATGTCTGCTTTTGAGAATGCTACGAGATCGCAGTTCCTCCCATTGTGAAAACGTATTCGGTTTGCGATCGAACTTTATGCTGATCAGATAAATATCCTGCATCTGCAAAAACAACAAGACCAAGCGCAAAATTTCGAGGATAATATAATTCCAAGTCAATCGTACCTCGGAGATATCGAAGGATATGTTTTATCCCGGTCCAATGTCTCTGCGCAGGTGATGGATTGTATTTTGCAAGGAGGTTAGTAGCAAAAGTTATACCTGGTCTGGTACATTTTGCAAGATACATGAATGCACATATAATGTTCATATAAGGTATTTCTGGACCCAATATTTTCTCGTTATCTTCACAAGGTCGAAATAGATCTTTGTTAACATTAAGTGATCTATTAAGCATTGGAGTACTCAAAGGATTTCATTTATCCATATTAAAGCGCTTTACACCCTTGTGGTGTAATTTGATTGATGCACAAATATATCATCTTGGAAATGCTCTATTTGGAGCCAAAGACAAAATTTTGTCTTTCCAATATCTTTCATTTCAAACTCTTCTTTCATATAAGTTCTTGCATCATCAACTTCCTTTTGAGTTCCAATAATGTTCAGGTCATCAATATAAACAGCAATGATCACAATTCCTGAAGAGGATTTCTTTATAAATACGCAAGGGCATATCGCATTATTTATAAATTCTTTTTTCAAAAATTCGCTTAAGCGATTAAACCATATGCGTCCGGATTGTTTTAATCCGTAAAGTGATCGCTGTAATTTTACTGAACAAATTTTCTCAGATTCTTCCAGAATCTTGGATCCTTCTGGGATCTTAAATCCTTCTGGGATTTTCATATATATGTCACTATCAAGTGATCCATATAGATATTGATAGGGTCTAGTTTTAATCCTATTCCACTGCAAGTGCAAAGTTAAGTGATTGTAGTATATAGGGTATCGAATCCACAGAGACTCTGGTCTCGATAGATTAGAACTATAGGAATTTAAACTAAGAGGAAAGCAGATGTGAAGTAAATTAAATAGCAAAGCAATAAAGTAAACAAGTAGCAGATTATCGGTGGTGAAAGCAAGTAATTAAAGGCGCTAAGTCTAGGGTGTTCTCAGGAAATCAGACAAGCAGACAAATCAATCAGTCAGGATCTAATTAAGCATAGTTCTAGAACTCAAATCATGGATATAGAATTAACCAAATCTCTTTGCGAGAATTCTCTAAGTCTAAGTGCAGTAATCCAAATCTCTTTGCAATTACTAACAGGTTAAACCAGCATTAATTTCAAGTTCGATATGTTCACAATTAAACTAAACCAAATCTCTTTGCGAATAATTCAATTGCTCAACCTAAATAGTTCAGATTCTAAACCACACTCTCGTGTCGTATTTAGCAACCTAAGATCTAGATTCTAATTGATCAGGTTAGAACTAGCATTAAGCACAATTTAGATCGAAGAACATTCTATTCATGTGAATCCTTAACTGATTTAAATAAGTCTAGCAAGTCATGAAATCCTTAATGAGAAACCCTAAACCTAACTATGAATCTACTCAGACATGATTAATGAAACAAAAATCATTGAATTAATAGAAATCATAAAAAAGAATAAATAAACAAAGGGGTTCGAAATCTTCTCCAAAATAAATGAAGTACAGGATTAGATCAGCCCCAATAGCTCTAAAAACTCTCTGCTCTTAATTATGAAAGCGTATCCAAAATAAACACCAAAATCCTAATTATATAGGCCTAATCTCGGCTGGGGCTTCTTTGTAAATACTGGAAACTTCTGGGTCAAAGTGCAAAATCTTGAATCTTTATTAAACCGCCGTATCGGCCCATCTCGCTAGTGTGTCGATCGACACCAAAGGTGTGTCGATCTATGCATGATCTTAAAATCGGACAGTGAGCTCAATCTCTCGGCCAAACACTCCAAAAATCCCCAAAATGTTCCAATATCTCCAATTCTGCTCCAAACCTGATTATACCTGTAATAGACTCTAAAAGAACACAAAAGACACTAAAACACAATTATATCATGGCATAAAACCGGTAAAAACCATGATATATCAACTCCCCCACACTTAGCCTTTGCTTGCCCTCAAGCAAAACAGAGAACTAGAATGTAGTGAAGAGGTTTGAAAACTCTTCAGAAACTCTTTTCATCCTAGAAGCAGCAACACTCAGATTCCCCTTAGTAATCCACATGAAAGAATCAATCTGCAGATATCAAGACCAACATATACTTCCCCCACACTTAGCAACTATCCTAAGTAAACGCCACAATCACATTCACGCATTCAAATTCTCCCTACTGACTTCTGCAAGTATTTAAGTGCGGTCTCACCTAAGGAGTATCGATCTAAGGGCACATGGATTCTTACCTTGCCAGCTCTATACCACCAAACTGTCTTTCTTTAGTCCCTTTCTTCTCTTTTCCCTTCCTTAACAACTGATTTTCCCGCATTGGGTATCATTTTCTTTTTATCAGTGTTCTTCCCGTTTTGGGGTGTACTTTGGATCTTTCCATGGATCGCACAGGAGGTAATAATGGTAGCTACCACTCCCGTGACCACTTCAAAGCTATTAGTTGGTTCTTTTCCATAGATAAACAGGAGGTAATAGGGGTCTCTACTACTCCCGTGACCACTTCAAAGTTCCTAGCTTATCCTCAATTTTTATTACTTTTTTTTTTTATATATGGAAGGGGAGAAGGGAACCAAATAGGACATGTTAACAGGTTGTGTCAGAACCAACAAGGGAGTCCGACTCAAGGTATACCAAGCCCTTAGGTGAGAAATTAAAGTCAGGATTAATTTTGAAGTCAGTAAAAGGATCCTCTGATACCTGAAGCGATGTGGGTGTTCTCAGTAGGCTGATCTGTGTATGGGTTTTCTAATAGTCAGAGATAATCTGCAGCTTCATCCCAATGGTTACTTAAGTTCCTGCAAGTGATGCTAATCTTCTCAAAAAATCATTGTTTCTTACTTAAACAAATTTTGACTCAATAAAACAAAATTTTGAAAAATTTAACTGACTCTAAGAAAACAAAAAGAAAGAAGTTAGTAGAACCTCCCCCACACTTAAGACACACTGTCCCCAGTAGTGTCAAGCTAAGGATTGGCAAAAAGAAATAAAAATTTAAAAGTTAATGTTAATGGATCGTTGGGTTCTGTCTGATTTTACTTGTCGCACCTGCATCGACCGTTGCTGGGCGATTTTCGGGTTGTAACGATCGACACAATGGTGTGTCGATCGACGCACTGCGTCTGTCGGATCAGTCAGCAAGTTAGCAGGTTAGTCCGTTGGTTTTGTCAAGTTTAGAATCCTGCAAGCTGAAAACACTGAAAACAGAGTAAAATCAAAGCAACAAGTGTACCAAATCAAGCACAACCATCCAAACATACGAAATCCTAGGAAAAATAGAAAACAAAAGTGCAAAGATATTAGAATACAGAACCGAATGTCTGAAAATGGAGACTACGCTCACTCGCTCTCATCATCTATCCCAGCATATCGATCAGTACCGGAGTCCTCAGGAGAACGCTGTCTGCGTCGTGTGGGAAGGACGGGCTGATGAACATGTGGCTGTCTCCTGCAAGTGCAGCCACGCATCCACTCCCAAATGGTCTTCCATATCCCATCACTACGCTCTCTCCACTCAGCCTCAGACATATCACCGTAAGGCACTGTGATCTTAGGATAAGGGCCAAGGTCAACAACAGGGGCAGCAGCAGGCGCAGGTGCAGGCGCAGGGGCAGAGGACGATGAAGCTCGTGTGGAAGGCTCTCCCAGCGGATGAGCCATAGAAGGGACTCCGCGCTGCGCAGTCTCAGGAGGCTGGAATCTCAGGGCCTTCAGTGTATCAATTTGTGTCAATGCAGGAGCAGGCAGCTCCAAACCACACTTCCCAGAGGTCGGATCATGGTAAACCCAAATGCGCCCCTCCTTGAGCCAGGTGGCGCTCTACAGGTGGCTGAAATCAAGGAACTCCTTGGCTGTGTCACACTCTGTGCCCCCAAGGGGAATCCCGCAGTGCATGAAGATGGGAGTAAGCAGGCTCCCCACTGTCTCAGTACGAACTCCATCAAATGGCTTCAGCTGCAGATCACATAAGTGCTGAGTGAAAACAGCTCCCAAGTTGAGATCCTTAGTAGGATCTCTCACGCCAGAACCCTCAAACTGATCTCGCAGACCGATAAATAACATCTCCATCTCATACTTGCGCATCTTGTTGGCCTCATACTTGCACAACAAACTCCAATACAAGATACACAAGACATATCTCAGTACATGATGCCTCAGCTGCTTCACCGGTGTAGTCCTTGAGTTGTATTGACCACTGCCAATACACTCCCAGAATGATCGAGCCTCCTCCGGATCCCACTCAAGTGGCATAGCAATGCGTCTCGGCTCAGTGCTGAAACCGTAGATCCTGCAGATATCTAGTAAAGGAATCCGATACCTGACTCCTAAACTCATGAAGATAAAGATACATCCTGTAGCGCTCCTGCTGTCTGGATCTGGGTAAACCACTCTGCAAGTGGCTAGCAACTGTCTGACCAGCTCTGGATACAAATCATAAGGTCGCATAGGCATTGTCCCTAGACCAATGCCCTTGCACACTGCAAGTACCTACTCATCTATCCCCAGACTCTTACAGGTAGAGTAGTCTGCAAACTTGGTTGGTTTGATAGTCATCACACACCAACCGTTGTATAGCAGCGTGTCAAATTCATCCCACTGGTTAAGCAGTGGCCTCTCTGTAAAGTCAGCAGTCTTAAAGAACTCAGTAATGTTCTCTGGCCAGACTCTGGTTGACGGAATTGCTGTCGCATCTGCTCGGGGCCAAGGCAATGCAGTTGACGGTCCGGCTCTCACGTAAGGTGCAGATGGCTGTGACTCTCTATGAAACCACTCTGGTGGTGGAATGTACTGTCGCGTGGTTGTTGCTGCTGTGGCTCTGCGCTTACGGGGTTGTCTGCGAGATGCCATCTGCATAAGAAAAATTTAAACAAATAAGTCTCGGCAATCTCTCTGTGAAATCGCAAAGCAACGACCGTTGCACTAAGGCGACGATCGTTGCAAGGCGATTTCGTATTATCGAACATTTCCCCAAAATCACAAAGCAACGACCGTTGCACAAGTGCAACGACCGTTGCAAGGCGATTTCAGCCGCAAACAAAATCGTTCTAAATTCGTTCCATATTAGCACTAATCAGCCTAAAATCATCACCCACCATCCTAAATTCAGTCTAATCAAACATGCAAGCATCAATTTCATTCAAAAATTCTCAATTTCTAGAACCCTAAAATTGAATCCGAAAATTATAAATTAGAGACACATAACCTTGGATTCGTGATAAATGGGCTATAAGAATAGATTGAGAGTGTAAAACTAAGAGAATAGCACTTTGAATCAAAGAAAATGATGAAGAAATGATAGTTTTAGGTGTGGAGGTTCTCGGTGTACGGACGGCGAGAATGGAGAAGAAAAGAGAAGAGAAGGGTTTAAGGCAACTTACCTCGGTCGTGGGTGCAACGACCGTTGCTGGGTGGCAACGATCGTTGCTGGTTAAATTGAAATCGATTTCCGGTTTAGCGCGTACCTTAATTTGCAATTTTAACCAATTGCAACGACCGTTGCATATGAGCAACGATCGTCACAATGCGATCACCCCTCTTCGTCAAAATCTCCTTGCAACGACCGTTGCTGTTAAGTAACGATCGTTACACATCTCCAGACTCGAGTTCTGTATCTGAAACTTAGCAAAAACAAAAAACAAAAACGTGAAATCCTAAGAAAAACACCAAAAATAAGAAAGAAAAACAACTAAACCTAACAGTGGGTTGCCTCCCACTCAGCGCTTGTTTAAGGTCATTAGCTTGACCGGACGAACAAGATCTTTCAGGCACCAAGAGATCTTGACAGAGACTTTTTCTGTCTCTGTTCAAGTCTCCTCATCCAAGGTGGCGAGTAGGCTGTTGCAGAATGCTCATGTCCAAGAAAAGATGGAGTAGAATGTTCTCCAGGATCCACAATCACAGTATCATCCGGCTGCTCATCATCTGCATCCATGATGGTGAATGTATGCCCATCTATCAGTGGTCTTCGCAGCTTATCCATCTCATAACGCAGCGGTTCATCTCCCAGATGGAGGTCTATCAGACTGTTTCTAACATCTATTACCGCTCCCGCTGTAGCCAAGAATGGTCTCCCAAGTAGTAATGCTTCATCAGGATCACAGTCATATTTCAGCACTAGGAAGTCTGTTGGAACTAAGTAGTTTCCAACTCTCACCGGGATGTCCTCAAGAAGTCCTTCCGGGACTCTTATAGACTGATCAGCGAGGACAAGAGAGGTCCTAGTGGGAGAAAAATCCAGCATTCCCAGCTTCTCTGCCACAGAGTATGGCATAAGACTTCCAGCAGCTCCCATATCACAAAGAGAGCGCCTAAAACTATCCTCGAAGATAGAGCAATTAAGCACAAAGACACCAGGGTCAGGCAGCTTCTTCGGGATCTTGGTCAGCAGAACATCACTAATATGTTGGGGCACTATAATCACCCAATCTCTCAGCTCCTCGTCCAAAGGCAGCATCTTATTCAAGTACCTCTGCACACAAGGATGATAAGGTGGATCATCAGAAAATGGAATTTCTTCCAACTCTTCACCAATCTCTTCAAGCTTCTTAAGCTCTGCAATCTCCTGCTTAATCACCTCAGATACTGAAGGATATAGTCTCATGGTCTGTGCATAGATCTCCTGTTGAGTAATCTCAGACACTCCAGGGAATAAGCGATCAAGCTCCAAATCTGCATCGATGTTATCATCATCCGGCAAGTCTGTCTGTTCACGACCTGCATCGACCGACACTAGGGGTGTGTCGATCGATGCAACACTGTTTTCACAGTTTTCACCCGAGAGATTTTCTCCAAAATTCGAGATTTCAAACTCTTCTACCAACTCAGTTGTACTTAGCTCAAATCCTTCACCAAGGTGAGATTCATCATCAATGTACACAGACCAGGCCTTAATATGAGTGTCTGCTACTCCTTTTCCCTTCATGGAACTGGAAATCTGATTCACCTGAGTATCCAGCTGCTTCATATGAGTGTTTAGAGACTCAAACTTTCCATTGAGATCCTCATAGACAGCATCCAACTTCTTATTGCAGTCCACAGAAATCTTGTTCTGACTTTCCAGCAGTTGTTCCATCATTGCCTCCATCTTACTCTCATGGGCAGTGGCTGCAGGAGGAGTCTGATAAGATGAGGATCCATAGTTTCTCTGAGTACCTTGTCCAAAAAGCTTCTGAAAACCACTAGTCTGTCCAAAGCCAGAAGAGTTTTGATTGCTGTTGAAGGCACTCTTCTGTCCTCCACCGAAAAATTTGTTCCCAGATTGATACCCAAATCTGTTACCTTGAAAACCGGAACCACCTATGTAGTTCACATCCTCCTCTTTATTCTCTTCATCAGCTCCTAAAATCTCTACTTCCTGAGCAAGTGCACTCCCTTCTTCTCAGCCAGAAGATTACAGACAGTGTCCAGCCTAGATCTTATATCAGCCATCTCCGAGTTCTCTACACTTCCACCAGATTTCTTCCTCCTATCATCCATAGTCTTGCAACTGTTGTTGCTCACTATGAAGGAATTTCTAGCAGTTCTAATCAGGATTAGCAACCCTAGTCTGAATTCCGAGCCTAGGATCTAAGGTTCATGTAATTGAATCTATGGGATCTCAGATTTACCTGTTGATTTGCAGCGGAAGTATTAGCAGATAATCGAGATCACGAAGCGCCTCAAATGCTGCGCCTCTACTGGTATCCACACGCACACAAACTGGACCGCAGGGATGCTAGTGCCTTACAGAGATCTAATCTCCAGAGAGGTTTATTTCTGTGTTCTGGTGGCTGTGAATTAGGTTAGAGGCGAGTTTAGGTCGACCATATATCTTATATATGTCGGCTTAAACCACAACGGAATTAACCAACGATTAAACCGAATTAATCTGATTAATCCGCGAGTGCATCGATCGATGCACTATCTGCAACGATCGATGCTATCCCAGAACATTGATATCGAATGCATATCACATATGCATTCACTGGATCATTACATTAATGATCAGCCTCGTCTTTAACGCCCAGTTTGCTTATGTGTGTGACCCTGTAGGATCATATAACACTAGCAATGAGTTCTCAACTCATTGATCATAAGTGGCTTCTAGCAAAGCGTTATGACTACCTAGTGTTATGTGATTGTCTCATCTCGACTATACGACTTTCACTTAGAGCAAGTACAATAGATTTCAGGACATTCCCAACAATCTCCCACTTGTACTGGAATCATCTATTCCTTTAATCCCTTTGTAGCTATATCTCAATCTAGCATAAGGCAAGCACTGTGTCATCCTTATTCAACTAGATTACGTTTATCGAATCCCGATTTGTACTGATGAAAAACAAACGACTGACAATCACCTCGTTTGAGCGCGGCCACGCATTTCTAGTATCAATTTTCGATAGGCCAAGAGATATTTAACTCCTGTTATATAGGAGGTACAAATCCCATCTTGTTCCATCCATGTCTCTTTCATATTTCATGATACGCCTAATCAGTGTCTTTATAATCACCAGTTAAAGTCAAGACGAACCAATCCATATGAGAGAGGATATGATGAACTCAGGTCTTAGGACTAAACTCTTTTGTCGTAATGAGAAACTCTTATGACACTAATATAACATCTTGTAGAGTTCTCATTGACGGGTCAAGTCCGATCATGTGTTCTCTAACACATATCTATGTGATTGACTTTAATACACTTATTAATGACTCCATGAAACATGTTCATCAGTCACCTCACATACTAGTCTCACGTGGTTGTTAATGTCCCACGTTAACAACCTCGACCAGGGACCATTATAATTTATGTCATTTATTGCTTATAGGGTTTCATGATCAAGTCACATACTTGATGACCTATAAAATGTCATAAATTACTTTGGGACAATATATATTTAATTATTCACAATTAAATAATACTAATATAACATAACTAAATTATGTTTTTCGAACATCAAGTCATAACTAAAAAAAAAAACCAAATATAACTCCCACTGAAACCAAGATCATATCTTAAGAAATCTAATGCCTACAGCAGCAGTGTGAAACTCATGCTTAGGCCTTGGGAGGGGCTTGGTCAGCGGATCAGCTACGTTCTCATCAGTCGGGACTCTGCTGATCTTCACATCTCCTCTATTCACAATATCATGGATAAGGTGATATCGCCTTTCTTTGTGTTTGGATTTCTGGTGTGATCTAGGTTCCTTTGCTTGCGCAATGGCTCCATTGTTGTCACAATACAAAGCCACTGGCTCAGAAATGCTAGGAATCACACCAAGTTCAGTGATGAACTTCTTGATCCAAACAGCCTCCTTTGCCGCTTCAGAAGCAGCGAGGTACTCAGCTTCAGTTGTGGAATCTGCTACAGTGTCCTGCTTGGAACTCTTCCAGCTGACTGCACCGCCATTCAGGCAGAAGATGTAACCAGATTGTGATCGGAAATCATCTTTGTCTGTCTGAAAACTTGCGTCTGTGTAACCACTTACTACCAGCTCATTACTTCCTCCATACACCAAGAATTTATCCTTAGTATTTCTCAAATACTTCAGAATATTCTTGACTGCTGTCCAGTGACTTTCACCTGGATCCGATTGGTATCTACTCGTCATGCTTAAAGCACAAGCAACATCTGGACGAGTACAGAGCATGGCATACATGATGGATCCCAACGCCGAGGCATAGGGAATCCGACTCATGCGATCTCGCTCAGCAGGTGTCTCAGGACACTGCTTCTTGCTGAGACTTATGCCATAAGACATTGGTATGAAGTCCTTCTTGGAATCTTGCATTCTGAACCTGTGTAAGACTTTATCGATATAAGTGTCTTGACACAGTCCAATCAATTTGTTTAATCTATCTCTATAGATTCTTATTCCAAGAATATATGCGGCTTCTCCCATGTCTTTCATTGAAAAACAACTTCCGAGCCAAGTCTTAACAGACTGTAACAACAGAACGTCATTTCCGAGAAGAAGTATGTCATCTACATACAACACGAGAAATGCAACTGCGCTCCCACTAGTCTTCTTGTAAACACATGGTTCTTCTTCGCTTCTGATGAAATCAAACTTTTTGACTGCTTCATCAAAACGAAGATTCCAACTCCGAGATGCTTGCTTCAATCCATAAATGGATCGATGAAGTTTTCATACTTTCCTAGCTGCATTTGGATCGATGAAACCTTCAGGTTGTGTCATGTACACATCCTCTTCCAGAATTCCATTAAGGAAAGCTGTTTTCACGTCCATCTGCCAGATCTCATAATCATAATGAGCAGCTGTTGCTAGGAGAATCCGAATGGATTTAAGCATGGCGACAGGTGAATAGGTTTCTTCATAGTCAATACCATGAATTTGTTTGAAACCTTTTGCCACTAGCCTTGCTTTATATATCTGAATATTTCCATCCACATCAATTTTCTTCTTGAAAATCCATTTACACTCAATGGGTCTTGCACCATCGAGTAAATCAACCAAAGTCCATACTTGGTTCTGTGACATGGATCCCATTTCGGATTCAGCGGCTTTCAGCCACTTTGCGGAGTCAGGGCTCATCATTGCTTCTTCGAAATTCGCTGGCTCGTCACAGTCAATGATTAACAAATCATGACAATTGGTTACGAGAAATCCATATCTCTCGGGTTCGTGACGGATCCTTTCGGATCGGCGAATTTCAGGCTCCACAGGCGCGGGTTCTACAACTCTTTGTAGATCCAACTGTTGCTCTTCCTCTACAGGTTGAGCATTTTCCTGCGGTTCTCGAACTTCTTCGAGTTGTACTTTACACCCACTGTTTCTCTTGGAAAGAAACTCTCTCTCAAGAAAAACGCAGTTCCGAGCAACAAACACTTTGTTCTCGGATTGGTTGTAAAAGTAGTATGCCTTGGTTTCCTTAGGATAACCAACGAAGTAGCACTTGTCTGATTTGAGTTCGAGCTTATCTGTAATTAATCGCTTAACATAAGCTTCACAACCCCAAATCTTCAGGAAAGACACACTCGGAACATTTCCAGTCCACATCTCATGTGGTGTCTTTGCAACTGATTTTGACGGAACCCTATTAAGTGTAAACGCAGACGTTTCTAGAGCATATCCCCAAAAGGATAATGGAAGAGTTGAGAGACTCATCATTGACCGAACCATATCTAATAAAGTCCGATTTCTCCTCTCAGACACGCCATTCCATTGTGGTGTTCGAGGAGGAGTGAGTTGTGAAAAAATTCCACAATCTCTCAAATGATCACTGAATTCTTGGCTTAAGTATTCTCCTCCACGATCTGATCGAAGAGCCTTAATACTTTTGCCAAGTTGATTCTGTACTTCATTTTGGAATTCTTTGAACCTTTCAAAAGATTCCGACTTATGTCTCATTAAATAGACATAGTCATGCCTGCTGAAATCATCAGTGAAGGTAATGAAGTATCGAAAATTTCCTCTGGCACTTGTGCTCATTGGGCCGCATACATCTGTATGTATAAGGCCCAATAGGTCACTGGCCCTTTCATTTGTTTTGTTGAAAGGGGCCTTAGTCATTTTGCCTAGTAAACAAGATTCACATTTCTCACATGATTCATAATCAAATGAGCCCAAAAGCCCATCACTATGGAGCTTTTGAATCCGTTTCTCGTTTATGTGGCCCAAACGACAATGCCATAGAAAAGTCTGATTCGTGTCATTTGATTTGAATCTCTTGGTGTTAATGTTATAGATTGGTGCAGTCTGGTTTAAAACATAAAGCCCATTCTCTAATGGGCTGCTACCATAAAATATATCATTGTAATCAAAAGAACAACATTTATTCTTAATTGAAAACTGATATCCTTCCACATCCAAAATAGGAATGGAAATAATATTTCTGCTTATAGCAGGTACATAGTAGCAATTATTAAGCTTTAAAACCAAACCAGAAGGTAAAGACAAGTTATATGTTCCTACGGCTAATGCAGCAACTCTTGCTCCATTCCCCACGCGCAGGTCCACTTGTCCCCTTTCCAACTTCCTACTGTTGCTTAGGCCCTGCATATTTGTACAAATATGAGCACCACAGCCGGTATCCAATACCCAAGAAGTAGAACCAGAAGTAGTAACATTTACTTCTATAACATAAATACCTGAAGATGAAGTCTCGAAAGTCTTCTTCTTCGTCTTCTTCTCTTCCAAGAATTTGTTGCAATTTCTCTTCCAATGCCCAGGCTCTTTACAGTAATGGCACTTATCAGTCTCAGATGGGCCCGGCTTGGGCTTCTGGGATGGCGCAGGCGTGTCCTGGTTCTCAACCGGGACTGCCTTGCCCTTTCCCTTGCCTTTGCCAAGTTTCTTAAACTTCTTACCTCCTTGTACCATAAGTACATTTGGAGTGCCCTTCTTGATATTAGGCTCAGCTGTCTTGAGCATCCCATGCAGTTCAGTCAACGTCTTCGTCAAGTTATTCATGTTATAGTTCATAACAAACTGATCATAACTTGATGGCAGTGACTGCAGAATGATGTCAGTAGCCAACTCTGGGCTAATGGGACAATCCAGCTTCCCCAGGTTATCAATATAACCCATCATCTTAATGACATGAGGACTGACTGGACTGTCCTTTGGTAGCTTGCATTCAATGAGAGATTTAACCGTCTGGTATCTCTCAGTTCGTGCTTGCTCCTGAAACATACTTTTCAGGCTAGTGATCATCTCCACGGGCGACTCCACGTTCTCATATTGCTTCTGCAAATCCGATTTCATGGTAGCCAACATGAGACAATTCACATCGACCACATCATTAGAATGCTTATCCCAAGAATTCCTTTCTGCATGTGGAGCATTGGCTCTCGGTTTTTCAGGGAGAACATTTTCAAGGACATAGTCCCGCTTCTCTTGCTTGAGAACAATTCTCAAGTTCCGATACCATTCGAGAAAATTTGATCCATTTAACTTGTCCTTCTCAAGGACGGATCGCAGGGAGAAAGAATTATTATGAGTAGTAGTCATAGCTGAGAACATAGAAAAGAAAAAGGTTTAGTTATGATGTTCAAGAAATGAGAAATCTTAACTTTTAAGAAAACTCGCATTATATTCAATCAATGCTTCCTCAGATGAATATAATGATCCAAGACCCATATTTTACTAAATTCAAGTGAGCCACTGGCTATCACTCAACTTTAGCTATTTAGGTAAGCAACAACCTTGCTAGTTATATCCAATATAACTCTTGGTTGTGGATCGACATCTTATGTCCAATCCACCTGATGTCTCTGAGCCCAAAACGATTTTGATGGCCCAGTCAAGTAAACCAATCTCTTCAGTCACGTAATTGTCGATTTCTTGCACTGCAAGTCCATCAACACGATTACCTCTGCCTTACTCATGAAATTGTGGACATCTTGCACTGCAAGTCTATCACACAACTAAATGGGTCTTGACAGTTGACAAGATTGGAAAGACATCAAGTATCACTTGATATTTGGTTGAGGAACGGAACCATTTAAAACGTTCAGTTTTACTATGTTTTAATTCTTATAATTAATCCGCGATGACCAATCAATCCAATTGATCCGGTTTTGAATACCGGTCAGCGTCGATCGATGCTAACCTAATCAAACCAATCGCATTTAAACCATTCACAGTGTTCGACCATTATTAACCAAGCTCGATAACCGGTCCAATCCAATTGAACCGATCCAACAATCTCGCGAGGCTGTGTCGATCGATGCAACAATTGCATCGATCGTCACTAGGCGAAAACTAGGTTTATTCGGGTTTTCGCCCTGCATCGATCGTTGCCGGATTGGCAACGATCGACACCTTGCGAAAAACCCTAAATTTATTCAGGTTTTCGCTCTGTGTCGATCGATGCCCGATTGGCAACGATCGACACTATGCAAAAAACCTTAAAACGTTTTCGAACAAAACCCTAAACTAGGTTATTTGATCAAAACGATTTTTTTAGCATGCTTGTATCAATTATACAAAGATCTAGATTCAACTAATCTAATCATCATGCTACAGATTCAATGGGACCCTAAAGCTCTGATACCACTGAAGGAATTTCTAGCAGTTCTAATCAGGATTAGCAACCCTAGTCTGAATTCCGAGCCTAGGATCTAAGGTTCATGTAATTGAATCTATGGGATCTCAGATTTACCTGTTGATTTGCAGCGGAAGTATTAGCAGATAATCGAGATCACGAAGCGCCTCAAATGCTGCGCCTCTACTGGTATCCACACGCACACAAACTGGACCGCAGGGATGCTAGTGCCTTACAGAGATCTAATCTCCAGAGAGGTTTATTTCTGTGTTCTGGTGGCTGTGAATTAGGTTAGAGGCGAGTTTAGGTCGACCATATATCTTATATATGTCGGCTTAAACCACAACGGAATTAACCAACGATTAAACCGAATTAATCTGATTAATCCGCGAGTGCATCGATCGATGCACTATCTGCAACGATCGATGCTATCCCAGAACATTGATATCGAATGCATATCACATATGCATTCACTGGATCATTACATTAATGATCAGCCTCGTCTTTAACGCCCAGTTTGCTTATGTGTGTGACCCTGTAGGATCATATAACACTAGCAATGAGTTCTCAACTCATTGATCATAAGTGGCTTCTAGCAAAGCGTTATGACTACCTAGTGTTATGTGATTGTCTCATCTCGACTATACGACTTTCACTTAGAGCAAGTACAATAGATTTCAGGACATTCCCAACACACTAAGTTCTCAATCAACTGCTTAGCTTGTGCAGGAGTCCTGGTGTTGAAGTTTGCATTGCTAGAGTTATCCAGCGCAGACTGATAAGGAAGATCAATGCCTCTGAAGAAGATATCTAGCAATGTGACCTCAGTGAATCCATGGTGTGGGCAGTCACGCTGGTACTTCTTGAATCTCATCCAGGCAGCTTTCAAAGGCTCCACTGTGCCTTGGGAAAACGTGAGTATATCCTGTCTGGACTGATCTGAACGCGCATCATCATAGAAGTGGCGCAGAAACTCACTCTTCAGGGCTGCCCAAGTATCAAACTGCCCAGGTGGCAGTTGCTTTAACCATGCAGCAGCGTCTCCAGCGAGACTATGTGGAAAAAGCTTAAGAAACAGATAATCCTGGCAAACTCCATCATACTTCATGCCAGTGATTATATCCTCAAACTGATCAATGTGATCCATAGGCTGCTCCGTAGGGTAACCATGGAAGGCATTTTGTCTCATCAGCGAGTAGTAGATGGTTTTGATTTCAAAATCATTCCTCTCAAATCCAGGAATCACTAAAGCTGACCGATTTGCATGAAACTCATCCGGTCTGTTGTAGTCAGCTAAAGTCCTCTCATGGACAATCATCTGTCTATTTTGGGCCTGTCTCTGCCCTTGGTTCTGCTCCTGTTGCGGTTGCTCAGGAGGATCAAGGATTACATTCCCTTCAGCGTCAATCCGTTGCCCAACATCATTGTACGGATTGTTATCTCGGTCCCTCAGAGTACCTTGAGCATCAGGCATAATGATTAGCTTCTGTACCACCATCCTTGCTCTTCTTTCTCTTCTGTTGGTCCTCTCTAGACGTCCAAGTTCTTCAAGCCCGAGATTAACTAAGTTCAGGATCTGATTACTTCGAGTTTCACGCGTCTGCATAAACTGTCTGTAATCGTCAAGCAACGATCGATGCTATCAGTGCAACGATCGATTCAATCTCAGAATCGCCTAGTGACGATCGACGCAAGGGTGCAACGATCGACGCAAAGCGAAATTGGTACCTGCGACAGAGAGAAAACAGAGAAAAAGTTAGTAACCAAAATTAAAAAAAAACGAAAACAAAAAACAAAGAAAATAAAAATCCTAGTAGAAACCCTAAGTTCGATCCTATCGAAGACTCTAAGAGTCCCCGACAACGGCGCCAAAAACTTGATAGGGTCTAGTTTTAATCCTATTCTACTGCAAGTGCACAGTTAAGTGATTGTAGTATATAGGGTATTGAATCCACAGAGACTCTGGTCTCGATAGATTAGAACTGTAGGAATTTAAACTAAGAGGAAAGCAGATGTGAAGTAAATTAAATAGCAAAGCAAGAAAGTAAACAAGTAGCAGATTATCAGTGGTGAAAGCAAGTAATTAAAGGCGCTAAGTCTAGGGTGTTCTCAGGAAATCAGACAAGCAGACAAATCAATCAGTCATGATCTAATTAAGCATAGTTCTAGAACTCAAATCATGGATATAGAATTAACCAAATCTCTTTGCGAGAATTCTCTAAGTCTAAGTGCAGCAATCCAAATCTCTTTGCAATTACTAACAGGTTAAACCAGCATTAATTTCAAGTTCGATATGTTCACAATTAAACTAAACCAAATCTCTTTGCGAATAATTCAATTGCTCAACCTAAATAGTTCAGATTCTAAACCACACTCTCATGTCGTATTTAGCAACCTAAGATCTAGATTCTAATTGATCAGGTTAGAACTAGCATTAAGCACAATTTAGATCGAAGAACATTCTATTCATGTGAATCCTTAACTGATTTAAATAAGTCTAGCAAGTCATGAAATCCTTAATGAGAAACCCTAAACCTAACTATGAATCTACTCAGACATGATTAATGAAACAAAAATCATTGAATTAATAGAAATCATAAAAAGAATAAATAAACAAAGGGGTTCGAAATCTTCTCCAAAATAAATGAAGTACAGGATTAGATCAGCCCCAATAGCTCTAAAAACTCTCTGCTCTTAATTATGAAAGCGTATCTAAAATAAACACCAAAATCCTAATTATATAGGCCTAATCTCGGCTGGGGCTTCTTTGTAAATACTGGAAACTTCTGGGTCAAAGTGCAAAATCTTGAATCTTTATTAAACCGCCGTATCGGCCCATCTCGCTAGTGTGTCGATCGACACCAAAGGTGTGTCGATCGATGCATGATCTTAAAATCGGACAGTGAGCTCAATCTCTCGGCCAAACACTCCAAAAATCCCCAAAATGTTCCAATATCTCCAATTCTGCTCCAAACCTGATTATACCTGTAATAGACTCTAAAAGAACACAAAAGACACTAAAACACAATTATATCATGGCATAAAACCGGTAAAAACCATGATATATCAGATATGCAGTCACAACATCCACGAGGTACATTTCTAGATTTTTTGATGCCGTTAGACTCATTAAGTACCTAAATGTGATTGCATCTATTACCGGGGAATATGTTTCATCATGATCAATTCTCGGTATTTGAGAAAACCCTTGTGCCACAAGTTGTGTTTCATATCTTGTGACTTCGTTTTCTCATTTCTTTTCGCACAAAGATCCATTTACACCCGACATGCATTACATCATTTAGGCGTAATAACCACAGGTCCAAACACATTTCTTTTATTGAGGGAGAGTAATTCATTCTTGACGGCTATTCGCCATTTCTCCCAATCGAGCCTTTTCTGGCACTCCGATACGGACCTTGGTTCTGGATCATTTTCATATTCAAGATCTTTGGATACAGAAAAGGAGAACATTCCATCATTATCTTCTATTTCATTTATAGCCCATAATTTTTTCACGTTGGGCGAAGTTAATAGAATTCTCATAATTTTCTGCATCATATTCGTCTTCTAGACGAATTTATTTTATTTAAAATAACTCACTTTTCACGAGGTTTATAACTTGTGATGCTATATATAAAATAACTCACCTTTCACGAGGTTTATAACTTGGGATGATTGAGGACAATCTTGTCTCTTCAACGCCTTTTCTCCCCCTAATTATCTTTATTAACTTGCGACAACTTTTCATAAGTTTCGCTCTAATAGAGTTTTCGGAAACATATTTCATTTGGCCAATATTTTTCTCTCTACACTCATCTTCGGAGCGGAGACTCATAATATTCATTATCTCTCTACGCTCATCTTCGGAGCGGAAACTCATAATATTCATTGTCTCTCTACACTCACCTTCGGAGCGGAGACTCATTATATTCATTGTTTCTCTACACTCATCTTCAGAGCGGAGATTCATTATATTCATTGTTTCTCTACACTCATCTTCAGAGCGGAGATTCATGCGCGCTATATCATTCATTTTGTCGACAATCATATCTGTCTTTGGTCCATATTTTCCCTGTAATGACATGGTTAATTGAGATCTCTTTATCAATATCATTGATTTTCATTCAAGTACCTGATCTTATTATTAACCATAACAACGGTCTCATTGCTCCTCCTCTTAGGGAGTTTAATCCTCTTTTCAATAGTCATTTGCTCCTTAATCTTATGAGGATTTACTTTAGCTTTGGAACCAAAGGGGTCTATCACGTTTCTCATGTGCAATAGATACACTATTATTATAGGAGCATTCACAGCTTAAATATGAGATTTCTTAGAAATTCAAGTTCATTATTCATTTTTGCAAGGATCACAATGAAATATCATTCATCAGCTTTCGCATTAGATTTGCAATATATCTGAATAATGATCCTTTGAAACTTTGAACCTCAAGTTCACATTCATTTGTTCAAGGATTCCAACTATTCACGCTTCTCTTTATAATGATGGGAGAAAATTCTCACCACAATGATAATATGCAAATCTTACAACGAGCACATCACTGAGT
This sequence comes from Orychophragmus violaceus, assembly GCA_030180135.1. Classification (NCBI taxonomy): domain Eukaryota; kingdom Viridiplantae; phylum Streptophyta; class Magnoliopsida; order Brassicales; family Brassicaceae; genus Orychophragmus; species Orychophragmus violaceus. Next base: position 18,459,366 of record CM058229.1, on the reverse strand, counting down.
GATAGCTCAACATTATTAGAGCGAGATTCATCTCCAGCTCATATGTTTCATCCTCTGTGGATGTTACTTATATGTAGTGTGGAAAGCATATATCTTACACCCATGCTAAAATATAGAGATTAAATTTCACCATAATTGGTCATTGCAATCCCTTGGATTGCTTATAAATAATATCATTTTGAGTGTGAACATATCATCATAAATTTATCTCATCGACAATAAGTGACAAATTGCATAACATGAACTCACCAGAGTGATCAAGTCTAGGATTTCATTTTACCAATATTATCAACTTACTGTCGATGTGGGATTCGTTAATTCTCCCCCTTGAGATGATAACTCGTACAATATATTCATCTCGAATGAATCCCATTCTAGGATCAACAACATTGGTCATGAATTACTTACTTGGATCCTTTTTGAACTTCCACTTCGCGTGATTAGTAGGAGAATCAAGATAAGCCAAAGAGTGTATACACTAGATGTTATCATTTGGTGATTCCCTCAATCCTCCCCCTGACGCGGGGAATTCACTTTCATCAAACCATCATACGCAATGAGCTATTTCGACCAAAAATAGTGATTTGGCAATAAACCATATGATTCAGTCATATTTATAATTCGGAGGACATCATTGGCACTCTTTCAATGTTTGTTTTCTCTCCGAGGTAATGCAAATATTTTCAATGCCATTTTATCTCTTTCTCGATATATCTCTAGAACTTAACAAAATCCGCGAGATTTTAGGAGAATACAACATTTGGTTCCCCCTCAGCATTGAAAATCGGCTCATATAGGCCTACCATGTTCTTTGCATTACCATGTATGGTACTCACGCTTTCGTCGGAGTCCTTCATTTTTGAAACAAGAGAAATATCGTCGACAATGTGTGCTTTAACATTGTCTGCTAGACCGATATCTTCATCATGAATCCCAATTCATGGCATCATGTCATATCGATTTAAGTTCCTCCTGTCTTATGTAATTTTCCATACAAATTGGCTGAACATTTTGGCATACGACATATACATATTCAACTTCATGTTATGCCAAACCTGTAACAACCATTATCGTTTGTGTTTTCATTACACAATTTTTCATTTAATTTATGAGATTGTAATTTCTTTTCACGCCCATGTCTACCACCTTATTCATAAGCGCGATTACGGATTCTACCGTGTCTGCATTCTCGTCATCGAAAACTATTACAATTACTGGTTGCTACAACATTCACTTTTGATAATGAAACTTTTGAGAATAGAGCCAATCCAGTTGGACGAGTAAGATGGTTCATTATATTTCAAACCATCATGTAAGTGGTGACGTAAAAATGTCATTTCATTCGATGTCGTTTTAGAAGAGGCATAGCCTACGACTCGATTAAGGAGGAAGCATAACCTTCCACTCATAATTTAAAGAATCATCTCAGGACGACGACATCCATATGATTTTTTTTTCACAAAAGAAATATGATAAATTTAAATGTATAAATTTAAACGCATAAATATAAATACGAAATTTAAATACATAAATTGAAACGCATAAATTTAAATGTATAATTTAAATGCATAAATATAAATGCGGAATTTAAATGCATAAATTGAAGCGCATAAATATAAATGCGGAATTTAAGTGCATAAATTGAAGCGCATAATTATAAATGCGGAATTTAAGTGCATAATTAAAAGTTAGATTAGAATAATTGAGGAGGAAGCGCCTACCATAAATTCAAGAAGGAGGCATAATCTCTCACTCCATAAATATGATCTGAGGTAACATAGTCTACCATATGATCAATTCGTGGAGGCATAGCCTACCATAATTATAAAGAGGAGGTTTAACCTACCACTCCATAAATATGATCTGAGGTGACATAGTCTACCATATGATCATGATCGTGAAGGCATAGCCTACCATAGCGATCGGTTCGGGGAAGCCAGTGCCTATCTGAGGTGACATAGTCTACCATATGATCATGATCGTGAAGGCATAACCTACCATAGCGATCGGTTCGGGGAAGGCAGTGCCTATCTTCCCAAAATAATATATAAACAGAAATATAAAATATATATATATATATATATATATATATATATATATATATTTTCATAAAATAAATAAGTCATAACTAAATTTCACCTTTTTGGTATTTGACCGGATCAAGAGACGTTGTGCTGATAACGTGTTGTAGAATTATTTTAGAAAAGGTGAGCTTTGAAAGAAAAAAGGAAAGACAAGAGAGTGAGAGGTGAGATTATAATAAGTGTGTACTAGATTTTGATCCGCGCTTAAAAAGCGCCGATTTATTTTTTTACAAATTTAAATTTTTATTTTTTATTAGTAATTTAGATTTTTAATTAATCAATTTTTTTTTATAATTGTTTAACCCGCATTATAAAAAATAATTAATAATTTAGTTTTTAAAAAAAATTGTATGTTATTTAGGAGAATGTAAAAAAAAATCAATTGGAATTAGTTAATATATATATTAAACTATTAATTATTTTCCTAAATAACATTATTTGAGGCATCATTTATTTGAATAATATAAATATTGAATAATTTATTAAATTAAAATATATCAATTGGAATTAGTTAATATATATATATTAAACTCATGCAAAGTTCATTTTTAGAATTCGAAATTGGGTAATTTATTTTTCAACCCATTCTTATAAAAGTTTAAATATTTTGCAATTTGATAGAACAACCCGTTAAAATGTGTAATCGAAAAAATAATTATTTTTCGTAAAAAATAAATAAATTTAAATATTTATATTATTTTTTTATAATATAAAAATAAATATTTATATTTGCAAAAAAATAAAGAAGATATTAAAATATATTATAAATATATTTGAATATAATCATAATTAGAGAATATTATCTTATATATACAAAAAATATTTGATGTTTAAATTATTTACTTATATTTATCAATTGATTTAATAGTTTTATGATTATATATATATATTATTTTAATTAATTAGGAAAGTGGAACTCATTATATTTAGCTTGTTTGAATACATGTTTAATAACTGTCTTGTTTGTAAATATGGATAATAGAGAAAATGTTATATTCCTTAATTACTTTTAATGAATCTTTAAATCATTAAATCTTTAAATCTTTAATGGCACAACTTGTAATAAACACATGAACTAAATGTTAGTTTCTAATATACTCTATTTTTTTTAAGTATTGATGTCTCACGTATATTATTGTGTTCTTGTGTGTTGATACAAAAGAGAGAGGGGAAGTATTTATAGTTGATATCAACCGACTACTATTTTTTTTTTTTTTTTTTGGTCAACTTTTCATTGAGAAAAGCCCAAGAAGGACAAAAGACTTACAACACGGGCCGAAAAGAGTAAAACCCAAACAGATAGAACAACAATAGGCCGAACAAAGCCCAAACGAAATCAAGAGATAAACTCCGAGACACGAAAGGGGGCACGTGTCGTACGCTAGGCCTACGTCGTCATGAAACCGACACGGAGAACGAGACACCGGTGAAACCACCGGAAATGTCACCGGGACGGCCGAAGCTCTGTCGCAGAAGAAGCCCGAGCTGCCGATCCATCAAATCCTCCGGAAGAACACGAAGAAGAGAAACCTCAAAGAAAGAGCACCTGCTTCAACCACCACGCCGGAAACCACCACACCACGGAAGCGACACCGCCGGCTAAACCTGATAAGACCATTTGGCCATTGAAACCCGACCAAGCGGAAATAGCGACATCGATATTACTCCTAGCGAATGATGCGACCAAGAGAGATGACGAAGAACGACGGCCTCCTCAACTGAAATAGACACCGAGAACGTGGATCGAAAACATCCGATATAAATCGGAGAAGCTCATAAGGGAGCGAAGCCAGCGAAGCCAGCGAAGCCAGCGAAGCTGGAGACCTTATTGAAAACGAAACTGCATCACACAAACGAATCGGGATTGTACAAGACCCGAGTTTATTGAAGATAACAACAGATAAAAGCCACAAACTCAGCTTTCCCTCTGAAAAATAGAGGTCGGAAGAGGGAAGAAGAGGAGCTTGCAGAGAGATTCTTCTCTCTCTAAACGAAGAGAGAGGTCAACCGACTACTATAGTCAGTTTACATGATATTTATAATACAATATAATATATATATTTATTATTTTACCATAAAATAAATTTTAGGGGTCCAATTTTTTTTTTTAGCTTAAGGCCTAATGAAAGTGTTGAGCGGCCCTGAGTCTGTTGAGTCTTCGAAAATGCAAAAACACACATGAGAATTTGGCTGCGACTTCATCTCCTTCTCTACCCATCGAATCTTCCAAAACCCTAAACCCATCAGGTAAATTCACTTAGTTTTCGGAATTTCCTGGTCTTATGTTCTGTTTCTAAATTCGTCCTTTTTACTGCTTAGTAGTCGGAATCATAGGTTCAATTTTTGAGAGCGGATTTGATGGGGAAAAGGAGAGGTGAAGGAAATCTTCTCGAAGGGTCTGTAAGTTTATCAAATGCAAGAGAAGATGATATGATAAGCAAATTACCTGACTCTTTGATATCTCATATGCTACTGTATCTTCCGACAAAGCTAGCTGTCAGGACTAGTGTTTTGTCCAATAGGTGGAAACGTCTTTGGCTTTTGATTCCGGGGTTGGATTTGGACTCTTCTGAGTTTCCAGATTACAATGCCTTTGTGACTTTTATGGAAAAGTTCCTAAATTTCTCTAGGGAACAAAAGTCATGCTTGCACAAGCTCAAGCTAAGTATTCAGAAGGATGAGAACGGTCAGTCTTTTCTCAAGCCTTGGATAGACTTTGCCGCAACGCCTAAGCTTCAGCAGCTTGATGTTCAGTATCTTCTTGTGAAGCCTGAGTGTTTTGAAGTGATACCCGTAAGCATCCTTACATGTTGTAAGACACTCCTTTACTTAAGACTCCATCGTGTTTCTCTAGGTACTTTTGAGTCGGTTTCTTTACCTTGTGTCAAGACAATGCGTTTGGAATACAATGTGTATGCCAATGAGGCCTCTCTGGAGTTGCTTATCTCGTCTTGCCCAGTACTTGAAGATTTGGGCATTGTTAGAAGAAGGGTAGGTGATAATGTAAGGGTTTTACGAGTGCACTCTAATACAATAACCAGTCTTATTATAGAAACTGGTGAGCCTGATGACGAGGATGATGACGAGTATGATTTTGGAGAAAACTCGGAGGTTATCATTGATGCCCCTAGACTCAAGTATTTAGATTTCGATAATGAATTATCAGCGAGTAAAACCATAAGCAATTCAGGTTCTTTAGCCAACGTTAACATTCTTGACGATTTCTCTGTGAAGAATACTGTTATCCGTAAGTTTCTTACCAGTATCTCGGGAGTTAGGAGTATGAAGATCGATTGGATTCCTTTCGAGGTATATCTCTATGCAATTCATATATGATATAATGATTTTATTTTTTGGCTCACAAATATTCTTATCTCCATTTTCTTGTGAATAGTTCCTAGAGAATAATGCTATGCCATTACCCCAGTTTTGCAACCTGTCCTGTTTGGAAGTAGAGCTCTATTTTTCGTCCGTAGAAGTACTGCCAAAGTTTCTTGAAAGCTTTCCGAATCTAAGATCCCTAGTCTTGGTAATGACATGCACAAACATATATTTAACTCATACACTTAAGGAACGTGTTAAGTGTTATCTAAAATTCATTGGTCTTGTGTTCTCTATGTTTTGTGGTTTACAGGATTTGCTTTGTTCGTCGGGGAACGAACAAACAAGACTCTCGTTCGTGCCTCAATGTATGTTGTCATCGCTCGAGTTTGTAGAGATAAAAAGAGAAATCTTCTTTGATGGGCCTTCTAAAATGAAAATGAAAGTAGCAAAGTACTTTGCAGAGAACTCAGTAATCCTCAAGAAACTTGTTTTGAATGTGAAATCTCTCATGCCAGAAGAAAAGACCGTCGTTATAAGGTGTCTAACGGCAAAGCTGAGGCGAGACAGCACATGTCAAATCATTGTTCCTTGAATGTTAAATGACACTTTTAGATTTATCTATGATCGGACTTTAGGTTGGACTTTTGTTATTATGTTTGGTTCTGTTATTTTGTCTTTTGTGAGCTCTGACTAATCGTTATAAAAACTTCTCCAGTATGAGTTTCTCAAAGTATAACATCAATATATATTAATATTCAACTGATGGATATTTCTCAGTTTTGTAAAATCTATACCATAACATCAACACATGTTCCTAGTTATGAGCTTCACCAGTTTAATATTATCTTATACACAGAAGCTTATGATGCACTTGATACAAATGAAAACGTTACCATATGATGGGATATCATGAGCTGGACTCCTGATGGCTATGTGGTAAGAAATCTTTATAACTTTCCACCCCTCAAAATAACAATCTTTTGAAATGCCACTTGTTTGTATAATCAAAATCTTGTTTCAAATGTTTTAATGGAGTTTATGATTTACCACACTAACCAATTCATGACATTTTTTTTTCTTTCTTCAGACTCGTATCAATCTGCAATTTTCAACAATACTGTCACATTCAGGCCCTGGTTGGCAATTGGGATGGAGTTGGTACAGGAAATGTGGCCCATACCTATTTTCTGGATAATTAGTCGGTCTAACATTTTCTCTAGGGCGAGACGAACTAGGCAAACTCTTCATTGACTTGTACATTCCATGTGAACGTTTTTGTTTATTATGGATAAAGACTGATCGATGATGACAATTTTTTTTTTATTTCATGAGAGAGAGAGAGAGAGAGAGAGAGAGAGAGAGAGAGAGAGAGAGAGAGACTCCATTGCGCTTCCACATACAGGGTCTTGAAAGAACAAAGAACCAAACAAAAAGAAGTTTAACTCCATTGCGCTTCCACATACAGGGTCCTGAAAGAACAAAGAGCCAAACAATAAGATGTAAACTTCATCGAGTCCTAATTGGGGGGAAAAGAACCGACTACAAAAATCATAGACAGACCCTTCAGGATGGGAGCAGCAGCTGTAACACATCAATCTTCCGGGGCATTTCAAGATTTATCCATTCTTGGCTGCAGCTCAGTGACTGCTTCCCAAGATGGAAGCACAACCTAAAAATCAGATGGATCAAGAATGAAGAATCTTTCCTAAATATATCGAAGCAGAGAGAAAAAAAAAAATCTTGAAAACGCATACAATGATTTTATCGGTTGAACTTGCTTTGGCAGCTCCATTGAAGAAGTTGTGGGAAACAATTTTATGATCATTGGTGGTTCTCGGACATCAACAATGGAGTTGTATAACTCGCAAGTTGGAAACAGAGGGAAATCCATTTCTTCTTCAAAGAAATCATCTCCATGTTTTCCAAAGCTTTAAATGAAGCTACCATTGTTGATGTCCGAGGAACCACCAGTGATCATATAATTGTTTCTGACGACTTCTACCATTCCCACCATTTCCGTAGATGAAACGATTATCGAGACCTGTAATGGGAGTGACAACACAAGTAAACAAGTTTCAGAAATGTTAAGTTCTGAGGCGAGAGACTTAAACCATGCATTGTCTCCTCATGTTCCTCTTCAAGAATGCACATTGCTGTTTGGTTCCCCTTGAAAGCTGACTGAGTAGATGCATCAACCTGTTTTTATATGCATTATTGAAGAAGAACATGAGGGAGACGATGCATGGTTTCAGTCTCTCGCCTCAGAATTTAATATTTCTGAAACTTGTGTTGTAACTCCCATTACAGGTCTCAATAACCACAAAGTACTTCACAAGCTTCTTCATGATCATGGCCATATCTTTTTTTTTTTTAACTGTTTTGGCCATAACTTTTATTTTTCCTCTTTGAAAGTTTACATCTCTCAGTTGTTGACACAATCTAAACACTATATAGGAGCATAATCCTCTGTAATAGACACAATCTTTTACAACTTGAACCAACCTCTACCCACTACACGTATTTTTTCTTTTTTATTCTTTGCTTGATAAAAAATATACCAATTGAACCAACCTCTACCCACTTTGCTTGATAAAAAATACACACAATCTTCTTCATGATCATGGCCGTATTCTTTGCTTAATTACAAGAGGTTTTATTCTTTACTTGAACCAACCTCTACCCACTTTACATTTAATTACAACTTGAACCAACCTTAAAAAACAAACATACCACTCAATACCAATTAATTGACAATCTCAAATAAGTTGGAAACAAATTGGTGTAACAATCTTTCCCAATTTTATCCACTTGAAAAATTATGAAATGTTTGTACATCATACAATTTAATATCATTTATCAAATACTTCTTTAATAAAAATAGATTATAATATTATTTCCTTAAATCTTGTAATCTCATTTCCTTAAAGCACCCAACTTATATCAAACAAATATTCTCTTTTCAATAGATTCAAAATCATATCTGGTTTTTGTTACACTAAACCCCATTTTTATATTCAATAAAATCCAATAAAAATTATTGACTATATATATATATATATATATATATATATATATATATATATATATATTTAAAAAAAAAATCTCAAAGACTTGATAAAATATGAATTTTGTGGATTTAAATTCGATGAGTAGATCAAAGTTTAAATTTGAAAGTTAAAAGAATTCATACAAATATTAAAAGCAAAATAAATGATAGAATTATTAAATCTATTATAGTGTTTGAAAGGTAATGAGGACTGGCATATGAGATTCTCCCACACTATTGTGGAGAAACAATTTTTGGGTTCAACCCGTAAATCCATTTGTTCACCTCTTTTTGTTATATCCAATCAAAATGCCATATAATATAAATAAATAAAACATAATTAAATAAATAAATTACACTAAACAAATTAAGAAAAACAGAAAAAAGAAGTTTCACTAACGCCGTTATCTGTATCACGATCGCCATAGTACGACTCATGATCGTGGTGAGAAATATCATCCATATTAAACAAAGAGAATCAAGCAGAGAAATGAAAAGTAGAGAAAATAGAGCTTTTAAGAATTGAGCAAATGGTCATTCATTATATGAACAAGCAAACTAGGAGTTACATTCTCTTACCTAAGATCACCGCCTTTGCGGAAAATGCGAATGGATGGAACCCTTGTATGTGATTCCTGGAGATCATTTGCAGACGAAAATTATGAGGATAAATAATGGATTCCTTTAGGATCCCATTTGATATATTGTTATAGCTGGAATAGGGTTACATAGAATGCATCAGGCTATAACAAATGGGATCTTAAAGGAAGTCCTTAGCCTATGTATGGTATGTCTTTCTTAGGTTCGACAGACCATAACTATTTTTGAAGAGGTGCACGTAGTATTTTACGTAAAACAAAACCATTTATACGAAGTCAATACAAACTTATAAAGTAACTAACTATCCCTCCCTCTAGTTACGAATAGGAAACACATTTTTTACCTTATTGATAGAGACATTAGTCAAAGGCATCGCGGATAATCTTCACATGAGTCGCCAATACAATACTGGTTCATACTAGCCTAGTAAAAATCCAGCCTTTAGGGCTCAATTTATGAAATGTGTGCCAAAGTTGATGTGGATCTAGTAGCTTGAAACAAGGGCTTATGGGCGGACCTCCTGGGAGTTGGTGACTTCTACTATGAACTTGGTATGTTTGGTCTCTTTTCTGACATGTTCTATTCTAGTGCCTGAGAAGATATGCTTATATTGTTAGCTATGACTTTTCTTAAGTCCATGTTTGGATAAGGGAACATAGACACTGGTACATATATGCTTTTTTTACTTATTTGGAAACGCACATCCCCTCTCGGGTATTAGAAAGCAAGAATGCGATGGAACTTTTTCAGAAAAATAGTTAATTGATCAAACATGAGTTCAGATTATTGAAGTTTGCATGCTTACAAGGTCACTCAGTGGAGGTTTGATCAGCTTGCAAGAGCTCTGAAACCGTTTTCGCCAGAGAAGGAAAAAAGACTGTTGGGGTCGAAAACACCCTCGACAAAAATAATAGTCGAAAACAAGATTGGACAATCAGACACAGACAAATATCCGCTACGGACAAACAATGTTTCATACGAATAACCATGCTATACGAAGTGTCGGCAACTCCATTTAAACAACTTGTTGGAAAAATGGTTTCGACAAACGCATTTCATACGAAACAGACGACATTTCGTATACAACTGACTAATCGGACGAACGCACCTTTCGACAGAAACTACGGATCAACGAAACATCCGAACGGACAAAGATCGAGTTGAATCAGCTCGGAAATCCTAGCTGAACCAGCTCAGAAGTTCCTAGCTAAACCAGCTCGGATTCGAATCTTTCCCTTCTCATTTCCCAACCATGATTTACCCCTTCGGAGATTCCGAGCTGAATGAATCTCTCGTAAACTTCCGAGCTGGACTTTGCTTCTCTGAACTTCCCAAACGGATAATCAAACGTTCACCGATATGCACAAACTTGCCGCGATTAAACTACGGAAATATCGGCTTGAACCTTCTTGACCGATAAACTAAGTTAACGGACCAAGTTAGAGGAAATCCGAACTTAGGCCCAAATGTACAACATTTGTACGTCCGAAACTTTGGGCCGAATAAAGAAGTTTGTATACAAACGGACTCGGAGCGTCCGTTCTCTGCCCATTCGGCAAATAGGTCAAGCCGCGGAAAGATAAACTCGAAGAAGTGAGGATCAAGAAATCTCCGAGCTAAAGAGGAAAATCCGAGATTAAAAAAGCAAATCTTAATGGAAAAAGGAAGGAGATAACAACAGGAAGATTTTCGCAAATCTTTCGGAAAATATCTTCGAAGCCGACTTGCCGCAGCTATATAAGGAGATGGTGGTCATACGATTTAGAGAGAGCAAAAAACCCTAGCATCTAGACTTAAGAACTTAGCGATTTTTTGAGCTTTTCCGTTCTTTGTATTCTCTTCTCCGATCTTTGTACTCTTTTCGATTTCTTATCAATAAAATATCCTCCGGGTTAACTATTTCGGTGTGTTTCCCTTTGAAGTTTTTGTTCCCTAAAAGTTTGCTCTAGAAGTTTTGACAGTACGAGTTCCGACTCTCACAGTTTGGCGTCGTCTGTGGGGACATAGAAACTTTCGACACTCAAAGACCACCGAGTAGCAAATCCAAAGATATGGTTACCATCAGAAACGGAGATGAGATAGATCAGCAGCTGCCGATCGATAACAACACACCCAAAAGTTACCGCTGGTAACATCTCGGCAAGCGGCAACGTTACAAACATGACCGCATCGGACACAAAAATCAACACAAATCTAGCCGAGCTGAAGGAGCTGGTAGCCGCGCTGAGACAAAGGACAGAAGAGCAGGAGAAGGTAAACAACACCCTCACAGATTAGGTCGAAAAATTGAAAACTAGGGACCGTACGCGGACGACCCGGACATTGAATTTCGCCCCAACTGAACGAAGGCGTTTAGATTTCTCAACGTCCGGAGAATCAGCAAGGAATCCATCGCAACATCGCGAGCAAACCACGGGCGAACAAACTCCGCCGGCAACTAGATCAAACTCCTCCGATTGTCCGACACCGAAAATCTGCGGCGGCAAATAACGCGGAAGACTATGAAAACGAAGACTCGATTCCACCTGGAGATCGGACCGAACCATCCTCTGATGAAGAAAGGATCTACGCGGACCGATACAACCCACATATAAGCGACGATGAACTGCAGAAGAAGAGGACATCGACCGAACTCGCCCAAACGAGCCGACTGAACGACAAAAAACAGCAAACGGAGCGAGCTCGATGAACTCAGGGACGCGCTGGCTCAGACAACCGTGGAGATTAAAACTGTACGGTCACAGGTTCATCAGGCGACAAGCGCCGCACCAGAAATCGATTGCATCCTGGAAGAGACACGGAAAAACCATTCAAAGCTCGAATAACCGAAACTCGGATTTTCAATCTGGGCAAGCTCAAAATCCCATTCTACGACGGAACGACTAACCTGAAGGCTCATATGATGGCTTTCCGAATCGCAATGGGAAGAGCGAATCTCACCCGAAAGGATAAAGACGCCGGTTTCTGCCTCCTGTTCGTAGAACATCTAAAAGGAGCAACGCCGATTTCTGCCTCCTGTTCGTAGAACATCTAAAAGGAGCAACCCTCGAATGGTTCTCAAGGCTAGAGCGCGATTCTATCGGATATTTCCAACAACTATCAGAGGAATTCATGAAGCAATACTCGATCTTCATGGATAGGGATACTTCCGACGTCGATCTATGGGCTTTGAGTCATGGCGAAATGGAAAGCCTAAGGATGTTCATTGAGCGGTTCAAAAGAGTTGCCAGTCGCATTGAAGGTTTAAGCGACAAAGTGGGTATCGACCCACTAAAGAAAGCACTTTTGTACGAGTCAGATTTTAGGAGGGAGATCTCGCTAAACCGACCACAAACGAGGACATATGCTTTGCACAAGGCGATAGACTTTATCGTGGACGAAGAGGAAATGAAGGTTATCTGAGAAGCACAAGTCAAAAAAGCATGAGGGCAAGGAAACTCGTCTATCAACAAGCACAAGCAGCGAGAGGCGAGTTTCGAAGCCAACTAGCATTTCGCGGCCCGAAAGGACGATCGGATCACATAATTACCAAATCGGACAAGAAGAAATGCCGACAGAACGAAGGAAGAGTTCATGGAACACTTGGACGAGGAATCCCAGCTCCTACAACGAAAAAGCTTTTTGCGACCACTACCAATCCTACGGACATAACACCGCTGACTGTCGCAAACTAGGAATTAAACTAGCGGCAAAACTCGTAGCTGGGGAACTGGGAGATACGATAACTCTGAAGGACCTCGATGATGGGAAGATCGTAAATCAGTCAAATAAGCCAAACAAAAGCAACGATTCAAGCAAAACGGACCGAGAGCGAAACCATCCGGAAGGACAAGCCGCGACCGGTAATAACAAGTGAAGGAGAGGAAACGACGAAGATCCTAAAGCAAACGGTCGATAAAGGATAAATGTGATCGTGAAAAGGCCGTAGTACCGCCCAAGACCAAAGCTATCCATCGATCCTTATCCTCGACGGTCATGGGACACAGCTACCACGAGAAGAAACACCAGGCAGCGCGCGTCGAATCGTTATCCAAGTCCGACAATAACGTTCGACGACGTACAGATCTCAAAGACCAGTCACTCAGGCAAACAACCATTAGTCGTGGAGTTGATCATCAGGAATCGTCGCGTACCGGACATACTTATTGACACCAGAAGCTCTGTGGACTTAATCTTTTGCGAGACTCTGAAGAAGATGGGCGTAAATCTGAATGAAGTAACACCTTCCCAATCGTCCCTAATAGGATTTGCCGGAGACCCCATAACCACCTTCGGAAAGATCGAACTGCCAATACTTGCCGAAGGGGTCTTCAAAGTCATCGAGTTTTCGGTGGTAGATCGCCCAACGATCTATGGAGCGATTCTCGGGATCCCGTGGATAAAATCCATGAAAGCGGTCCCATCAACTTATCATCTATGCATCAAGTTCTCCACCCCCTTTGGGATTAAAAAGATTTGGGGAAGTCGAGAACAGCGGATCCCTGAAAATCCCCAGAACAGTGACTCAGGCAACTGGACAAATGCAGCGGAGAGAAGCTATTCGTCTCGACAAACCGACGATCGTGATCAACACTTCTCCGTGGGAGATATTGTCCTAAGAAGAGTCTGGCTAAGCTCGGCACTTCAGAACACCGGATTGGACTGGGAAGGACCTTACATGATCACAGGAGAAATCCGTCCTGAAGTGTATGAACTTGAAACCATGAACAACACCAAAGTAGTAAAAGGATGGAATACGATGCATCTAAGAAAATTCCGCTACTGAAGACTTCAAAGCGTCAAAAAAAAAAAAATTACGGAACATTTTGAATGACGGGATGGCTTGATCCCCATAAGGGGTACGTAGGCAGCCGATCTTTTTGATCAGTTCAGCTGTCCCCCCTCTAAAAAAGGGGGGAGTGGGTCCGTATATATCTATACTTCCACATCGGATCTCGGAAATTTTTGAAACAAATCTCGAACTCAAAACATGTCTGACAAAACTATTTGGAAACCTCAAAAGAACTATCTCGAAAATTTCAAAGCAAATCAGCTAGGAACTTTCTAACAAATCGGCCAGAAAAAGTCTGAGCAAATCGGCAAGGAACTTTCCAGCAAACCAGTTAAGAGAATCCGAGCTAATCAAACAGAACCAGCTCGGATATCCCGAGTCAAACCAGCTCAGAAATCCCGAGTTAAACCAGCTTGGAAATCCGAGCTGAACCAGTTCGAAGATTCCAGGCTGAATCATTCTCCGAGTAAATCCCAAGTCGAGCGCTCTCCGCAAAAGTTCAACTTCATCCGGTAATGAAAATACATCCCCTCTTTCTCGTTCTCATTTTAATTTATTTCTCCTAGATTTCGAAGTTGAGATACGAACTTTAGAACTTAGAATCCGCCTATTAATACATCGCATGCATAGTTGTTAGGAATAGCTTACCTTGTCCGCTGACGGCCGCAGTGGAAAAACGTATACATCCTTTACGGATATTAGCCAACATGTCCTATATGGATTGAGGCTCTATACATCCAACAAACGGATAAAAGCGCGCTATAAAAATTTCTTAATACCGCCAATGTATGTTTATTATCGGCGAAGGGAACATAAGTCGAGAGGATGACGTAAGATCACGAATACGGGTTGTTGACAGGTCTTCAAATCCGCCGCACCAGTACTGGAAACGATAATAAACCCCAAAAAATCCAGTATGACGCTACTCAGCACACTAGTAAAATGACGTTCTAACCAAGTATATCTTGGTTCGGTATCTTTGAAAGGTGGTCCTGCGGATACCGGTTTATTTTCAGTGAACGAAAGATGCGAGGCGGGAGTTTCGCGGAAAATTGGGATCGAAAATGCGAACCCAGTAAAGCACAACACACTGGTCTCGACAACGTCATTATCGAGTACACGACTGACTCGAGAATGTAAGACGGCAAATCCCGCACTAGTACCAAAGTCGACCGCAAAAATCTTAAAAATCCAGTAAGACGCTTCTGAGCACACTGGTATAATCATTGCGAAACCCGGTAAAGACGCTTCCGAGCACACTGGTCAAGTCATCATAAGTCCGCAAGGCAATTTGCCTTTTCTCGAACACAATTTCAAAACCCGGTAGGACGCTTCCAAGCACACCGGTCAGAACATCATGAAAGACACATCTTACAAGTTCCCGAGACAGACCAGCTCCGAATCACCGAGCTGAATTCGGCTCGAACCGAGCTAAACCAGCTCGGATTTCCGAGCTAGATCAGCTCGGGTCTGAGCTAAACCAGTGATAGGTCAAGAATTAATCCCTATTCTAACTGCAAGTGCACAGTGATGTAGTTGTAGTACTTAGGGTATCGAATCCACAGGGACTCCGGTCAACGATAGATTTAGAACAGAAAAGATTAAACTAGGAGAAAGCAAATTGTAATGAGAAACTAAAGCGAAGCAGAAAAGTAAATCAGTAGCAGGAGTGGTTTGTGAGCAAGGAAGCGAAGCGTTAGGTTTCAGGAGTTCTCAGGAAATCAGGAACGCAAGCAATCAATCTATCTAGATCTAATCAATAACTGTTCTAGAACTCAAACACTGATATAGAATTAACCAAATTCCTTTGCGATAATTCTCTAAGTCTAAGTGCAGCAAACCAAACTTTCGTTTGCGAGAACTAACAGATTAAACCAGCATTATTCCCAAGTTTGATATGTTCACAATTATCCTAAACCAAACTTTCGTTTGCGAATAGTTTAATTGCTTATCTAGGTTCTTTCCAGTTAAATTAACCAACTTCCGCTGAATTAATCAACCTAACATCATAACTCTGATTAGCTACTTCAGATTTAGCATAAGTGTGACGATCGTTGCAGCTCGCAAATATCAACAGTGAACTCTATCTCTCGGCCAAATACTCCAATTAGCTCCAGAAAGTGCCAAAATCACCAAATATGCTCCAAATGTGCTTGTACCTAATAAACACCTGAAAAGACTCTAAAGCATAGTAAAAGACTCGATAAATAACACATATACCATGGTTAAAATCCCTAAAATCCATGGTATATCAACTAGCTCGGATTCTCGAAATCAAACTAGCTCGGACTTCTCGAATAAATCACGACGTTTTCAAGCCAATACAGTTTATAAAACAAGTCTGAAGCTCTTTAAAAAAAACAAGTCAAACATGATACATTCAAAAGACATTTCACTTAGAAAATACAGAGAAGAACTAAATGCATTGAAACCTTCCAAATTTTCAAAGACAAGCTAAACACAACGAAACAGCAAAAACGCTTTTGATTCGCATCCTTAAAACCAGGCATCTCCCTGGGATGAGCTAGCAACATCACCTTGAAACAAAGAAGGATCGACACAATCCTTGGCGTCAACAATCAACCGATTGTACTCGAAGGCGTCTCCCTCATCCGGCTGGATTCTCCACATTAGGTCCGCTTCTTCGGACTCAAACACAGAAGGATCCTCGGACCTCAAATCGGCGATCAAATCCAAATTGCTCCTCGCCGCGACAAACTGGCTTTGCCTCTCTATTGCCGAAGGCAGCTTCGAGAAGATTTTTCAAAAATTAGAAAATCGAGATGCAATTTTCTTCAACATCCCTCTTTTCCCCCTTTCGGCCGCACCCTTAAGGGAAATCTCACGAGAAGCCTCCCTTTCGGCAAGTTGGGCTCTCAAAGCCTCAACTTCGGTAAGAGCCGTGTCCCTCTCGACACCGAGGGAAAGCCTCGCTGCCTCGAATTCATTCCTTCCACCTTCGATAGAAGCTCTCATAGCAGCAACAGACTCCACCAAGCATGCATTGTCAACGGAACGCCTCGTGCAACGATCTCTGATTCCTCGAAGCTTCATATTAGACTCAGCAGCATGACGGTTAACCGAAGCCCACGCCTGAAACAAGTTCAAACAAATTAACGAAACACCAAGACAAGACAACGCACCTTACAGCAAAGTGAAGAAACTAACCCTCAACATATCCTGCCCAGCGCTAGCGAGTGATTCACCGCAAATCATATCTTTGTATTGAACCGGGAGATCTCTGGGATGACGAACATCCGTACCAAAGCTAGCGACCTCAGAAACATTAGTGTACATAGGACCACCGTTGTCACTACTAAACCGGATCGGATCAAAGTAAGGTTGCGGAACCTCAAAATCCTTCCCATGTCTCTTCTTGGACCTTTGACCGGATTTGGGCGCAACAACCTGATCCAACGATTCCGATAGTGGAACTTGCGGAACGTTCTTTCCTTTACCCATTGTAGGATCTTGACCGACCCATTCATCAAAGCCATGGAAATCAAACTCAGGAAGCTCGACCCCTTCTGCAAGCCATGGGGAGATCGAACCATCATCCTCGATAACCACGTCATCCGGATGCTCATCAGCAGTGATATATCATGGTTTTTAGGACTTTCAACCATGGTATATGTCTTTGTTATCGAGTCTTTCTATGTGTTTTGGAGTCTTTTCAGGTTTTTTACAGGTTTAAGGACATTTGGAGCTTAATGGGACGCAGGGTGATTCCAGAATTCTGCACACGAAAATCTGCATTTTTGGAGAAATTACAGTTTTTGCCCAGAAGTTTCTCAGACTTACAAAAAGCCCAAAACGTGTTTAGATCATTATATTAGGGTTTTTAGCCACTTGTTTAGGCTACGCATTAATTTACTTTCACAGAGAAAGTTAGGGGCTGATCATGTTCTCGAGAGAGAGAGAGGATTTCGAACCCCTGTTCTTATTCTTTTGGTTTTATATGATTTTTTTTTTTTGACAACATTTTATATGATTATTACTTTGATTATGTCTTTTGTCATGATTGCCATGTCTGAGTAGTTTTCTTGTTAGATTTAGGGAATCTCACTTGGGATTTCATGGAATTATAGGTTTACTGATTAATCAGATTCAAAGCATCTAGTTCTTCATCTAGGTTGTTCCTAAACTATAATCTGAATTAGCTACTTAGATTATTGATATCAGATCTGTTAGCGCAGCGAGAGTTGGTTAATTGATTAGAAAAGAACCTAGCTGAGCAAATAACCTATTCGCAAAGAGATTTGGCTTAGGGAATTTGTTAACGAAAGAACCTGAATTAAATGCATGTTTAGAACTCTAGAATTCGCAAAGAGATTTGGTTTTCTAGGTTGTTAGACATAGTTAGCATTTGCAGCGAGAGTTGGCTTGTTATATAATCGTGATTCTAGTTCTAGGACATCGATATCTGAATCATATTGATTAATTGATATGTGTTCCTGATTTCATGAGAACTTCCCTAAGTCTAGCGCCTTCGTTCATTGATCACACATCGTTTGCTTCTTGGTTTCTTACTGCTTTCTCATTTGTC
The DNA here is from genome assembly GCA_030180135.1 of Orychophragmus violaceus. Classification (NCBI taxonomy): domain Eukaryota; kingdom Viridiplantae; phylum Streptophyta; class Magnoliopsida; order Brassicales; family Brassicaceae; genus Orychophragmus; species Orychophragmus violaceus. The sequence goes on along the minus strand of CM058229.1, from coordinate 18,440,995 downwards.
TTGCTTAGCTTAATTCAACTACATATAATCTATCGTGTGAACTGGAGTCTCTGTGGAATTGATACCCTTTATACTACGATTGCATATCTGTGCACTTGCAGTTAGAATATGGATTAATTATTGACCTATCAATCAGCATTTGCTTTCCCGTCGGCCCTCGTCGCTTGACGAATCATGTCCATCTCACAAGCACAGCTCACACGCTTGAACGAAAAGTGTTGATTCCAATTCGTACCCCCGTCCTGAAGCGCCCAGACAAGAGGAACCAGTTGCGGTGGACACGTCAAGCAAACATCCTTCACTGAAAATATAAAAGAAAATTTTCTTTAGAAGATCAACAAGATATAAGTTTAAATTATGGAAACGACTAAGTCCGCTACCAAGCTTTCCCCATTTCGATATTATCAATGGGATACAGACATCTCCGATGGAAGCCTCATCAATCAAAACGTAGAAGAAGTGATGCCTCCATTGGAGATCGTGATTTTAGAAATCCGATATGACCGCCCGATGCGGATAGGGCCTGAGGTAGTGTTCGGGGCCACGCTTTATTGAAACCACGTGCAACATGTTACAAAGGTGTAACACTCGAAGATCGACCTCACATTCGAAGCTGCGGACCAATATGCCTATCATATGCCTCAGGCTCCGGGGAGTAATTTGCGTGAGGGCCCGCCCGTGACGACGAAGGTAATGGACGATGAGTTCATGAATCGGAAACAAAAGGAGGCATGATTCAATGAAGAGCTCGTATACCGAGAAGTATCCCTTCGGGGGAGAGTCAACTCGATCACTGGGAGATGGTATCATGATCGTTACATTCTCCGGATTTTAAAATCGCGCCGAAGCTTCGCGATCGATTTCGCCGAAGACAGTGTCGAACCAACAGGGTTCGGGATCAACTTCTTCTTCCTCTGACGGTTTTTCTTTGGCTGATCCGGAGGAAGGTCCCAATAACGCAAGAACTCCTCCCGACTAATGCGAACGTCCTCAAACTTTCCTTTAATCGTAGCACCGGGTTCTGGACCCTGACCCTGAAACGCAGCCACCGCCGCGGCCGAGGGTCGAGGTCGGCCAACACGAGACCTGGTTGAATTCCAAACTCCAGACGACTCTCCATCGGAAGAAAAATTAGCGTGATTACGGTTTAACTCACGATCCGCCATCTTTACCAGGAACGCCGTCAAACAAATATTTCAATCTTGGAAAGATCCAAAGTTTTAAACTCACAAGAACAGAGTAGAGAAACTTGACAAAACTCACAAAAACTAAGAAGAAGTTAGAGAGAGAAGTTACCTTTGGGTTACTTTCTTTGGAGAGAGGAATGAAAGGTGAAGAATGAAAGAGTGAATACTTATAGAATTCAACAAGGCATGGGATTTCAAAATGATTACTTTTCAATCATTTTGTCGCAAGCATGCCCGAGCAAATCATGGTAGAACAAGTCATGATTAGGCATGTGGTCAGATTAACTAAGTGTGGAAGAATCAACTACGGTCGACGATCTGTTGTCGCAAGGACAATAACACGGAGGCTGGTTGATTAAAGTTCTTTCGAGCAATTGTTTTCGCCTCGAATACGGAATAACCACGCCATCATCGCATCCGAGTCTGGCAAGCTGGGGGGCTAACTGTTGGGGTCGAAAACCCCCTCGACGAAAACAATAGTCGAAAACGAGATCAGGAAATCAGACACAGACAAATGTCCGCTACGGACAAACAATGTTTCATACGAATAACCAGGCTATATGAAGTGCCGGCAACTCCATTTAAACATCTTGTTGGAAAAATGGTTTCGACAAACGCATTTCATATGAAACAGACGACTTTTCGTATACAGCTAACTAATCGGACGAACGCACCTTTCGACAGGAACTACAGATCAACAAAACATCCGAACGGACCAAGATCGAGCTGAATCAGCTCAGAACCGAGCCGAACCAGCTCGGAAGTTCAGAGCTAAACCAGCTCGGATCCGAATCTTTCCCTTCTTATTTCCCAACCATGATTTACCCCTTCGGAGATCCCGAGCTGAATGAATCTCTCGTAAACTTCCCAGCTGGACTTTGCTTCTCTGAACTTCCCAAACGGATAATTAAACGTTCACCGATATGCACAAACTTGCAGCGATTCACCTTCGAAAATATCGGCTTGAACCTTCTTGGCCGATAAACTAAGTTAACGGACCAAGTTAGAGGAAATACGAACTTAGGCCCAAATGTACAACATTTGTACCTCCGAAACTTTGGGCCGAATAAAGAAGTTTGTATACAAACGGACTCGGAGCGTCCGTTCTCGGCCCATTCGGCAAATATATCAAGCCTCGGAAAGATAAACTCGAAGAAGTGAGGATCAAGGAATCTACGAGCTAAAGAGGAAAATCCGAGATAAAAATGTAAATCTTAACGAAAAAAGAAGGAGATAACAACAGGAAGATTTCCGCAAATCTTGCGGAAAATATCCTCGAAGCCGACTTGTCGCAGCTATATAATGAGATGGTGGTCATACGATTTAGAGAGAGCAAAAAACCCTAGCATCTAGACTTAAGAACTTAGCGATTTTCTTGAGCTTTTCCGTTCTTTGTATTCTCTTCTCCGATCTCTGTACTCTTTTTGATTTCTTATCAATAAAATATCCTCTGGGTTTACTATTTCGGTGTGTTTCCCTTTGAAGTTTATGTTCCCTAAAAGTTTGCTCTATAAGTTTTGACAGTGCAAGTTCCAACTCTCACAAAGACTGTGAAGCTGTGACCGAAGATGATTGTCTTTGAGCTATTTGAAGTGTTCTTAATGGTAGCTTGGGCCTTTTTCCGTAGGTGTTGGGTAGCGGATTTGAGGTTATCACAATTGGCAAGAAAAATCTTGTTCGTTCAGTCCCCACTGAGCTGAACAAAGATCATAACCAAATCTTGGATTTGGCTCAGGTTATAATCATATACATACATTTTTCACGTAAAGAAAATAACTCTTCTCATGTTTTTGCATTGTCTTCGAAGTTTTAACTGACGTAACGTGAGGATTATGTTTCCTTCCTCATAAGGTCAAGGCATTGTAACTGTGGAAGAGGTACAAAGACGGCTCTCGTGGACATCTGGTTGGGTCACAGATACTCTCGAAACTTTTTAGAGGCATGCATTTGCTATCCATTTCTCCAATTGATTTATATGATTCAGTACATATGGTAAATGCAATGCAACCAATGTGGGTCCTCTATTTGTGAGAATCAAAGAGAGGATGGTGAATGAGAAAGGAGAAAGAGAAAAACTAAGAATCGAATGAAATTGAGAGTGATGAAGAGCAGAACAAAACATGTCAATCCAGGTTTTTATTATTATTTTTTGCAAACGGCGTAAGTGAATATCTTTTTTTCTTAATTTGTTTAACTTAATGTATTTGTTTAATTTAGTTTTGGCTGTGAATGGTGTGTAGCTTTTTCACGTTTTCATGTTTTGAAAACGTGATTCCGCCGAATACATACCATTCACAATCAAACGCACGGGATGATGAAACGTGAAAATTAACAAGTCATTTTTAAAATTTTCCCGCACGTTTTGATTTTATAACTAGAAAAAGCAAAACTTTATTCATCTACTAAATAGTAGCTTTTTGTTATTCAGTTGTTTTACAATTTCGTCCAGTTTTGATTTATTCTGTTCCAGTGATTCCGCTATTTCATAATTCAGTTATTCCGCTATTCTGCGATTCAGCTGACATACCATTCAAACCCTTTATTTATTTATATTAGGTTGCATTTTAATTGGATATAAGAAGGGGAGGTGAAGAACCCAAGAATTGTTCATTGTGGAGTATCTGAAAATTTGGGGATCAGACCATAGACCAATGGTAGCTAATGTCCAAGTTATCCCAAGGAAGAAAAACTTTTGTTTCGATAAGCGATGGATTGAAAAACCAGAACTTAAAGAAATTGTGATAGCTAGATGGGGCGAACCCGAAGGAACCTCACGTCGTGATTTCCAACGAAAGATCACCTCGTGTCGGAACCATATCTCCAAATGGAAGAAAACTCTACCAGCAAATACAGCAAAACTCATCGAGGAACTAAAAACTCAGATTGATCTAGCTCAGGATGATGATAATTACACGGTAGAATAAATAGAGGATTTGAGAAGATAACTATGCACTGCTTTTAGGGAGGAAGAGACCTTTTGGAGGCAAAAAAGTAGGAATTTGATCCACAAGGAAGGAGATAGTAAAACAAAATTCTTTCACGCTTTTACAAAACAAAAGCGAGCAAGAAACCGTATCATATGTCAAAAGGATCATAATGGGCATTGGGTGGAAAGCGCTAAGGAGATAGAGAAAGTGGCGACCAACTACTCTATTGACATATTTTCTACATCCAACCCCATTGATTTCTCTGAATCACTCAAGTACATTACCGAGAAAGTCTCAGATACGGTAAACCAAAATCTGGTGAAAGACCCTTCAAATGAGGAAAATTAAAAAGATCCTTTTTATATCAATCCAGATAAAACCCCGAGACCGGATGGCATGACGTATAGATTTTATCAGCAAATCTGATCCATTTTAGGCCAAGACATTATTAGATTGGTTAAGGAATTAAACAATCAAGTTATTCGTGTAAGGGGTTGTGTAATAATTAGTTGAATGTGTACGTGTGTTTCCCGTCGTGTCGAAGGTTAGATTGATTCTTTGTCCAACAAAAGGGACAACTAAAAACAGAGGGAACCAAAACTAAGATACCAAGAAACTTATGGACATTGTGTCAAACCAACAATGTCTAAAAATAAGTAAAACAAAATCTCTTTCTTTGACACCCCCCATCTTTGTTTTCTAAACCTTTTCATTCAACAAAAACTTGAAGAGAGAAGAATTAGAAGATGGATTCGGGACTATCATGGGCTGATCAATGGGACTATAACTCCGATCCTCCTCCAAATTCATCTAAAGAAGACGATAAGAAGAAGAAAAAGAAGAAGGAAGACGGAACCAAAATCAGTTTGGGGAAGGCCTTCAAATGGGTCAAGGAACTTGGCAAGAAATCTGATAAGTAACCAATATATAGGTTTAATGTCTTAGTTCAATATTTGTTTCCCTTGTGACTTTCTCTTTTACCCATTCTTCTAATTCCAATTGCCAAATCTTTAAAAACAAAATTAGAAAGTTTTGACGGTTGCCGATGATGCTTAGATCTACACGAACAATTCAATTTGCATGAGAATTCGTCCAAATAGCAACCAGAAATCTCAAAAATCTTAAAAGTGGGATACAATGAAAAATCTTTAATCCTAGTAGGTCGTTATTTAATATCACATTGTTGTAATTCATTATTATAAATCGATGATGGTTTGTTGAGGATATTAAGCATAAACTGTGTTCAGAAAAATAAGTTGCTAATGAATAAAACCATCAATGTGATGGTACAGGAATATCAATAAAAACGAAAACAAAAATAATCGAAAGATTAGTATGCAAAAAAAAAAAAAAAAAAATCAATGACACATATTAGAAATGTATTATTTTCTTAATACGATGAGATTAAGCATATTTTGTCTCCTTATGAGTAAGAATCTTGAACTGTTGCCTACCAAGAATCTAATAATAATAATAATATGGCTGGTCTTTTGTGATGGTGGAATCTTTCGCTAGTCTCACCAAGAATCTTCATTGAACTGGTTTTAAGAGGGTTTGTCTGAGATAACCAGAGAGTTGAGAAAGATTTTGTATGTAATAATGGATACGAAAGTTGAGATCTTATCAAGAGAAGTAATCAAACCCTCATCTCCAACTCCAAATGATATGAGAATTCTCAATCTCTCTCTTCTTGATATCCTCAGCTCACCGATGTACACAGGGGCACTTCTCTATTACGCTACGAATCCGCATAACCTTCTCGGTTCTTCATCAGAGGAAACATCCTTGAAGCTGAAGAAATCTCTGTCTAAAACATTACCAATCTTCTACCCACTTGCCGGAAGAATCACTGCAAGTGTCGTCCATTGTAATGATGAAGGAGCTGTGTTTATAGAAGCTAGGGTGGACCATCTTCTCTCGGAGTTTCTGAGGTGCCCTGTTCCTGAATCATTGGAACTACTCATTCCTGTTGAAGCTAAATCAATAGAAGCAGTTACATGGCCTGTGCTGCTAATCCAGGCCAACTTCTTCAGCTGTGGTGGATTAGTTATCACAATCTGCATTTCTCATAAGATCACTGATGCAACATCCTTAGCAATGTTCATCAGAGGATGGGCTGAGTCAGCAAAAGGTTTGGGGATTACATTGATTCCTAGTTTCACCGCTTCAAAATTCTTTCCTCCACCTCCTGATGATGAGCTTCCCTTAAAACAGATGGATCATAAAGTCAAGGTTGAAGAGATAAACTGTGTAACAAAGAGGTTTGTGTTCGATGCTTCAAAGATCAAGAAACTCAAAGCCAAAGCTTCAAGCAACCTTGTGAAGGATCCAACCCGTGTTGAAGCGGTTACAGCTCTTTTCTGGAGATGTGCAACTAAGGCTTCTAGGTTGAGTTCTTCAACAGAAAGAACTTCAGTGCTGCAGATACCGGTGAGCCTGCGAGGAAAGGTAGATTCTTTGCCTGAGAACACAATTGGGAATATGCTTTCCATCATGATTCTCAAGAACCAAGATGGTATGATAGATGGGATTCAAGATGTGGTTAATGAGTTGAGGCGAGCAAAGGAAATCTTCAGCTTAAATAGCAAGGAAATGTTGAAATCCTCGTCGAGAGTTCTTGAGTCTTTGGAAGAGATTGGGAAAGTGTATGGAAGAGTAAATGAGATGGACTTGTGGACGAGTAATAGCTGGTGTAAGCTTGGTATGTACGAGGCTGATTTTGGATGGGGAAAGCCGGTTTGGGTGACCGGTAGAGGCACTTCCAATTTCAAGAACTTGATGTTGTTGATTGATGCTAAAGATGGAGCCGGAATTGAAGCTTGGATCACTCTTAGGGAAGAACACATGTCGCTTTTCGAACGCGATGAAGAGCTTCTTGAAACAGCTTCCTTGAATCCCCCTGTTTTGATCTAGACAAGAACAAAACTCATTGCATACTTCTACCAAGAGATTTAAATGGGTTGATTTAAAGTTATGTTCAGTGTTCTAAAACGCGGTCTAGGCGGCGCCTGGACGCTAGGCGGTGGTCGAGCGTCTCGATTTTACACTATGCGGTGGGTTAGACGATTTAATAAAAATCGGACGCCTAATAACGTATAGGTAGCCTTTACGCGGCTTAGGCGGGTGCCTAGGCGGATTCTAGGCGGCCGTTTCGAAATTTTTTTAAAAAAACTTGTATAATTATATTTTATTGTGTATGTTAATACTATTTAGTTTGAATAATATTTATTATAAGTTTTTAGACTAAGAAAATTTAATTTATTTTAGGAGTAAGTTTAAAATTATATATATTTATTTAATTTTTTAATAAAGATTATGATTTTTTTATTATCGTTGGAGATCATTTATATATTTTAAAACTATATTTTACTTTAATTTATTAAAGTTTATTCAATTTGTTATTTGAGTCTATGTTTTATTTTTTTCTAAAACTATAATATATAAAAGATTTATTCTTTATAAAAATTATATATATATATATATATATATTATCCGCATAGGTCCCGCTTAGGCATCCGCATAGGTCCCGTTCGTCCACCGTCTAGCGAACGCCTAGCGCGTTTTAGAACACTGGTTATGTTGCTTCTTAAATAAGATAATAGGTTTCAGTCTATCTTTCTGTAGCTTCTTAAACAGGCATACTGTTGAGAGATCTCGGAGATTATAAGATAAGACTTAAGATCATACTGTTAGAGGTATTTTCATGGCAACGGTATAAACTAGAGGCATTAAGAACAAGATAATGAATTCGATACACACAGTCAAAAGACGAAACCTGACGTTTGTTTGTTAAGAAACTCGAAGTGTTCTCTGTTATCTTCTTGAAGTTTCTTCACGTACACGGCATCTATCTTTCTTATCTCCTCTCTCGTCTGCTCCACAAGAGAAGTCTTTCCTTCATCATCTTCACTGATTATCATTCTAGGGACAGTAAATGAGAATCTCATGATGTTCCCAAACATGTTGTCTGGTATAAATGGATCTGCTTGTCTACGCAAATACACCAGATGAATCAATGAATAGATCTTTCCGGTTCTATCGTCATGGTTTGTTGAAGCCATAAACCGGCTCCATATGAGTATAGATAGAGTCAAACATTTGGTTTAGGAGTGTTATCTAAATTTATATTGACGTAAGGTGAAGAGTATATCTTTTATTTAGAAATTGAAAATGTGAATTTGGAGAAAGTGACCTAAGCAGCTTCACAGGATACCTTTTCCCTCAAGAAATATCTTTTTGTTTCTCTTATAATACAATCTTCTACACAAAATGACTTTAGGAACTAGGAGTTTACAACAAACAACTTTTAGTTCAATAATGTATTCATTCGACAAATTTCAATCCAAACAAACACCGGAATTCGGTTAGTGTACATCTTTATAAGAAGAGTTAATAGACCCGAAGATGTAGATTTCTCATAGTTGGTGTTGATGCATGAAATCCAACAAGTTAATCGAACATAGACAATAGTCGATGTAAGATAGAGGTTCTGAGAATCTCATGGAATATCTGTTAAGTGATGATAGGACAATTTGGTGTGTTCTCTGTTTTATGGCTGCACCTTGAGAAAGGCTGCCTACGTACTCTCGGAAGAGAGATCAAGTCATTCGTAGTTCATATAGCAATATCAATTTTAGTGAGCTCGTTAGGCGACTTGTTAAGCGAATTCGGGTGAGCTTGTCGCCGTGCTCGTCGAAGAGGTGAGCGTGTCGTCGTGTTCGGGAGCGAGCTTGGGTGAGCTTGTTTGGCGAGCTCGGGTGAGCTTGTTTGGCGAGCTCGGGTGAGCTTGTTTGGCGAGCTCGGGTGAGCTTGTTTAGCGAGCTCATGTGAGCTTGTTTGGCGAGCTCAGGTGAGCTTGTCGCCGTGCTCGGGGTCGTCTTTCTGCATGTTCTCCCAAATGTATGTTTATGCTTTTTCTCTCTAGAAAGTCTTCTCTCTCCTCTTAAAATTCTCCTCTGTGTAATGAATGATTATTTATTATTTATAGCCACAACATTTGAACTTAATTGGGTTGGACTTTCATTAATTTTTATGCACCAATCTTTATTTGTGTTGGGTTATTAAAAGGGTGATAATCCCTGGTATAACAGTTGGACTGTGATTAACGTCTATACTCATTTTTCTGTCGATGGAATTCCTCCAAACAACTCGCAAATTTAGAACTATTATATGGTGAAAAACTTTTCAAAGGATATCATATTTCAGCAGGCCGGTTCTAGACATTGCCCAAGAGTACTTTTACACAAGACCCACAAAATTTTAACACATTGTTTCAAATTTTGAGGTCCATTTATTGGAAATTTTCAGTTTTTCTTATCAAACTATGACCCAAAGATATATTTATCACACAACCATTAGTGGATTAGTCTTAACCATCTATATTTTAATTAATTGTTTTTTAATTATGTGAGATTTATTTTCATCAATACACTTTCTCACATTTATGCATAGACAATTGCGAAAATAACTTGTAAATATGATCTAATATCGAGTGGCTCAGATATTATGTTAATTTGAATTTATCATAGGCTTTCAATTCAAAACCAATTGACAATTATTGAATTCGTTATTATTTTTATATATTAACTAATTATTTCTCCAACTACAAACGTGTAATTTACTTTCATCAACATTATGTCGTATAGAATGTAAATCTCTCAATGGTACTTTAACTATGAAAATACACTGGAATTTAAAAAAAAAAAAAAAGATTGAACATCACTAGAATTAAATTCTTACAACACATATTCTACATGCGTCGACAATCTTGTTGCAAATGTCACTGAAACGTGCTCAAATTAAAAAAGGTTTTGTGAGACACCAACCAATCTTTTGGTGGATATATGTGATATTCGGAAAGTTCTACTTAAATATAACCATAGATGATGTGATAAGTAATTGTTATGTGTTGCCTTAGTGAAAGAATAATTTTTTTTTTTGCCGGCAACATAATTATTATTAAAAGCTCTGAAAGGCAAAGTTTACAGGCCCAAGATGATTATAGAATTACAAGGTAAAACGACAAGGGCCCAATAAACCCATTAGGAAGAAACCGAGAAACAGGTGGAAGCCAACGCAGAGGTGAGAACCCGAGTCAGCGCCACGCGTCAAGCTAAGAAGCAGTGAATGCATGCTCTCGTCGACGAAGTTTTCCGGCACCGATCTTCCGTCGTCATCGCTGTATCATATGTGCCTTCCGACCAAACTCCACTAGAGCCAACACCACAACCGCATATGAGATTTCACCGCTTGTCCAAGTCTTCGAAATCACCATTAGATCTGCGCAAATACTGGGGCAGCCAGAAAGCAGGAGACCACCAGATGAAGTTGAAGAACAGGATGGGTCCGTACAGCTCGTTCGGGCACTAGAACCAACATCCAAGGAGCGCTCGGGATCAAGGAAGAGAGTAGAAGGATCACAGCGTGAAGAAAGCCAAGCACAAGGGAGAAGATCGGACCGATTCCATAGAGGAATCGGGAAATCCGACCGAAGAACCACCCCAAAAACAGTAAAGTACAGAGGCGGAGCTTAGATCGGAGACTCGGACTCAACCGAGAGTAACATCCGACATGAAATCGGAACGCCGAACCCGAAACAAATCGTGAGTTTATTCGCGGAAAGAACCGCAGACCAAAAAATATACACAGCCGGATCAACCGGCGTGACTACCGGCGTGACCGTGGGAGCTCACGCCGGTGACCGGAAGAAGAGCGAAATTCGTCGAGAAGGCTCTAGAGAGAAGGAAGAGAAAAGTGGAGAGAGAGAGAGGGAGTGTTCTGAAAGAATAACTTTTAATAATATATATCAATCAATTTTAACTGAGTGTTAATGGTCAAGATTTTCCAACATTTATAATAGAAAATAAAAAATAGGTTAGAGATGATGTTAGAAGAAGTACCAATCAAATCTCAACACCATCATTAACATAGTTGGGGGATTGGGCCTTGGTGGTGGACGATGGGCCTGAACATCACCGTAAATATTTCACTATTCCTTAGGCCAATTCCAACCCAACGGCATATCACCAAATTTGATCTATTTTCAATTCCAACGTGATAGCATCTTAAACGGTATTTTTCTATTTTTAATGTTTGATGAACAGTCTCACATCAAATTTAATGTGACAATATTCATAAAATACTAAAAATAATAATATTATTTATTTTTAATATAATATTAAATTGATTATATTTTAGTAATATGATTAAATTGAAGTTTTTCAAATGATTAATAGTAATCATATAAATTTTTAATTATAATTAATAAAAATATTTATTTAAAATTTTATTAATAAGAAAATAAATTACAAAAAGTAAATAACATATTAAAAATAAATCAAATACTTAAAACATAAATTTACATAATTATAAACAAAAATACATAAAATTACATAATTAAAAGTATTTAAAACCAATCACACATAAAAAATGCAATAAACTAATTTTAAAGACCTATAATAAATTTAAACAATAATCTAATTATATTCAGGAAAACCATTTAAAGAATAACCTAATTTAAACAGTAATTTTAAATTTTAATTATAATTTATCATTTATCATTTTATAATAAATATTTATGTTATTTTAATTTATGCATTAACTTTTTATCTTAGATTGTAATCTTAAATTTATTTGTAATTAATTAATTATAGGAACAATTAGTATTTATTAAAATTATTAAAAATATATATATATTCTACAATTTAATAATATAATAATAGAGAATAATTTTTTTAGTATGAAATTTGGTGTTGTGGTAGGAGATGAAAAAAAATATGGAACACCCAAAACATCAAATTTAGTGTTTGGGTTGGATATGCCCTTAACTCAACTTTAATTTGTTTGTATGTGATTATATTCATATAAAAGAGTTACTCCTTCTTACAATTGGAAACCAAGGACCTTCACTAATTCATCCTATAAACAGTCACACAGGACTTTCACAGACATACAGGCAAAACAGAGCCGTCCTACAAAAAAGGATTGTAACTAATCATATCCAAAAGAGTTAAAGACACCTTTAAGAGAAGGCTGATACCCTATCTTCCGCGAAAAGATCCTTAAGCCAAAAAGGCTCACGAATAGCCACATATGATTTGAAACGATCCTCGACGGTAATGCTTCTAGTGATACGATACGCTCCTAACCACTGTCTTCGATTAGCACACACTACCTTCCAATCTGACTTCCAATCTGAGATGTTCCGCAAAAGACCATTAATGGTAACCGAGTACCATTTGAAAGCTGGCCAAGCAGGTGGTCTCGTGACAGCCCCCACTAAATTGCGAGATTCAGTAACAAAGACTACCCTTTCGACTCTTAAACTTGTCATGCTTTCAATCGCCCACAACCAAGTATTATAATTCGCATTAATTTCTTCTGATACATAGCTAAAAGAACGTATGCTATGTTTCAGAACAATATCTTTATCATCACGCAAAACCCATGATGCACCACTGATTTCCTCGTTTTACACCACGTTGCACCGATGTCACATTTGACCCATTGATGATCTGGTGGAGCTTGCCACTCACTCGTCTTGTTCAATTTCCTTCTATTGTCGTCAGAAATCTCCCTCACATCCAGAATATGAGCTTGAGTCGATATGTTCAGATCTTCTCTCACTTAAGTTATCGTCATCATTGGATCGAATTGAACCCCATCAAAGAGAAACGAGTTTCTATTCTTCCACAGTCTCCACAAAATCCAAGGGGATGAATTCTTTGTTTCAACTGGGATCGGTAACTTTCTGATCATGGTGAGCACATAATGCATGATTTTCGGATACAGATTCTTCCCCACAACTCTGACATCTGAGATCGACCATCATCCCTCTGGATGCAATTCTTTCAGCCACTGCCATAGCTCCACTAAGTACACTCCAGAGGAAGACCTTGATCTTGGATGGAATTAACAGCTTCCAAACACTTTGTTTTATTGGATTCAGTGACGGCTCAGCAATCGCAATGTGCCTAACCTCTTCATTCAATTTTTAGGACCCCAACCAGTAACCTGATCTTACTGAATAATATCCACTCTTGTTATAACGCCAACAATAGAAGTCATTAGTATCAGCAATCGGCTTGATCTTGCGTATGAGTTCTATATCTGGTGGGAAGAAGAGTTCCTCCAACAACTCCGTAACCCATTCATTTGTTCCTTAATCAATGAGACCTGAGACCATTAGATCAATATCCACAATAGAATGCTTCATAAAAGATGCTCTGAGTCTTCCATCATTCAGCCAACAGGAAGTCCACACTCCAAGAAAGGTTCCATTACCCACCTTAAGTTCCAAACCTTCAACCAAGAGCTCCCTACCATGGAGAATGCTTCTCCATCCATAGGATGGCCTATTCCCCAATCATGCATCCAAAAATTCATCCCCATCATAATAACGACTTTGCAGGAATATAGAATGCAAGCTTTCTTTATCCGCATACAGTTTCCACGCTTGCTTTGCCAGAAGAGATTGGTTAAACAGCTCAACATCTTTAAAACTTATGCCTTCAAGGTCCTTCGGTAGACACAACCTTTTCCAACTGACCCAATGAGTTATCTTCAAGTTTTCCGAGGCATTCCACCAGAAATCAGCCATAGCCGAGGACAGATTTTCACAAGTCGTTTTTGGGAGTTTGAAATACGACATTCCGAAAACCGGCATTGCCATACCTACTGATTTTATGAGAACTTCCTTTCCTCCGGGGATAGCAACCGAGCATAATAACCTGAGAACTTATTATTCATCATGTCGCTAATAAATTGGAGCATCTCTATCTTGGAACCACTAAAACATTCTAGTAGTCCAAGATAAGTGCTCGCTCCTCCTTTCGCAAAGATCCCAAGTTTTTCCTGAATCAGCACCCTCCGATCCTCCAGAACTTTGTCGCCGAAAGTAATGGATGATTTTGCAATGTTTATCACTTGCCCGGTAAACCTTCCATACTGATTAAGAATGTGTAACACAGAATTACACTGCTCTAGTTCCGCTTTGAAGATAAAAAAAACTATCGTCGGCGAAAAGGAGATGATGAATCGACGGCCCACTCACGGAAAACCTAAGTCCATTGATCAAACCCATCCGCTCAGCTTGTTCATCAGATGAGTCAGACCCTCCGTACACAAAACAAATAAGAACGGCGAGAGAGGGTCGCCTTGCCGTAAGCCACATTTCGGATTAATCAACCCATGAGGTTCACCATTGATCAACACTGTGAATGAGACTGTAGAAATTCAATACATAACCCACTGGATCCATATCGGATCGAAACCCAAAGCTCTAAGTAAGGCTTCAACATAACTCCACTCAACTCTATTGTACGCCTTTGACATGTCAGTTTTGACTGCCATGAAGTCTTTGGCGATGGTTCTATGAGTTCTTAAGGCATGAACCGCTTCGTGAGCAATCAAAATGTTGTCTGATGTCAACCTCTCAGCTACAAAGGTTGACTGATTCGGCGACACAAGGTTAGGTAGAAAGGGTTTAACTCTAGCAACGATAATTTTCGAAACTACCTTGTATAACACCGAACACAGACTTATCGGCCTTAAATCAGTCATAAAAAAAAAGCATTAGTGACCTTCGGAAGTAAGCATATCTGTGTAGAGTTCCACTCCGTTGGAAAACTGTCGTGTGTGAAGAAATTTTGGACCTCAAGAACCACTCTCGGACCAACAATCTCCCAATATCTTTGAAAAAACAGGCCAGTCATACCGTCAGCTCCATGAGCACTTGCCGGTTTAATAGAGAAGACTGCATTCTTTATTTCTTGTTTTGTAACCCCTTTAGTCAACTCAGCGTTCATCTCCATCGATACCTGAGGCTCAAACCCATCAAACAAATTGCCCAAGTCCTCAGGATGTGATGTCTTGAAGAGATTTTGGAAATAATAAGCGGCCACTTCCCCTTTGGCTGTATTTGCTCTATGTATCATGCCATTCTCATCTTGTGACGTATCAAGACCATTTCTGACTCTATCAGCTTTCACCGCCGCATGAAACACCTTAATATTATGATCACGTCCTACTTGCCATTTAGCTTGACATTTTTGTTTCCAAAAATTGTCTTCATCTTTATACACTTGCACTAACTGATATTTGACTTCTTGCATCCTTCTGAATGATGGATTGTGGAGGGATTGTTCTAAATCATAATCGAACTCAATTCTCCTGATTCAGACCTTGGAATTAGACTCGCTCTCATGTTTCCATTTCCTTAACTCTTTACAGCAATCCCTTATACGATCAGATATTGAGAACCTATGATTCCGCCCATTCGTTGACCACGCTCTGAGGAGAAAACTTTTCACTTCAAGAACATGTAACATTCTCTTATCAAATCTGAACGATCCTCTATAAACCTCTTGTGAGGACATTAAGCTTAAGATAACCGGTCGATGATCCAATCCTCTCTTCTAAAGAAACTTTTTATTTGTACCCAGAAAGACTGTAGACCATTCTTTGTTGCCAAATGCTCTAGCCAATTTGCAATGAACCCACTTCTTACATCTCCAACCCGCCCAAGTAAAATCATTGCATGTGTTATCTAACTCCAACATTCCACACGTTTTCAGCATGGAGGCAAAGGGAATAAATGAGTTATCACTTCTGCGCACCCCTCCCAATTTCTCATTATTTGCCAAGAGTTCATTAAATTCACCGACCATTACCCCGCTCTGCCTTCTCTGAATGCCAATGCGGTTAAGCCGTTCTCATACTCTGTCTCTTTTACTAGCATTACGATCGCCATATATACATGATAGAAAGAAACCATAGTTATCGAATTGTACATGAAATTCCAAGATATTCTTATCTACAAGATTGAAAACAATCTCGGAACTCTTTTTCCAAAACAAAGCTAAACCACCACACGTTCCAATCGGGTTAACCGTATATACAAAGTCGTAACCCAACCATTCTTGAATATCTACCAAAACATCATGCTTATGCATCGTCTCCATTAAGAATAAGATCTTCGGGAAGTGTTTTTGACGCATCTCCAAGAGTTTGTGAAACGTCAAATCTTGAGGCTGATCCAATCCTTGACAGTTCCAGCTTATTATGCTCATTACACGTTGGACCTTCCCTCATTCCGGACAATCTCTTTTGTTTTGTAGCGACTTTCATTTCCTGTTTGCCTTCATTCACAGCCTTCCTCTTCTCTAGTAGACTTCTGTTAACTTCACCTCCAACTACCATTTCACCTCCAGCAGTAACAACATCAGAAGCTTTTTCTCTGCGCACATATGGTCTCTTACGCGGCTTTCTAGGGTTCCAGGTCATTCATATAAACCTATATATAGACCTGGAATGACTAAAACCGATCATTGGACTAAAACCCAAAACGTTTAAGTCATAAACCGAAACATCAGTTTCGGGACCAGCCTTGTGTCGATCGACACACCCAATGGTGTCGATCGACACACCTCTTAAAACTCGATTTCAATGTGTATCCAATACACATTGACCAGACCATATGCCAATGATCAATCCCATACAAAGTGTATCCAGCTTGCTTAGGTGTGTGACCCTGTAGGTTCTCATAATACTAGCAATGAGTTACAACTCATTTGTCATAAGTGGCTTCTAGCAAAACATTATGACCACCTAGTATCACATGAATTGTCCGATCTCGACAATATAACTATCATGCAGAGTAAGTACAATATGATTTCAGGACATAATCCCAACAATCTCCCACTTGTACTGGAATCATCTATTCCCATAATCCCTTTATCGCTATATCTCGATATGGCATAAGGCAAGAAACTGTGTCATCCTTATTATAGCCAACATCATGTTCATCGAACTCCTGATTTATACTGATAAAATAAACGACTGACAATCACCTCGTTTGAGCACGGCCATGCATTTTCTCAGTATCAAATCTTCGATGGGCCCTGAGATATTTATCTCCTGTTATATAGGAGGGACAAATCCCTTCTTGTTCCATACCTGTTTCTACACACACTTCATGATACGCCTAAGCAATGCCTTTATAGCCGCCAGTTACGGAACGACGTTTGACAAGGTCAAAGCGCACCAATTCACATGCTAGAAAGCATGATGAACTCAGGTCTAAGGACTATACTCTATAGTCGTAATGAGAACTTCTCATGACACTGATATAACTATCCTGTAGAGTTCTCATTAGCGGGTCATGTCCGATCATATGTTCACAAACATATATCTATGTGACTGACGTTGATACTCATATCAATGACTCCATGAAACTTAGTCATACGTCACCTCACATACTAGTCTTAACGGTTGTTAGTGTCCCACTTTAACAACCTACGACCAGGGACAAACATAATTTTATGTCGTTTTTCACTCATAGGGTTTCATGATCAAGTCCTCAACTTGATGACCTATAAAATGAACATAAAATACTTTGGGACCATTATTTAATTATCCAATAATCAAATAATGTTGATGTCAGTTTTTCATAAACATGACCATAGCATGTCTATGTGAGCATCATAACTATCATAACTCCCACTAGAATCAAGACCACGTCTTCAGATATCTAGTACCTACAGCAACGGTATGAAACTCGTGCTTAGGTTGTGAGAGAGGCTGCGGTGTTCTTGCTTGGAACCATTCCAACAAACTACACCGCTATTCATTAATAAGCACTATTCTACGGTCTCCTGCTTGGAGCTCTTCCAACAGATAGCACCGCTACACAGACAAAGAGACATAACCAGGTGCGAACCGGGAGTCGTCTTTGTCCGTCAAACTACTCTTAACATATTCGTCACTTCCTCATTTGAACAAGAACCTATCCTTAGTGTTTCTCAAACACTTGGGGATATTCCTTACAACTGTCCAGTGACTTTTAACGGAACATATTGGTATCTTCTCGTCATGCTATATGCGTAAGCTGCATCTAGACGAGCGCAAAACATGGCATTTATGATGGATTCTATTGCAGAAGCATAAGGAATCACACTCATAGATACTAGCTCAGCCAATGTCCAAGACACTTCTTCTTGCTAAGATTATTGCCACAAGACCTTTGGTGTGAATCCATTCTTGGAATCATGCATATTGGAACTGTCCAATACCTTATCAACATAAGGATTCTGACACGATCCAATTAGCCTACCCCAATCCATTTCAATAGATCCTTATTCCAAGAACTCATGCGGCTTCTCCCATGTCTATCGTTGAAAATGACTTCCAACCTAAGTCACATAAGACTTAAGCGACGGAACGTCGTTTATGAGAATAAGTATGTTATATACATACAGTGTGAGAAATGCAACTACGCTCCCACTAGTATACTTGTAAACGCACGGTTCCTATTCGTTCCTGATCAAGTCAAAACTTTTGACCGTTTTAACAGAATGTAGATTCCAACTCCAAGGTGTTTGCTTCAATCCAGAAATGGATCGGTGAAGCTAACATGCATACCTAGAAAATTTTCGGAGTTGGGGCTCACCATCGCTCCTTGAATTTCGCAAGCTCGTCACTTTTCAATGATCAACAGATCACGGCAATCGGTCACGAGAAATCACTATCGGGTTAGTGACGGATCCATTCGGATCTGCGAACTTCAGGCTCCACATGTGTAGGTCCTACAGCACTTTGTAGATCCAACCGCTGCTCTCCCTCAACAGGTTGAGCAGCCTCCTGTGTTTCTCGAATTTCTTCGAGCTGGAAAGAAACTTTCTATCTAGAAAAACAGAGTTCCGAACAACAAAACTTTGTTCTCGGATTGGTTGCAAAAGTAATAAGCCTCGGTTTCCCTAGGACAACCAGCGAAGTAGCACTTATCAGATTTGGGTTCAAGGTTGTCTGTTATCAACTGCTTTACATAAACCTTGCAATCCCAATTAATCAGGAAAACATACCTGGAAAACTCCCAGTCCACATCCAATGTGGTGTCTTTCAGCTGATTCTGATAGAAAAATATTTGGCGTATGTACATACATTTCTAGAGCGTATTCCTAAAAGGATAATGGAAGATTCATGTGACTCATCATTAATCGGAGCATATCCAATAGGGTCTGATTCATTCTCAGAAACACCATCAGGTTTTGCAGGAGAAATGAGCTGTGAGACGACTTCACACTCACTTAGATGATCACTCAATTCTTGACTCAAGTATTCTCCTCCGCGATCTAATCGAGGATCTTTAATACTTCTGTCATATCGGTTCTATACTTCATTCTGAAACTCCTTTGACCATTTCAAAGGATTCCGACTCGTGTCTCATCAAATGAACACAGCCATACTTACTGAAGTCATCAATAAAGGTAATGAAGTACTGAAGTTTTCCTCTGGCACTAATGCTCACCGGGCCACATACATCTGTATGAGCAAGGCCCAATAAGCCTCTGGCCCTTTTCTTTAGCTCTGCTAAAGAAGCCTTAGTCATTTGGCCCAGTAAGCAGAATTCATATCTCATATGATTTATAATCAAATGAGCCCAAAGGCCCATAACTATGGATCTTCTGAATTCGCTTCACTCCATGTGGTTTAAACGACTATGCTAAGGAAAAATCGAGTTCGAGTCTTCAGACTTAAACCGTTTGGTATTTATGTTATTTACAGGCGTGCATTGGTTTAAGATATAAGACCCATTTCAAAAAGGGGTGCTACTATAGAATATTTCATCAAGATCAAAAGAGCAAAACTTGTCTTTTATCAAAATGAAAAACATCCAAATTCTTACAAGAAAATGAAAGACATCTCTGCTTAAAGCAGGTACATAGCAGCAATTACTTAATTCAAAAACCAAGCTTGAAAGGCTCCTAGAAGTGGAAGATCTCTACAGCTAATGCAGCAACCATTGCTCCATTCAAGACGCGCAGTTCCACTTGTCCTTTCTTCAACGTTCTACTGTTGTTTAGGGCCTGCATATTTCAAAAATATCAGTACCACAACCAGTATCCAATACCTACGTAGAACTTGAAGTAATAACACAATACCTGAAGAAGAAGTTTCGTACATCTCCTTCATCTCTTGTGAATCTTCCAAGAATTTAATGCAATTTCTCTTCCAATGCCCAAACTCTTCACAATAGCAGAACTTATCAACATCAGATGGGCCAGACTTGGGCTTATAAGATGACACAGGCTTATCCTGATTCCAAATCTGGACGACCTTGCCTCCACCCTTGTCTATACAAGATTTCTCAAACCTTTTACTCTTTATGATGTTTTGCTCAGCTGTCTTGAGCATGCCATGCAGCTTAGTCAACGTCTTCGTCAAGCCATTCTTGATATAGCTCTTGATAAACTTATCATAACTTGACGGCAGTGACTGCAGGATGATTTCAGTAGCCAACTCTAGGCTAACAGGACAATCCAGTTTCCCCAGGTTATCAATGTAACCCATCATTTTAATGACATGAGGACTCACTGGAGCATCTTTTGGTAGCTTGCACCCAATGAGAGACTTAACCATCTGGTATCTCTCAACTCGTGCTTGATCCTGAAACATCAGTTTCAGGCTAGTGATCATCTCGATTGGCGACTCCATGTTCTCGTGCTGACTCTTTAAGTCCGAGTTCATGGCAGCCAACATCAGACCACACACATCTACCACATCAATATAATGCTTATTCCAAGCATCATATACTGCATGCGAGGCATTGGTCCCAAGCCTTTCGGGGAGAGTTTTCTCAAGGACATAGTCCTTACTCTCTTGCTTGAGAATAAATCTCAAATTACGATACCAATCCAGGAAATTTGATCCATTTAACTTGTCCTTCTCAAGGACGGATCGTAACGAGAAAGTAGTTTTAGACATAGGCTGAAATCTAAGAAAAGGAAAATTTTAGTTATGAAGTTCAGGAAATGAGAAATCTTATCTAATAAGAAAACTCGCATTATATTCAAACAATGTTTCCTCTATGAATATAATGTTCCAAGACCCATACATCACTAAAATCTGAGTGGACGACTCGTCATCACCCAGAGTTTAGTCATCTAGGTAAGCAAATCATTGCTAATTGTACCCAGTACAACTCTTGGTCGCAGATAAGACAATCCATGTCTCATCCACTCTGACGTCTCTGGGCCCAGAACTTCTGATGACCCAGTCAAGTAAAACAATCTCTTCAGTCTTGTGATCACTGACAGTCGCACTGCAAGTCTATCAATGATCACCTGCCTTACTCATGTAATTGTGGATACCAAGGACTCCAAGACTATCCAACAACGAAACGAGTCTTGACAATAGACAAGATTGGGCAAGACATCAATGTCACTTGATATTTAGTTGAGGAAACGGAACTCTAAAAGGTTAGTAAATCAATCTCTTAGGTCACGTAATTGTTGATGTCAAGCACTGCAAGACTATCAACACTACTACCTGCCTTACTCATGTAATTGTGGACACCAAGCTCTTGGCTAGACTATCACAACAACGAAATGAGTCTTGACAGTTGACCATATTGAAACTAAGCTTTGATCTAATACACATCCGATGTGTATTCGATAGGTTTAGAACACGTTTAACTTTTAATTTTAATTGAGTTTTAATTGTTCTAACAAAAGTGGGTTAGGTCATTTGGTTCGGTTTCTCAATCATTTGGGTCAATAACCAAACGATTACGGTTCGCATCCAACCTTAACAAAACCCGATAACCGGTCAATCCAATTGAACCGATAATTGACCAAATGAATCGGTTTTAGACCAATTGAGATACCGGTCAAATCTAATCCAACCGGTCCATTCAATTGAACTGATTCAATCAGTTTTAACTAATCGCGATAACCGGTCCAATCCAATTGAACCGACTTATCCAATCAAACTGATCTTATCCAATCAAATCAGTTTATACTAATTGAGATAACCAGTCCAATCCAATTGAACCAATTCATCCAATTTAAACCGATCTGATCTACCTTAACCAAGCATGATAACCAGTTCAATCCAATTGAACCGATCAACCAATCGCAAGGCCTGTGTTGACCCACACTTATCCTGTGTCGATCGACACAGGAGGGTATCAGGAAATTTAACCATGCGAGATAACCGGTTCAATCCAATTGAACCGATCTATCCTTTCGCACAGCATGTGTCGATCGATGCACCCAGTGTGTCGATCGACACAGTGCGATCTCTAAGATTGATACCCAAACTTTAATAAGCGTATTCTCGGTGCATCGACCGACACAAACTTAGTGTTGATCGACACTGTGCAAAAACCCTAAAGTTTTATGATCGTTTTCGCGGTGTGTCGACCGACACAAACTTGTGTCGATCGACACTGTGCGAAAACACAGGTTCTTCGTTTTCGATAAGAAACAAAATCCGAGATTATTTTCATCAAAACGAAAACTAGCAAGCATTAACCTCTTCAAATAAATCATTATTCGAATTACATGCTTCAGATTCAATGATTAAAACCCTAAGGCTCTGATACCACTGAAGGAACTTGTGCCATTTTATCATCAGATCGAATCCTAACTAGTTCCAGATAGCCTAGGATCTAGGGTTTAGTTAATTGAATCATTAGGATGGATCTCGTGTTTACCTGGAGATTTGCAGCGGAATGATGAACAGGTAATTGAGATCAGGAGCGCCTCAGATGCTGCGCCTCTACTGCAGTCCACACGCACACAAGCTGGAATCCGCCGAGATGCTAGTGCCGGGAATCGGATCTCCTGGGAAAAGTATGTGTTTAGAGAGGTGGCTGCCCAATTCCACCATTAGGGTTCCAGGTCGTTCATATAAACCTATATATAGACCTGGAATGACTAAAACCGATCATTGGACTAAAACCCAAAACGTTTAAGTCATAAACCGAAACATCAGTTTCGGGACCAGCCTTGTGTCGATAACACACCCAATGGTGTCGATCGACACACCTATTAAAACTCGATTTCAATGTGTATTCAATACACATTGACCAGGCCATATGCCAATGATCAATCCCATACAAAGTGTATCCAGCTTGCTTAGGTGTGTGACCCTGTAGGTTCACATAATACTAGCAATGAGTTACAACTCATTTGTCATAAGCGGCTTCTAGCAAAACATTATGACCACCTAGTATCACATGAATTGTCCGATCTCGACAATACAACTATCATGCAGAGTAAGTACAATATGATTTCAGGACATAATCCCAACATTCTAGTCTTCTTAATAGCCCTGGACGAGCTAGCCAATGAAGGTTTTGCTCGATTTGCCGTTGAGCCATCAAGAAAGCTAGAGCCTCCTTCACTAGTGTTGAACGAGTTAAAGCTCACTGCTGATGAGGAATCATAGCTAACCATGTGGAAACTCTTGTCTGCCACTATCGATGCTCCCATCAGTTTCTCTGAATCCAGACGGGCACAGTTTGAATTCCAATTAGTTTCAGATGATTCATAACCAAACACCAGCCCTTTTCCTTTGTTTAAATCTTTGGCTACAACCACTGGTGATTCTAGGCGTAACACAGTCTTATGGGTTGCAGGATCACTTTCTGTTTCTTTCACTGAGATTTTAACCATTTCCTCCCTTATTCTTCTCTCTTCGCCATCCACAACAAGTAAATATTGTCTCATCCCTTCTAACACACCAGGTGCAATTTTCGGTATTCCTAACACTGGATGAAATCCAACTTGTTCTTCCTGTAAAACTCCGAACAGGGGATCTGAAGGTTTTAACACAGGATCCTTCGCCGGTTTCTCTACAAAATTACCCAGCTTCTTTTCAATTGTCATGTTCTGTCTCTTCATGACTAACAACGGACATACAGACTGATCGTGAGTGTAACGCCCCCTTCCCGTTTTCCGCTGATCGACGAGCTGGCCGGCCAACAATCAAACAAGAACATGACCGATCGAACCCGAGAAGTCATACGAGAAGAGTTTGTCACAATACGAAAGCCATAGACAATCCGGTTTGAGACAAAGGCTCGAACCAAACTATCTTTGACTCCGTTTACCTCGTTTCCACGATACTAAGCTTCGCAACTTGTACCGCTTCCACGAGTTGTGTTCGGTTCGGACGAAACCGTGTATCAGGGATTATTCCGTTTTTATTACTTGAAAAACATAAATCTTATTCATAGAAATGTACGGTCTAATACAAAACATTTAGCGGGATATCCCAACAAAATCCGAAACCGAAAGTAACAGTCAAAATGCGTAATAACCGATACCCAATGCCAACCCGAGACTACTCCGAGTGTCCTACGCGTCCGCCGAGCTACGCCAAACCTGAAAAACACAAAAGAGTCTAATGAGTAATCTAAGATTACCCAGTGAGACGTCTCCCAACTAAAGGCTGCTAATAATCTAATAATCCCACTCAAACCCAAAATAACAATCAAGTAAAATAGCTGATCACGTGCTACCAAGACGTGATGAGCTTCACAACACACAAGCATTCAAATAACAACACAATCATCAACGAAGGGAATCGAGAACACTGCGGCACATGTTCTCGATTAGACTCGATCTATCTATCGCAGCCCTAACGCAATCTCCACACCATCTGGGCCCACTTTGCGAACTCGGTGACTTCCACAGGAACACTTAGCTGCCGCCACGGTAGCTAAAACCTCCCACGACTCCTAGGCGATAACACGAAGTCCTGCTTCTAGGACACCGTTCTCTGTCCATCGATACGCGGTGACTCAGGTTACCCCTAGATAACCCAAGTTTCCATGGAGTCCGGCCCTAGGACGCGACCCCGTATTCTCTGGACCACACACCTACAGACGTCACTCCATAGGTTAACACCTGCCAGAACCACTACCGAAGGTACGTGCCTGATCAGGTAACTACCTGAGGATCCAATCGGGTCGGAAGTACCGGAACACCATCTCTAGACTTGCGGGATCTAACGCGCCCTATAGAGTTCTAATAACAATAATGTAAACAAGCAGACTCACTGGGACTCTATCACGCAATACCAACAAGGTCAAACAGAAATACTATCTTAATCCCCAATCCATCCCGCAAGTCCTATCACCAACCTCCACATCACCCAAACTTACTCGGTCCCGCATCAGAGTAAGTATCTACAGTACAGTCTACTCTGCCCAACACCGAAGTAGATAAACAATCAAGCAATCACACAAAAAATCAACAGTCTACTCGGCCCAACACCGAAGTAGCTAAACAATCACACAATCAACAGTCTACTCGGCCCAACACCGAATTAGATACACACAATCACACAAACAATCAATCACAACACCACACAAACAATTATTTAGGTTTATTCGTCTTTTAACCTATTCTTAACCTTCACTCATTAAATTCGCTACCTTGGTATTAGTGGATTACTAATCCCGTAGACGTCTACTCGATCACACCACTTCTTATCACTTCCTAAGTTTCTTTTAGTAAGTCCTCGATATGTCGGTTTAGAGTTAGTAAAATTACTAACTCCCCGACATCTCATTATTCATTAACTTACATTCATTAATCCACCCCGTTATTATATTCTAAGTGTGTTATGTCATTTAACTGTATTTTAATCAACTCATAATTTTCCGTATATAGATTCATTTAGATACGTTCTTAAATACTTATATATATGCATATACGTCCTAGCATGCCACTCTAGATGTATGCATCACCCAATCAAGCAATCAACAAACTATCAATCAATTACGGATATAAGCTAATTAGCATGCATCTGTTATCCTAACCGTTTAATTAATTAACCGAGTTATTAATCAACCTAGCCGTTCTAACCAATTCAATCAATCGGGTATGCAACCTAAACTACGGTTTATCAATTCCGGGTCTATATGATTCTACCTATATGCAACACACAATTTAGCCGACTCACAGTGTTATTATAACGACGGACGGACGGATTGATGGACTAGCAGAACAACGAGACCCGGCACGAACCCGACGCTATCCCGAACCTTCCCCGAACTTTCGTTGCTTTGACCCGACCTTGACCCGCACTTGACCGTACCGTTGACCTTGGTGATTCCGAACCTCCGGACAATCCTCGTATGATATCTACTATAACTGTCTATCCTATTTCTAAATAAAAGAAATCCGGTTTATCGGGAAGATTATTACGTCGGAAAGATTCTTTTTCGAAGAATATTCTTCGGAATATTCCGACGTAGTAATATTCCTTTCCCCATCTTTCTTCTATTTTTCTCACCCACTCTCCTCCATTTCTCTCTCTCCTCCTTCTCTCTCTCTCCCCTCCGGCTCCTCCTTCTTCTCTCCTCCCTCTGGCTTCTTCTTCTCTCGGCTCCTCCTCCTCCTCCGGCTTCTTCTCCTCCTCCTTCTCCCACGCCTTTCTTCCTCTCCTTCTCTTTTTTCTCTCTTCTTCTCTTGTTCTTCACGTTTGGTGTGTGTAACAAATGAAAGGTTCAGCTGCTATTTATAGTGAAGACATGTGTGACAAGTGTCTCCTCCATGCATCTCTCTCCTTCCTCCACGTTTAAATCCATGCATGAATCACTCTTCCCTTCTTCTCCTAATGCCACGCAAAATACTAACCAAGAATGAAGATTCAATGTATGCTCCAGCTGCTTCCATCATGCCACGTCCACCACATCTTGTGAAAGATTCAAAGAATCTTGTTTCTTTTTTACGTAAAGAAAATAAGAATTCAAGGTACCCTTTTCTGAAGGATTATGAGTTTTTCATGGTTCAATTCTCAGATTGCAACCTAACGCATAATCTTAAAGAAGGATCTAGGTTCTTGTAATCGAATCATAAAACAAACCTGGACATTACCTTTGCAGCGGAATTTGGTGGTAATGACGAGATCAACGAACAGATGAATACCTGTTCCTCCTTGGTATCCACACGCTTACAAGCACGGATGGCTGCTAGACCGGATGGAATTCAACCAGAGAGAGAGAGAGAGAGGAGAGAGAGCCTGCGGCTGCTCTTCCAAATCGCCAAGAAGCCATTAGGGTTTCATAACCCAAATGTTGCAATTAATTAACTCACTAATGGGCCCAAGTTTAATTAATTAAACTAATGGTCCATTAGACTTTTGGGCCCAAGACACAAATCAGACAAAAGCCCATTTGTTGTCTGCCCAACTCTCTGTACAAATACAGTAAATGCCTCAGCATCTTACGTATTAATTCCATCTTAACTTTCCCGTTAGCTATGGTGTGTGACCCTTCGGGATCATACAATACTGGTAATAAGTCCTAAACTTATAGATCATGAGCGGGCTCTAGCAAGTCATCATGACCACCCAGTATTTATGACTTATGTCTGATCTCGACATTTATCATACTTTCTAGAGATAGTACAGTAGATTTCAGGACATTCCCAACAATCTCCCACTTGTACTGGAATCCAACATTCCCTAATCCTTTTGTCTCAATATCTCGATATGGCATAAGGCAAGATGCGTGTCATCCTTATATAGCCAGACCATGTTCATCGGACCAGATTTGATACTGACAATGCAAACGACTTGGGCAAGTCCGTTTGGGAGTGGCCACTCTCTTACCAGCTATCAAGTCTCCGATTGGCCTAGAGATATTACCTCCGTTAAACGGCAGGGATAAATCCCATCTTGTTCCATCACTATGAACTACACACTTTATAATACACCCAACCAAGGTCCTTATAGCTCCCAGTTACGAAACAGCGTTAGACAATGATCAAAGCGCATCACTCCATGTGCAGCCACATGCATGCGAACTCAGGTCTAAGGACTATACTCTATAATCGTATATGAGAACCTCTTATGACACAGATATTAATATCTTGTAGAGTTCTCATCAGCGGGCCATGTCCGGTCATATGCTCCCCTACATATACCTATGTGTCGACTTTGATGCCGCGCATCTATGAACCCTCGAAACTTGGTCATAAGTCTCAACACAATCTAGTCTCAAGTGGTTGTTGGTGTTCCAATTTCAACAACCTTCGACTATGGACACTATGATTTATGTCATTTCGTTAAATATGGGGTTTCAGGATCAAGTCTACTCATGTACTTCGATGGCCCAATATAATGACATGAATCATTTTGGAACGATTATTTATATCACAGTTAAAATAATCCAGAAATTATAAATTTCATAAACATAAAATATTATGTTTACATGAACCTTTCAAAACAACTAAATAAAGCCCTTTACAAACTCCCACTGAAATTAAGACTACATCTTAATTTCACTTATCCTACAGCTACAGTCCGCGACTCGTGCTTAGGCCTAAGGAGTGGCTTCGTTAATAGATTAGCAACGTTCTCATTCGATGAAACTTGCTTATCTACTTAACACCTCTGTCATTTATCTCACGGAATAGGTTATACCTACCCTCAAGGTGTTTGGACCTCTGATGTGCAGCTAGTCTCATCTATGCTGGGAATCACATCAAGTTCAGTGATGAACTCTTCTTTCCAAACAACCTCTTTCGCCGTTTCTCAAGCTGCGAAATGTTCAGCTTAAGTCATGGAGTCAGCAACAGTGCCTTGCACCGCCAGTCAGACACAAGATATAGCCGGACTGTGACCGGGAATTATCTTTGTCTATTGGAAACTTGCCTTTCAGACTCTATCGACTTGTAGCACCTCACTTTCTCCGTGAATCAAGAATTTATCCTTAGTATTCCTCAAATACTTTAGGATATTCTTTACGGCAATCCAGTGATTCTTTGCTGGATTTGACTGGTCTTTACTTGTCTTGCTTAACATTAAAACAACATCAAACAAGTACGTTTCATGGCATACATGATAGATCCAATTGCCGACGCATATGGAATCTCATCCATGCATTTAAGCTCTGCAGTTATCGTAGGACACTGTATCTTGCTTAACGTAATGCCATGTGACATTGGCATAAAACCCTTCTTGGAATGCTGAAAACGTGTAGGACTTTGTCAATTTAAGAATCCTGACTTTGTCCTACCAGCTCTTTTGGATCTCTATCTTTAGATCCAAAATCCAAGAACTACGTGGCTTTACCCATGTCAATCATAAAACCAACTCCCAAGCCAGTCCTTTACCGACTGCAGCATTGGGACGTTATTTCCGAGAATCAGTATGTCATCGACATACATTATGAGAAATGCAACATCGCTCCCACTTATCTATTAGTATACGCACAGTTCCACTTCGTTCCTGTCCAAGTCAAAACTTTGACTACTTCAACAGAACGACGATTCCAACTCCGATGTGTTTGCTTCCATCCATGAATGGATCAATGAAGCTAACTTACACATAGTGTAATTTTTCGGAGTCCTGGCTTACTTTCGCTTCTTTGAATTTCGCAGGTTGGTCGCTTTCAATGATCATCAGATCATGCGAACTTTCAATGATCATCAGGTTCAACTAATGACGAGAAATCACTCTCGGATTAGTGACTGATTCATTCATATCTGCGAACTTCAGGCTCCACAGGTGTAGATTCTACAGAAATCTGTAAATCCATCCGCTGCTCCCCTTCAACAGGTTGAGCAGCCACCTGTATTTCTCGAATTTCTTCGAGTTATACTTTTACTCCCACTGTTCTTCTTGGAAAGTAACTTCCCTTCTTAGAAAACAGAATGGACGTAAAAGGTAACAAGCCTTGGTTTCCCTAGGACAACCAGCGAAGTAGCACAACTACAAATACTCAGTAAAGACGAATTTGGATCATTTCCAGTCCACATTTATGTGGTGTCTTTCAACTGATATTGGTGGAACTATTTCAGCGTAAACTTAGATATTTCTAGAGCGTTATTCTTAAAGAATATCATGGAAGATTCGTGTGACTCATCTTTAATCATTTCTAATAAGATCTGATTCTTTCTCACAGAAACACCTCCAGGTTTTCAGGAGAAATGAGCTGTGAAACGATTTCACACTCATTCAGATGATCACACAATCAATGACTTAAGTATTCTCACTCGTGATCTAATCCAGAGTCTTAATACTTCTGTCATTCAGATTCTATACTTCATTCTGGAACTCTTTCGACCATGTCAAAGAATTCCGACTTGTGTCTCATCAAATGAACACAGTCACACTCACTGAAGTAATCAGTAGAGACAATGAAGTACAGGAAATTTTCTCTGGCATTACTGCTCATCGGACCACATACATGAGTATGTTCAATCTCCAATAAGCCTTTGGGCCTTTCTCTAGCTCGGCTAAGATGGGCCCTTTGTCTTTTCGTCCAGTAAGCAGAATCAAGTCTCATAAGATATCCATTCAAATGAGCCCAAAAGTCCATAACTATGGGATTTCTGAATCCGACTCACTCTATGTGACCAAAACATTTATGCCAAGAAAAATCAGGTTTAATTCATCAGATTTAAACCAATTCGGTATTTATGTTACTTTTAGGCACTCTTTGGTTTAAGATATAAAACCCATTCCTTGAATAGGGTGCTACAATTAATATTTCATTAATATCAAAAGAACAAAACTTGTCTTTTATCAAAATGAAAAACATTCAAATTCTTACAAGAAAATGAAAGACAACTCTGCTTAAAGCAGGTACATTGTAGCAATTACTTAATACAAAACCAAGCCTCAAAGGCATCTACAAGTGAAAACCCTATGGCTGAGGCAGCATCCATAGCTCCTTCCAGACATGCAGTTCCACTTGCCCTTCCTTCAACGTTCTACTGTTGCTTAGGCTCTGCATATTATAACAAATATCAGTGCCACAACCAGTATCCAATACCTATAAGGTAGAACTTGAAGTAATAACATGAATACATGAGGAAGTAGTCTCATATATCAACTTCAACTCCTCATAATCTTCCATGAATTTAATGCAATCTCTCTTCCAATGCCCAGTCTCTTTACAGTAGCAGCACTTACCAACGTAAGATGTATCTGACTCGGGCTCAGAAGACACACGCTTGCCATGATTCAAAATCTGGACAACTTTGTCTTCACCCTTGTCAGCATTAGGTTTAGTAAACCTACCCTTCTCCATTACGAGATTATACAGGGTACTCTTCACGTTTGGCTCAACTGTCTTGAGCATATCATGCAGTTCAGTCAGCGTCTTCGTTAAGCCTTTCTTGATATAGTTCCTTTTGAACTTATCATAGCTTGACGGCAGTGACTGCAGAATGATCTCAGTTGCCAATTCTTGGCTAACTGGATAATCCAGTTTCCTCAGGTTATCAATGTAACCCATCATTTTACTGACATGAGGACTTACTGGATGATCATTTGGTAGCTTGCAGCTAGTGAGAGACTTAACCAACTGGTATCTCTCCACTCTTACCTGCTCCTGAAATTTCAATTTCAGGCTGCTGATCATCTCTATTGGCGACTCCATGTTCTCATATTGCTTCAGCAAATCTGAGTCCATGGTAGCCAATATCAGACCACGCACATCTACCGCATCATTATAATGCTTATTCCAAGCATCATATACTGCATGAGAGGCATTGGACCCGATCCTCACGGGGAGAGCTCTCTCAAGGACATAGTCCTTTCTCTCCTGCCTAAGGACTAGCCTCAGGTTCCGCGACCAAGTCAAGAAATTTGATCCGTTCAGTTTGTCCATCTCAAGGACAGACCGGATCGAGAAAGTGTTTTGATTGTTTGTGCTAGTCATAACTGAAATTTTAGAGATAAATAGAGTTTTAGTTATTTAGTTCATATAAGAGTAATCTTAATAACTTATAAGAAAACTCGCATTGCATTCAAAATTTCTTTGTTTAACCTCATAAGAATGCAATGATTCCGAGACCCATGTTCAGCTAAAACCAAAGTGGGCCACTGGCCGTCACCCGGAATTAGCTTTACTTGGTAAGCATACACACAGCTAGTTATATCCAATAACTCTCGGTTGTGAATTGGGCCCAAGGCCCAATACACCAGATGTCTCAAGGCCCGGGACTCCCGATGGCCCAGTCAAGGAAACCAATCTCTTACAGCCAAATAATCACTAAAGTCTGGGACTCCCAATGAAATTAGTGACTATATACTACTTTACTTACGCAAAAACAGACACCTCACACCGTAAGCCATATCTGTAATTGAATAAGCGTTAAGTAGCTGACAAGGTTGGGCAAGACATCCAAGCTTGATATTGTTTTTGAGGATTTTAGGTTTCAATAGATTTCCTCCCAAAAATAGAAGATTACTATTTTGGGAAACTTTCCATTTCAGGTAACTTACTAAATATGGAAACTTTCTATTTAGGGAAACTTACTATTTTTAGAAACTTTCTAAATCGGGAAACATTCTTATTTTAGAAACTTTCTAAAATTGAAACTTTCTATTTCCAAAAAATTCCTAACATGCCAAAATTAGAAACTTCTAATATTAGAAGCTTTCTAATTTAATGTTTTATTAAAGTTTTTGGATGGGTCACAAATTATAGGCCCAATTCTTGGCCCAAGACCACAGAATTCCAATTGGCCCAATAATTTGACATAACCGAGTCGGTTCATTAATTCTGGTCCAAGACCAAATTAATTACTAAATCCAACTGGTTATTTACTAAACCAGACCAGCTCTAAATTATTTGGTCCAACCAAATCAAACTTAGACCAGTCTTCGGTTTAGGTTAAAATTCAATTTTTGAATTTAAATCCGGTTTGACCAGAAATTAAATAATACCAATGTATTAAATAATTTCCAGCAAACCGCGATTTGGGTTAACCGCTTGAACCATACATTAATTAAATAAATAATCGATTCATACTCAACCTTTTACAAATCGATCGATGGCTAACCTAAAACCAACAAGTGAATCGCTTGATCTTAATTCAATAATTGCTTAATCATTCACTAAGAGACAAAAACGAATCATGCCATACACTTATGGACAAGACAATCAAATTGATTCTCTTATGATTGCACAATTCAAACTAACAAATCGTGAAACAAAGTCAACCTTATCACATTAACGATTTTGACATTATTCCAAATTCGATTCTCTTATGATCATAACAAACAAATTCAAATCAACAAGCGTATCATGCTATTCATAAGAAGACAAAACGGGTTTGACTTTATTCAATTCAACTCAATTAAATTATCAAGCAAAGTCAATCGTTTCTTTACATTAACATGCGATCAACATGCGATTCTACACATTAACATGCGATCAATAACATGACATCGGTTGCTTTATAATTAGTTAAACTAACGACCTAGTTTCAATCTGGCCGTCACCAAGACAATCTAGGTTTTCAAAGTTTCAATCAATTTTACTCATTAAAATCGATTCATCAAACTAATAAACAACCTAGTATGATCCAAAAAGCAAAAACCTAACGACCTAGGCTCTGATACCACTGAAGGATTATGAGTTTTTCATGGTTCAATTCTCAGATTGCAACCTAACGCATAATCTTAAAGAAGGATCTAGGTTCTTGTAATCGAATCATAAAACAAACCTGGACATTACCTTTGCAGCGGAATTTGGTGGTAATGACGAGATCAACGAACAGATGAATACCTGTTCCTCCTTGGTATCCACACGCTTACAAGCACGGATGGCTGCTAGACCGGATGGAATTCAACCAGAGAGAGAGAGAGAGAGAGGAGAGAGAGCATGCGGCTGCTCTTCCAAATCGCCAAGAAGCCATTAGGGTTTCATAACCCAAATGTTGCAATTAATTAACTCACTAATGGGCCCAAGTTTAATTAATTAAACTAATGGTCCATTAGACTTTTGGGCCCAAGACACAAATCAGACAAAAGCCCATTTGTTGTCTGCCCAACTCTCTGTACAAATACAGTAAATGCCTCAGCATCTTACGTATTAATTCCATCTTAACTTTCCCGTTAGCTATGGTGTGTGACCCTTCGGGATCATACAATACTGGTAATAAGTCCTAAACTTATAGATCATGAGCGGGCTCTAGCAAGTCATCATGACCACCCAGTATTTATGACTTATGTCTGATCTCGACATTTATCATACTTTCTAGAGATAGTACAGTAGATTTCAGGACATTCTCAACATTTTCTTGTAGTCTTCATTTCCTGCCACGTAGAACAATCAAAACTAACCATAATACATTGCACTCTTTTTCTTCTTCCTCCATAAGCCACGTCCCCAAAGCTCAAATTCAGCTAACTTTCCTTTTTGTTTCCATTCATGACACCTCATACTCCCAAGATTCATTGCATTTGTCCATTTTAAACACATGTCTCATTCTTCTCTTGCCACGCCAACACTCCCCTAAATTCAGTGTCTTTTCTTTCTATCTCTCTCTTAGCCACGTTCACCCTTCAACCAATCAGCAAACTTCTTATTCCCGAACAATCCTGATGCTTCAGTTTAGTCGGTTTCGCGTTTAATATTTCAAAAACTCTTTAGATGCTTCCACAAATTCACCAAGACCCATATTCAGATTCTAGATGCTCTTATATGAATTTAGCAATTTGAATTACTCCGTTTGGACATTCGTAGCTCCGGATATGAATTTTACAAGTTTTATCGGTTATATCGGTTTCCTTTCCCGATAGTCCGTAAAACTCGTTTAATCTCCGTTTCTTCCACGTCTGGTCTTCTAAATGTTATTTATTACCAAAAAGAAGAACATTTTGCCCGTCTCCACTTCCGGCTCGCATTTTGGTAAAATTACCAAAATGTCCTTACTTTCTGAAAATTACGAAAATGCCCTCTGTTGACTTTTCTGCTGCCCGTTGACTATATCTTGGAACCGGATATTACATTATTCCCCACTTACAGGAATTCGGTCCCCGAATTCTCCGTTACTAAAAACTTTGAATCGGAATTGAACCCCGTAAATCGCCACTCTGGAACTGATTCCACTGCTCTGATGCTCGAACGATGAACCCACTGAACTGCACTCCCAATGTTTACTAACTTCTGAAACACGATCTTGCACACAAAAAAAGTATCGACACCTTGAACTATCTTTACTGAAAAACTTAACTCCTGATTACTTCTGGTTCCTCGTATGATTGCTTCGCTGACTCCAATCCTGATTCCCAAAACCGATAATTCCATCTGAACTGCTCCATTCTGCTTCCTCGACTCCTTGATGCTACTTTTTGATCTTCCCCACTTTTCCTTGACGTCCCAAAGCACGCAATAATGACTCATCCTTTCTTCCCGATACTCGTTCCGCTTTTACTACTTATCTCTCCTCATCGACAATCTGATATTATCGATATTCCTCCTTCCAACTAAATTGCCATACTTATGCACGCCTCGGTCTTCCTCGATCACTGATCTCCACGCTTCCCTGACTCCAGAACTGTTCTCCCCACTAATATCCTCGAACGGACTCCTCCACTGACTTTGATGCTTCTGAATCTCTTCACTAACTCATCAACTAATCCGTCTAGATTTCTTCTGCCACTGATACCAAACTATTTTATGAATCCACACTAACTTTCTTGTAGGCTCGGGTCATACTGCTTCTTGAAATAACACCTCGTCTCTCGGGTTCGGGTTCGGGTTCGGTCTCGTGTGTTGGGATTATGTCCTGAAATCACATTGTACTCACTCTAGAGATAGTTGTATTGTCGAGATCGGACAATTCATGTGATACTGGGTAGTCATAATGTTTTGCTAGAAACCGCTTATGACAAATGAGTTGTAACTCTTTTCTAGTATCGTGTGAACCTACAGGGTCACACACCTAAGCAAGCTGGATACACTTTGTGTGGGATTGATCATTGGCATATGATCCGATCAATGTGTATTGGATACACATTGAATTGAGTTTTAAAGAGGTGTGTCGATCGATGCAAGGGGTGCAACGATCGACACAAGGTCGAAACCGAAACTGTAGTTACGGTTTGTAAACCGAGGGCCTATATATAGGAGCCAGGTTACGCGACCTAAAGATGATTGAGCTGTAAGTGTTGCTTCTTAGTAAGAAAGCAGAGACACAGAAACTCAAAAACCCACAGGAGATCTGATTCCCGGTACTAGCATCCCGGCGGATTCCAGCTTGTTTGCGTGTGGACTACGATAGAGGCGCAGCGATTGAGGCGCTCTAGATCTCGTTTACCTGCTCCAATTTCCGCTGCCAATCTACAGGTAAACACGAGGTCAATTCTTAGATTCAATCACATAGACCCTGGATCCTAGGGATTCCAACAGGGGTTTAACAGATTGAATCAGTTGCCTGGAATTCGATTAGAATGGTCTTTTAATTGAATTGATGCTAGCTAGGATTCGTTCTGATAATTAGAATCTCGGATTTGTTAGTTATCGAAAACAAAGAACTGTGTTTTCGCACAGCATCGATCGATGCACTGGGTGTGTCGATCGTTGCAACGCGAAAACGACAAACCTGATTTAGGGTTTTCGCACAGCATCAATCGGTACATTGGGTGCATCGATCGATGCAGTGCGAAAATGCAAAAGTGATTGTGTTTTCGCATAGCGTCGATCGACACAAGTTTGTATCGATCGATGCACTGCGAATTCGCCTAATTAAAACAATGAGTTTCGATTTAGAAATCGCACTGTGTCGATCGATACACTGGGTGCATCGATCGACACAGGCTGTGCGAGAGGATATATCGGTTCAGTTGGATTGAACCGGTTGTCTCGCATGGTTATGTCGGTTTAATTCGATTAAAATTCTCCGATACCCAACTGTATCGATCGGCACAAGTTTGGTGTTGGTCGACACAGGCCTTGCGATTGGTTAATCGGTTCAATTGGATTGAACTAGTTATCATGCTTGGTAAAGGTAGATTTAAACGTTTTAAATTGGATGAATTGGTTCAATTGGATTGAACTAATTATCTTAATTAGTGTAAACCGATTTGAATGATTAAGATCAGTTTGATCTAATAAGTCGGTTTAATTGGATTGGACCGATTATCAAAAACTGTCTTCGGTTTAGGTCTATGTCGACTGTCACACACGGGTTGTGTCGATCGACATGACCGGTTCGATGAACCAGGTTAATTGGATTAACCGGTTATTGAAATCCGGTTTTGTTTGGTGGTGTCGATCGACAGACAGTGTCTACGTCGATCGACACAGTGCTCGAAATTCTGGTTATTGAACCTTGAATGTACAGAAACCAAACTCGACCTAAACCTTGATCAAAGTTTTGCTTCAATATGGTCAACTGTCAAGACTCGTTTCATTGTGTGATGGTCTAGCCAAGAGCTTGGTGTCCACAATTAGGTGAGTAAGGCAGGTAATTATGTTGATGGACTTGCGGTGCTTGACATCAACAATTACATGACATAATAGATTGATTTGCTAACCTTTCAGAGTTTAGTTTCCTCAACTAAACATCAAGTGACCTTGATGTCTTGCCCAATCTGGTCCACTGTCAAGACTCGGTTCATTGTTGGATAGTCTTGGAGTCCTTGGTATCCACAGTGATCTGATCAAGGCAGGTGATCATTGATAGACTCGCAGTGCGACTGTCAATGATCGCAAGACAGAAGAGATTGGTTTACTTGACTGGGCTATCAGAAGTTCTGGGCCCAGAGACGTCAGAGTGGATGAGACATGGATTGTCTCATCTACGACCAAGAGTTGTACTGGGTACAATTAGCAAAGGTTTGCTTACCTAGATTACTAAACTCTGGGTGATGACGAGTCGTCCACTCAGATTTTAGTGATGTATGGATCTTGGATCATTATATTCATAGAGGAAACAATGTTTGAATATAATGCGAGTTTTCTTATTAGATAAGATTTCTCATCATATACATAACTAGATCTTTGTTTTTCTTGGATTTCAGCTTATGTCTATGACTACTTTCTCGTTGTGATCCGTCCTTGAGAAGGACAAGTTAAATGGATCCAACTTCCTGGATTGGTATCGGAATCTGAGATTCATTCTCAAGCAGGAGAGCAAGGACTATGTCCTTGAAAGGCTCTTCCAGAAAGGCTTGGGACCAATCGCTCGCATGCAGCATATAAGGCTTGGAATAAGCATTATATTGATGTGGTAGATGTGCGTGGTCTGATGTTGTCTACCATGAACTCGGACTTGAAAGGTCAATACGAGAACATGGAGTCGCCAATAGAGATGATTACCAGCCTGAAACTGAAGTTTCAGAATCTGGCACGAGTTGAGAGATTCCAGATGGTGAAGTCTCTAACTGAGTGCAAGCTACCAGAGGATGCTCCAGTAAGTCCTCATGTCATTAAACTGATGGGTTACATTGATAACCTGGGGAGACTGGAATGTCCTGTCAGCTTAGAGTTGGCCACTGACATCATTCTGCAGTCACTGCCGTCAAGCTATGATAAGTTCATTAAGAACTGTATTAAGAAAGGCTTGATGAAGACGTTGACTGAGCTGCATGGCATGCTCAAAGCAGTAGAGCAAGACATCATAAAGGGCAAAAGATTTGAGAAATCTTGTGCTGGCAAGGGTAGAGACAGGGCCGTCCAGATTTGGAATCAGGATAAGCCTGTGTCATCTTTTAAGCCCAAGTCAGGCCCATCTGGTGTTAAAAGGTGCTTCTACTGTGATGAGTTAGGGCATTGGAAGAGAGATTGCATTAAATTCTTGGAAGATTCACAAGAGATGAAGGAGATGTATGGTACTTCTTCTTCAGGTATTGTGTTATTACTTCAAGTCCTACGTAAGTATTGGATACTAGTTGTGGTACTGATAATTTTGAAATATGCAGGACCTAAGCGACAGTAGAACGTTGAAGAAAGGACAAGTGGAACTGCGTGTCTGGTATGAAGTAATGGTTGCTGCATGAGCCGTAGAGATTCTCCACTTGTAGGAGCCTTTCATACTTGGTTTTAGAAATTAAGTAATTGCCACTATGTATCTGCCTTGCGCAAAAATGTCTTTCATCTTCTTGTAAAGAATTTGGATGTTTTTCATTTTGATAAAAGACAAATTTTGATCTTTAGATCTTAATGAAATATCATATGGTAGCACCCCGTTTGGAATGGGTTTTATATCTAAACCAGCGTAATTTTGAATATAACACAAATACTAAAGGTTTAAGTCTGATGACTCAAACTCGACTTTTCCTTTGGCATAGTCGTTTAACCATATAGAGTGAAGCGGATTCAGAAGTTCCATAGTATTGGACTCATTCGATTATTAATCATTTGAGATATGAATTCTGTTCACTGGACCAAATGACTAAGGCCCCTTTTAGCAGAGCTAAAAGAAAACGGTCCAGAGGCTTATTAGGCCTTACACATACTGATGTATGCGGCCCGATGAGCATTAGTGCCAGAGGAAATCTTCTGTACTTCATTACCTTATTGATGGTATCAATAAGTATGGCTGTGTTCATTTGATGAGACACGAGCAGGAATCCCTTGAGGAGCTCCAAGATGATGTGTAGAACCAATTTGACAAAAGTATTGAAATCCTCGATTGGATCGCGGAGGAAAAAATATTTGAGTCATGAATTGGGTGATCATCTGACAGAATGAATCGGATCTTATTAGATACGCTCCGATTAATGATGAGTCACAGGAATCTTCCATAATCATTTAAGAATACGTTCTAAAATGTCTGTCTTTGCGCATAAAAGGGTTTCTATCAGAATCAGTGAAAAACACCACATTGGATGTGGACTGGGTGATTTCCAAATTTGTTTTTCTGATTAATTGGGATTGCAAGGTTTGTGTAAGACAGTAGTCAACAAACAAACTTGAACCCATATTTGATAAGTTCTACCTCGCTGGTTGTCCTAAGGAAACCAAGTCTTGCTACTTTTGCAACCAATCCGAGGACAAATTATTGTTGTTCGGAACTGTGTCTTTTGAGAAAGATCGTATTTTCAAAAGGAACAGTGGGAGTAAAAAGTACACATCGAAGAAATTCGATAAACACAGGAGGCTGCTCAACCTGTTGAGGGAAAGCGGCGGTGAGATCTACAAAGTGCTGTAGGATCTGCACCTGTGGAGCCTGAGATTCGCAGATCCGAAAGGATTCGTCACTAACTCGAGAGTGGTTTCTCGTAACCAATTGTCGTGATCTGTTGATCATTGAAAAGTGACGAGCATGCGAAATTCAAAGAAGCGATGGTGAGCCCCAACTCCGAAAATTGGCTGGGTATGCATGTTAGCTTCACCGATCCATTTCTGGATTGAAGCAAACACCTTGGAGTTGAAATCAACATTCTGATAAAGTGGTCAAAAGTTTTGACTTAATCAGAGAAGAAATGAAACCATGCGTTTACAAGAAGACTAGTGGGAGCGTAATGGCAATTCTCACACTGTATGTAGATAACATACTCAAATCTCATAAACGACGTTCCGACGCTAAAGTCTTGTTAAGATTTGGGTCGGAAGTCAAATTTAAACAAAAAGACATTGGGAGAAGGCCGCGTGAATTCTTGGAATAAGAATCTATTGATATAGATTGAGTAGGCTAATTGAATCGTGTCAAAATCCTTATGTTGATAAGGTATTGGACAGATCTAATGTGCTTGATTCCAAGAATGGCTTCATACCAAAGGTCTTATGGCAATAATCTAAGCAAGATGAAGTGTCTTGGACACTGGCTGAGCTAGTAACTATATTAGCAAGAAGAAGTGTTTTGAACATTGTCTGAACTAGTATTAATGAGTGTGATTGCTTATGCTGATGCAATAGAGTCCATCATGAATGCCATATTTTGCGTTCGTCTATATGCAGCTTAAGCATAAAGCATGACGAGAGAATACCAATATGTTCCGATAATAGTCACTGAACAGTTACCAGAAATATCCCTAGTGTTTGAGAAACAATAAGGATAGGTTCGTGGTGAACTAATAAAGTGACGAACCAGTTGAAAGTAGTTAGACGGACAAAGACGATTCCCGGTTCCCACCTGGTTATGTCTCTTTGTCTGAATAGCGGTGCTATCTGTTGGAAAGGCTCCAAGCAGTGGACCGTAGAATAGTGCTTTTATCTGAATGGCGGTGTGGTTTGTTGAAATTGTTTCAAGCAATAACACAGCAGTCTCTCCCACAACCTAAGTACGGAATTTTTTTTGAGTGCTGTAGGTATAAGATGTCTAAAGAGATGATCTTGATTCTAGTGGGAGTAACTTTAGTTATGTTATAGTCTTTACATAGACATGCCATGGTAGTGTTTATGTAAGTTAAAACTGACATCAGCATTATTTGATCATTGGATGATTAAATAATGGTCCCAAGAATTTTATGTTCATTTTATAGGTCATCAATTATGATTAAAAGATGACATAAATTATGATTGTCCCTAGTCGAGATTGTCAAAGTGGGACACTGATAATCGCGAGAGACTAGCTTGTGAGGTGGCTGATGACTAAGTTTCATGGAGTCAATGATATGAGTATCACAGTCAGTCACATAGACATATGTTGGTGAACATATGATCGGACAAGACCCGCTAATGAGAACTCTACAGGATGGTTATATCTGTGTCATGAGAGTTTCTCATTACGACTATAGAGTATAGTCCTTAGACCTGAGTTCATCATGCTTTCTAGCATATGAATTGGTGCGTTTTGACCTTGTCAAACGTCGTTCCGTAACTGGCGGCTATAACGGCATTGCTTATGGGCATCATGAAGTATGTGTAGAAACAGGGATGGAACAAGATGGGATTTGTCCCTCCTATAAAAGGAGATAAATATCTCAGGGCCCATCGAAGATTTGATACTGAGAAAATGCATGACCGTGCTCAAACGAGGTGATTGTCAGTCGTTTGTTATATCAGTATAGATCAGAAGTTCGATGAACATGATATTGGCTGTAATAAGGATGACACAGTTTTTTGCCTTATGCCATATCGAGATATAGCGACAAAGGGATTATGGGAATAGATGATTCCAGTACAAGTGGGAGATTGTTGGGATTATGTCCTGAAATCACATTGTACTCACTCTAGAGATAGTTGTATTGTCGAGATCGGACAATTCATGTGATACTGGGTAGTCATAATGTTTTGCTAGAAACCGCTTATGACAAATGAGTTGTAACTCATTTCTAGTATCGTGTGAACCTACAGGGTCACACACCTAAGCAAGATGGATACACTTTGTGTGGGATTGATCATTGGCATATGATCCGATCAATGTGTATTGGATACACATTGAATTGATTTTTAAAGAGGTGTGTCGATCGATGCAAGGGGTGCAACGATCGACACAAGGTCGAAACCGAAACTGTAGTTACGGTTTGTAAACCGAGGGCCTATATATAGGAGCCAGGTTACGCGACCTAAAGATGATCGAGCTGTAAGTGTTGCTTCTTAGTAAGGAAGCAGAGACACAGAAACTCAAAAACCCACAGGAGATCCAATTCCCGGTACTAGCATCCCGGCGGATTCCAGCTTGTGTGCGTGTGGACTACGATAGAGGCGCAGCGATTGAGGCGCTCTAGATCTCGTTTACCTGCTCCAATTTCCGCTGCCAATCTACAGGTAAACACGAGGTCAGTTCTTAGATTCAATCACCTAGACCCTGGATCCTAGGGATTCCAACATCGTGTCCACGTCAAATCGTCCATCACGTCCTACATCAACAACCTCAACAACACTGGAACGGTTAGACCTCTTTTAACTTAATCTCGATATCACTTCCTCATAGAAATATGGTTACTTAGTCATGTACCTTACGGTTACACATGGCTAAATAACAATATCCTATCATTCTGCTCAATCTCGAATAAGTTTTCTAAAAACCGCTTTATCAATTCTGAGCTTACCAAAAACAATTCTAACCAAGCAAACCAAACGATCTCGCTAATCAAAAATCACTTTCTAGCAACCTAGCGATTAAACGAAATGCAGAGATTCAAAATCAACAACTACCAACCTAGCGAGCAATCAAAACATCAATTCACAATTCTAAAGCAATCAATCGCACACAATAAATCAAGCAAATCGGCAAATACGATCGTCTCTTAGGGTCGTGGTAACCGTCTGCTCGGACCATCATTTGCTTTCACGTTATAATCATATTGCGTTTATTATCCCAACTCATGCAATAAGATCACTTCGTTACTTAAACGACAAATACCAAATACTCCACATCCACTCCGTAAATAA
Organism: Orychophragmus violaceus; assembly: GCA_030180135.1. Taxonomy (NCBI): domain Eukaryota; kingdom Viridiplantae; phylum Streptophyta; class Magnoliopsida; order Brassicales; family Brassicaceae; genus Orychophragmus; species Orychophragmus violaceus. The sequence continues at coordinate 18,398,060 of CM058229.1, read as the reverse complement.
AACATCTATTCACCCCATAGAGTTTTAAATACGTAGGTCCGTCGAAGTCTACATACTCGCGGTTACCAATCCGTCCCATACGAAACACCGCTACACACAACTGAATTGTTAGAGATGAACGCAAGCCGATATACACACATCAAAAGGGAGTTAGAGCCCTTACTTACCTGGGCCTAATTTACTTCCTAATTTCCAACATGAGCGGTACAACTCATGTAGATCCTAAGAGACAGGTGCGCCAGGAGGATGGAATGAGTGTGGTGGTGGTGGTGTCGTAGCGATGCAATCTCCATCATGACGGAAATAGAGCGCAATGTACGTCTCGGCCAAAAATGAAACAAGGCAGAAGCTATGCTGGTGATGTCGACAAGTGATACTCCTGGGTAACAACGGTGGTAATGATGGAAACATCCGGTGGTGATGGCTGCTGGTGAGTGACCCCGAACTTCTGAGTCTCCGATAACTTGATCACCATGTCATCAGGGATGAATATCGGCAATGCATGCACTGCTGACGGTAGTACTCCGGATGTAGCTGTATCATAGAGTGACCCCGGAGCGGTCAACTGGCTTGACACTGGTAATTACGTGCTCCAAAATAGGTTTGCGAAATACGGGAATGCTCTACAGACTGGGAGTATGGCCCTGGACTAACTGGAGTAGATCCAATAGACTCACGGTCCTCCATGCCGATGTCGCTCTTCCGGTCGTCGCACCCACACACACACCAACCCTCCTAGGACAACTCTGCTGCGTGACTGCGCCAAAAGCAAAATGATTAGCACAATCCTAATAAAACACCCATTCCCCCAGTTTGACGGACGCGACTCGGATTCCTAATGGTTGCATTAACGACACATTTTGACTCGATAAATCATTGAAAACTTTGAAAACCGAAATATTCGAACCCATGACGAACCATGCTCTGATACCACCTTGTTGTAACGCCACCTTCCCGTTTTCCGCTGACCGACGAGCTGACCGGCCAACAATTAAACAAGAACATGACCGATCGAACCCGAGCAGTCATACGAGAAAAGTTTGTCACAATACGAAAGCCAGAGACAATCCGGTTTGAGACAAAGGCTCGAACCAAACTATCTTTGACTCCGTTTACCTCGTTTCCACGATACTAAGCTTCGCAACCTGTACCGCTTCCACGAGTTGTGTTCGGTTCGGACGAAACCGTGTATCAGGGATTATTCCATTTTTATAACTTGAAAAATATAAATCTTATTCATAGAAATGTACGGTCTAATACAAAACATTTAGCGGGATATCCCAACAAAATCCAAAACCGAAAGTAACAGTCAAAATGCATAATAACCGATACCCAATGCCAACCTAAGACTACTCCGAGTGTCCTACGCGTCCGCCGAGCTACGCCAAACCTGAAAAACACAAAAGAGTCTAATGAGTAATCTAAGATTACCCAGTGAGACGGCTCCCAACTAAAGGTTGCTAATAATCTAATAATCTCACTCAAACCCAAAATAACAATCAAGTAAAATAGTTGATCACGTGCTACCAATACGTGATGAGCTTCACAACACACAAGCATTCAAATAACAACACAATCATCAACGAAGGGAATCGAGAACACTGCGGCACATGTTCTCGATTAGACTCGATCTATCTATCGCAGCCCTAACGCAATCTCCACACCATCTGGGCCCACTTTGCGAACTCGGTGACTTCCACGGGAACACTTAGCTGCCGCCACGGTAGCTAAAACCTCCCACGACTCCTAGGCGATAACACGAAGTCCTGCTTCTAGGACACCGTTCTCTGTCCATCGATACGCGGTGACTCAGGCTACCCCTAGATAACCCAAGTTTCCATGGAGTCCGGCCCTAGGACGTGACCCCGTATTCTCTGGACCACACACCTACAGACGTCACTCCATAGGTTAACACCTGCCAGAACCACTACCGAAGGTACGTGCCTGATCAGGTAACTACCCGAGGATCCAATCGGGTCGGAAATACCGGAACGCCATCTCTATACTTGCGGGATCTAACGCGCCCTATAGAGTTCTAATAACAATAATGTAAACAAGCAGACTCACTGGGACTCTATCACGCAATACCAACAAGGTCAAACAGAAATACTATCTTAATCCCCAATCCATCCCGCAAGTCCTATCACCAACCTCCACATCACCCAAACTTACTCGGTCCCGCATCAGAGTAAGTATCTACAGTACAGTCTACTCTGCCCAACACCGAAGTAGATAAACAATCAAGCAATCACACAAAAAATCAACAGTCTACTCGGCCCAACACCGAAGTAGCTAAACAATCACACAATCAACAGTCTACTCGGCCCAACACCGAATTAGATACACACAATCACACAAACAATCAATCACAACACCACACAAACAATTATTTAGGTTTATTCGTCTTTTAACCTATTCTTAACCTTCACTCATTAAATTCGCTACCTTGGGATTAGTGGATTACTAATCCCGTAGACGTCTACTCGATCACACCACTTCTTATCACTTCCTAAGTTTCTTTTAGTAAGTCCTCGATATGTCGGTTTAGAGTTAGTAAAATTACTAACTCCCCGACATCTCATTATTCATTAACTTACATTCATTAATCCACCCCGTTATTATATTCTAAGTGTGTTATGTCATTTAACCGTATTTTAATCAACTCATAATTTTCCGTATATAGATTCATTTAGATACGTTCTTAAATACTTATATATATGCATATACGTCCTAGCATGCCACTCTAGATGTATGCATCACCCAATCAAGAAATCAACAAACTATCAATCAATTACGGATATAAGCTAATTAGCATGCATCTGTTATCCTAACCGTTTAATTAATTAACCGAGTTATTAATCAACCTAGCCGTTCTAACCAATTCAATCAATCGGGTATGCAACCTAAACTACGGTTTATCAATTCCGGGTCTATATGATTCTACCTATATGCAACACACAATTTAGCCGACTCACAGTGTTATTATAACGACGGACGGACGGATTGATGGACTAGAAGAACAACGAGACCCGGCACGAACCCGACGCTATCCCGAACCTTCCCCGAACTTCCGTTGCTTTGACCCGACCTTGACCCGCACTTGACCGTACCGTTGACCTTGGTGATTCCGAACCTCCGGACAATCCTCGTATGATATCTACTATAACCGTCTATCATATTTCTAAATAAAAGAAATCCGGTTTATCGGGAAGATTATTACGTCGAAAAGATTCTTTTCCGAAGAATATTCTTCGGAATATTCCGACGTAGTAATATTCCTTTTCCCATCTTTCTTCTATTTTTCTCACCCACTCTCCACCATTTCTCTCTCTCCTCCTTCTCTCTCTCTCCCCTCCGGCTCCTCCTTCTTCTCTCCTCCCTCCGGCTTCTTCTTCTCTCGGCTCCCCCTCCTCCTCCGGCTTCTTCTCCTCCTCCTTCTCCCACGCCTTTCTTCCTCTCCTTCTCTTCTTTCTCTCTTCTTCTCTTGTTCTTCACGTTTGGTGTGTGTAACAAATGAAAGTTTCAGCTGCTATTTATAGCAAAACATAGTGAAGACATGTGTGACAAGTGTCTCCTCCATGCATCTCTCTCCTTCCTCCACGTTTAAATCCATGCATGAATCACTCTTCCCTTCTTCTCCTAATGCTACGCCAAATACCAACCAAGAATGAAGATTCAATGTATTCTCCAGCTGCTCCCATCATGCCACGTCCACCACATCTTGTGAAAGATTCAAAGAATCTTGTTTCTTCTTTACGTAAAAAAAAATAAGAATTCAAGGTACCCTTTTCTTGTAGTCTTCATTTCCTGCCACGTAGAACAATCAAAACTAACCATAATACATTGCACTCTTTTTCTTCTTCCTCCATAAGCCACGTCCCCAAAGCTCAAATTCAGCTAACTTTCCTTTTTGTTTCCATTCATGACACCTCATACTCCCAAGATTCATTGCATTTGTCCATTTTAAACACATGTCTCATTCTTCTCTTGCCACGCCAACACTCCCCTAAATTCAGTGTCTTTTCTTTCTATCTCTCTCTTAGACACGTTCACCCTTCAACCAATCAGCAAACTTCTTATTCCCGAATAATCCTGATGCTTCAGTTTAGTCGGTTTCGCATTTAATATTTCAAAAACTCTTTAGATGCTTCCATAAATTCACCAAGCCCCATATTCAGATTCTAGATGCTCTTAGATGAATTTAGCAATTTGAATTACTCCGTTTGGACATTTGTAGCTCCGGATATGAATTTTACAAGTTTTATCGGTTCTATCGGTTTCCTTTCCCGATAGTCCGTAAAACTCGTTTAATCTCCGTTTCTTCCACGTCTGGTCTTCTAAATGTTATTTATGACCAAAAAGAAGAACATTTTGCCCGTCTCCACTTCCGGCTCGTATTTTGGTAAAATTACCAAAATGTCCTTCCTTTCAGAAAAATTACGAAAATGCCCTCCGTTGACTTTTCTGCTGCCCGTTGACTATTTCTTGGAACAGGATATTACAGTGAGTCATGCACTGACATGTATAACATCATTTTTTTACCCTTTCGTAGAAGTATCTGATCTCAGCTTGGCCTTCACTCGGTAAGTTGATAATTTTTTACTTCCTTAGGGGTTTTGCCACATCGAATAGAATCTGGACCCTCACAAACTCCTGGCTTTGAGGCTTATCCGAATCGAAGGCCACAACTTTCACTTCCCCAACAAGCTCTCTGAGGCTGTGATTGCTTTTTCAGTATAGTAGTTAACCGGTATGTTCCAGATTTGAACCCACAACAAAACCTTATGCAAATAATCAGGGGGAGGATGCTTAGTCCATCTTTCGATATCTAGAGACCATTCATTGAAGGAATGTAACCCTTTCCCTAAAATTTCGACCAAATCATGTTCATGCTTGAAAATAAACTGGAATCGCTCATTTGACAAAGCAACTCCCCTAACCCTCTCATACTTTTGCCATTTCCCCGGCATGTCTAGGATCATGTTAGACATCTTCGCCGCCGAAGGGTTAAGCATCCTTCCTATAACACTTGTGACATTCCTCTCGCACGATCTAAACTCCGGAAGATCCGGCATATCAAACGGAGTGCCTTTTCTTCTAAATACATAGCCATGAGCGCTTTGTCCATTGTTGAAGACATCTCTTTATCCCTACCAAGAATCAACACTACCATACACCACTAATCCTTCCAATTTGCAGTAGATATCACACTAGGCCCGACTTCACACTCCCCCGAATAAAATAGAATAAAACCCCAACTTTATCTCCCCACTTACACTGCTCAGATAAGGAAAGTCTACCCAAAAAAGGAAATTCCCAAAATCAGAACCCTAAAATAAAAGGTTGAGATTAAAAGAAAAAATATATTTTTATTGAATCAATGGTTAAAAAACAGAGGGTCAGTGTTAGAGCATCTCCATCCGTGAAACCCTCCACGGGGTTTCTTAAAACATTTAAAAAAAAAAAAATTGACCAATCCCGTCTCGCCACGTCACGTGAACAGTGTAAGAGACGGGTTCTTAAATCTCTTATCTAAGAAATTATTGGGAGAGGGATTCTTAATTTTGTCTAGGTTCCCGCGCTAAGAACTCCCTAAGAGACCCCAATGAAAATGCTCTTACGACCAGCCAAAAGCCCCCACTTTCCTACTATTCAAAGACCCCAGCAGAAAGGGAGAGACCTAAGAGAAAATCGCTATACGAGTCTTGATATTGATAGCCTATAACATAAGATTTTATTTGTAGGTTTATGGTCGATAGATTCCTCTTTTCAAGTCAATGGAACCATTAGGTGAAACTTGATTAGTTCAATTCTATTTTTAATTCTGAATTAGGGTACGAATTATTCCAAATTCTCATTCTTTCTTCACATATATGGGCTGGACTGTTCATCTACTTTTAATTAATTCGATCACTAACTACGACCAATCACAACTAACCAGAAGAATAATAGTATATTTATATATAAACCTTTTTTTTTTGTTAATTACGCTTGTATATTGAACTGTATTTTTAAAACAATATTATATATATATATATATATATATGTGTGTGTGTGTGTGAGATAAAACCATCTTACGATCATAAAAATATTAGACCATCAAACAATCGATTTAAGACGGAACAATCTTTCTTTTTCTACAACTCGAAAAACTTTTACCAACAAATGAAAAGAAAATTAAAACATCAAACATGGTATGTAAAACATGAACTGTGGAATCTCACTTATGATAGTTCAATCACGAATCCAACCAAAAACGGTTTCAATTAAACTAAACAAAACAAGACAGAACAACCTAAAACAAAGATTTTTAGGACAAACAAAACTTCCACTTTTTGTTAATAAAATTATATTTAGGAGATTTTGTGTTAAACTAAATATGTTTTCATTAGTAAAATTAAATCGATCTGATTTTAGTCAGTAAGTATTTATTAATCTTAGTGGCAATAGTAAACGTTATTTTGTTCATGTTAAGTTGTTAACATTCGTTTTTCTTTACAATGAGCAGAACTGTAATTTCATAAATAAGTAAATATGAAATATGAAATACTTGGGACTGTAAATTCAGAATTCCTTTTTTGAATGTATGGTAACCTTTAATTGTTGTTGTTGGTAAGAGTGTGGTGAAACCTTGGTGGCCTTCTGGTTACCAACTAATGATTCGATTTAAACTATAGTATATAAAACCGAAAACGTAGGGTTTTACGTGTCTCAGTTCTCAACACGATCAACGTCACATTACATCTGAATTGTTAATTCAAAGGACTAAATTAATAAGGGATTATCCACTATACTCAACAGAAAACGTACAAACTTCTGAAATGTTAAGAGGATATTATTAATTTACTCAATGTTCTTAAGTGCTTGTTACGTTGATTAAGGTGACTCGTGATTTTTTCCGTAGGATTTGGAAAACTTAAATACACAAAAGCAATTAAAATCTACTTCTTGATTTTTCATTTCAACAAAATTGGTTTTTAAGACTTAGTTATGAATCCTTAACCAACATAAATAAAATTAGATAGTTAAATACTAACACAACATGCCAATTTATCCACCTCTATGTTTAGCACTCTTGAAATATTCCAGATTTGAAAAGTACTAAAACCTCTTTACAACTATCATATTTTCTATGGTATTGAAAATGCCCATTATTTTTTCACTTGTTAAAAATAATATATTATACAAAAATGACTTTTGGCTATTCTAATATCTCTATGCAGTTATGATCCAGATCAATGCTTCAAATTTAAACTAGTGATGAAAAACTATATCTAATATTCATTGTCTTTTTGTTATGTTCATACATTTTCATTTTAAAAAGTCCAAAAGACAAGAAATTACAGTCGGGCCGAACAACAAAGTCCAACAGAAAAAATAAAACAATCATCCCAAAAAAATTATTAACAAATGAAACTTAATAAAATCTATGGATAGGATCGAAACAGACCACACATCGCAAAGCAGGAGTGTCGGCAAGCAGAAATCGCCGTTGACCATTGGAAAAACCGCAGGAGACGTCGCCACCATATGTTCTCTATAAATCAAAGTCTCAAGCTGCCGGTCCCGACTTCCGCCAAAAGAGCCTATAGAAAAGAAACGCATAAAATGAAGATTAACTTCAATAACTTGCCAGAAAGGTCACGCCAAGGAGGCTTTGTCGCTGTCCAAACTCAAACAAGTGATCTGGACTATTGTTTTCAAGCCAAGGTAGAGAAGCTGTAAAGATATTAATCTAAGAGGGTGAGAAATTCGAGCAAGATCAGAGAAGAAAGGCGATCTTTCTGTCGGAGTGAAGAGCCGGGAGGAAGATATCGTGGAGCTCGAAAACGATTAATTGAGCTCAGACGGAGCGAAAAAAACCGACAACAAAACCAATACTAATTAAGACTAGATCAAAGTTTATTAGCCAGACGAAAGTGAAAGGGAAGGTCAGATTCAAATCTCGTCGGACACCACAACAAAAAGAGATATTGTACAAAGAAAGACAACCGCAAGTCGCATCTTCCCTTCAGAAAGATCAAATCGAAGAAGAATAGAAAATATGAGACTTCGAGAGAACTTGTCATATATTTTTCATAGTTATTGTACAACAAAAAGAGATATTGTACAAAGAAAGACAACCGCAAGTCACATCTATTTTTGAGGTGGTAATCGAGACTGACTTTTCGGATATGATCAGTATGACGAAAGAATCCCAAGATTGGCCGAACTTCCGGACTGAACTAAACCTCTTCAAATCCTGGAGAGAAGCATTTGTATTTTTAGATTTAGTTTTAGTTCCTAGGAGTTTTAATGCTCATGCTGATTCCCTTGCAAAAGGGGTAAGAGCACGTAATTTATTTTTTTCCTATGTAAGTCATGATGATTCCGATCGGTTAATCTCTCGGGATGAAAACCCAATCCGCGCAACTTTGATTTAATATATATAGTATATGTTGACAAAACAAAAGTTAGTTTTATTAGTGTCGCCTGGTAATTAATACAATAAAATAAAAGGACCATTATTTTCAAAAAGTTATAAAATAATAACACATTTGTGTGGTTTTCAATTTCTTTCTTCCATTTTATGTTTAAATACTAACACATTTTGTATGACTTAGGTTGTGAATGTATGCTGCCATTTACACAATACGCATTGCGTATCAAAAGATATGTCACCATGACACTTTTTAGTTACTGATTTTTGTAAAAAATAAATAACAAATAAAAAGTAAAAATGATGCGGGACCAAGTTACGCACATCTTTTTTTTAACCGTTTTTGTACCGCAATATACATTTTTTCTTTGAAACTGCAATTAAAATAATTTGTACCGTTCAATCCGCTTAACCCATACCGTTCAATCCGTTGTTATCATTCGAAACGTTAGTCCATTAAACAATAGTAAATTTTATTTTAAAAGGTCATAATTGTTAACGAAAAAACTATTGTTAATTGTTTGACATTTTCACATATTTTTATCACATACCTGAAACTTGTCTTGGATTTGATCAAAACAAATGAACAAAATCAATCTATAATTATTTTTCTATTTATAAAATGTACACTAAATGATAAAATAATATTTTTTGAAACAAAATAGCCTAAATGCTATTGACTAGAACGGAATAGAATATATAAAAACAAAAAATCAGCAAAGAATCGATTTTGGATGAAGGTTTCGTAATTGTTTCTTAAATTAGTTTTAGTCAGAGCATTTGTGACACAATAATGGTACTAATCCAAATCCTTAAAGATATATATTCCAATGCGTATACATTCATAACTTTGGAATGATATATATCAGAAATCAGATACAACAAAAAAAAACAGATAATTAAAACAAAAACTGTTGACAAAAAAAAAAAACTTGATACATTGATTCCATAATTAACATAATGGAATTCGAAATAATGTTGGTAATGAGTAATGACAGGTCACAGATATTGAAGACTTAAATATTTTATTACATCTATTAATAATAACAATCTAAAAAATACCAATGAACAGTCGTGTCTTTTCAGAATTATTTCTTCGTACTTTTTCGTATATAACTTATATTTTGTCAAAAGATGTGTCTTTTTATTCTACAATCACGTCTCTTAATTATGTTTTTTAATCACAACCTTTCAAATTCTATATACAGTTTCAAACATCTTTCATCTATTATTAACACAATTTTTTGGATCTTTCTTTTGTTCCTCTTTTGAAATCACATTTAATGTTTAAGATATGAGTTATCTATTTTTATTTTTTAGACAAAAATCTTTCAGTTTTCTATTATATTCATCTAACCACATAATTTTATTTTTCTTTTCTCTACACATCTTACTATTTTGTTATTTCTAACAAGCACATTCTAGCTTAAAACTATATTTTACACTTACAAAAACACAAAGAAATTAACCACAACATTAATCTCAAATACATAGTTTCAAAGTCTTTACGGATTACTCTCTTGATATTTTTCGCATATAATTTATACTTTCGTCAAAAATATGTGTTTTTATTATACGGACATGCCTTTTAGTTATGTTTTTTATTCACAACCTTTAAAATAATATTTATTTTTGAAACATCATTTTCTATTTTTTTGACACAATTTTTAAGTTTTTCATTTTATTCATCTAACCTATTTTTTCTTCTTTTCCTCTTTTTGTTTACTCTTTTGTTCTTTTCAAAAAACCATATCCTACCTTAAAATAAAATATCAAACCCACATAGACACAAAGAACTTAATCACAAATAACTGTCTAAAAAATACCAAGGAACGGTCGTGTCTTTCCAGATTATTTTTTCGTACTTTTTCTTATATAACTTTATTTTCATCAAAAGGTGCATCTTTTCATTCTACGGTCACTTATTTAAATTGTGTTTTTATTCACAACCTTTCAAATCATATATATTGTCTTAAACATCTTTCATCTATTTCTTTAACACAAGTCTTTTGACTTTACATTTGCTCATTCTTTGAAATCTCAATTATTGTTTAAGATAATAATAACAATATAAAAAAATACCAATTAACAGTCGTGTCTTTTCGGATTTATTTTCTCGTACCTTTTCAGATATAACTTATATTTCGTCAAAAGACATGTCTTTTCATTCTACAGTCATGTCTTTTATTCACAACTTTTCAAATCCTATATATAGTTTCAAACATCCTTCTTCTAACCTACTTTTTCTTCTTTTCATTTTATTCATATAGCCTGTTTTTTCTTCATTTCGTCTTTTCATTTACTTTTTTATTCTTTTCCGACAACCATATCATAACTTAAAATTAGATACCACACTCACATAGACACAAAAAACTTAATCACAAATAACATTCTAAAAATATCAAAGAACGGTCATGTCTTTCCAGATAAATTTCTTCGTACCTTTTCGTATATAACTTCTAATATCATCATAAGGTGTGTATTTTCATTTTACAGTCACTTATATTAATTGTGTCTTTTATTCACAACATTTCAAATCTTATATATTGTTTTAAACATCCTCCATGTATTTATTTAACAATCTTTTGGTTTTCCATTTTTCCTCCTTCGAAATCCCAATTATTTTTTTAAGATAATAATAACAATCTAAAAAATACTAATGAACGGGTGTGTCTTTTCAGTTATTTCTTCGAACCTTTTCATATATAACTTCTATTTCGTCAAAAGATGCGTCTTTTCATTCTACAGTCATGCCTTTTAATTGTGTATTTTAATCACAACCTTTCAAATCCTATATAGTTTCAAACATCCTTCATCTAACCTATTTCTTATTCTTTTCCTCTTTTTGTTCACTCTTTTGTTATTTTCGACAATCATATCCTAACTTAAAATCAGATATCACACTCATATAGACACACAAAAACTTAATCACAAATAACAGTCTAAAAATACCAAAGAACGGTCGTGTATTTCCCGATTAATTTATTCGTACCTTTTCGTATACAAATTATATTTTCATCAGAAAGTGCGTTTTTCATTCTACAGTCACTTTTTAATTGTGTCTTTTATTCACAACCTTTCAAATCATACATATATAAATTGTTTTAAATATTCTTCATCTATTTTTAACACAAGTCTTTTGGTTTTCCATTTATTCGTCTTTTGAAATCTCAGTTATTGTTTATTATTTAAGATAATAATAACAATCTATAAAATATCAATGAATTTTCGTGTCTTTTAAGATTTATTTCTTCGTGCTTTTTTGTATATAACTCATATTTCGTCAAAAGATGTGTTTTTTCATTCTACGGCCATGTCTTTTAATTGTGTATTTTAATCACAACCTTTCAAATCCTATATAGTTTCAAACATCCTTCATCTAACTTCTTTTCCTCTTTTTGTTCACTCTTTTGTTATTTTCGACAATCATATTCTAACTTAAAATTAGATATTACACCCAGATAGACACACAAAAACTTAATCACAAATAACAGTCTAAAAATAACAAAGAACGGTCGTGCCTTTCCCGATTAATTTATTCGTACATCAGAAAGTGCGTTTTTCATTCTACAGTCATTTTTAACTGTGTCTTTTATTCACAACCTTACAAATCATTTATATATTTTTAAACATCCTTCATGTGTTTTTTTTTAACACAAGTCTTTTGGTTTTTCATTTGTTCCTCCTTTGAAATCCCAATTATTTTTTATTGTCTTTAACGCTCGTGTCTTTTCAGATTTATTTCTTCGTACATTTTCATATATAACTTCTATTTTGTCAAAGTATGCGTCTTTTCATTCTACGATCATGTCTTTTGATCAAAACATTTCTAATCCTATATATTGTTTCAAACATCCTTCATATATAGTTTTATTTAACACAAGTGTTTGGGTCTTCCATTTGTTCCTCCTTTAAAATCACAGTTATTGTTTAAGATATCAATTATCTATTTTTTAGACAAAAATATTTAAGTTTTCTATTATATTCATCTAACCACATCATTTTTTTTTTCTCTACACATCTTACTCTTTTGTTCTTTCTAACAAGCATGTCCTAAATTAAAACCAGATTTCACGCCCACAAAAACACAAAGAACTTAACCACAATATTAATCTCAAGTACATAGTTTCAGAGTTTTTAAGGATTAATTTCTTGATATTTTCGCATATAACTTCTACTTTCGTCAAAAGGTACGTGTTTTATTATACGATCACGTATTTTAGTTATGTTCTTTATTCAAAATTTTTGAAATAATATTTATTTTTAAAACATCATTTTCTAAAATTTAGACACAATTATTTAAGTTTTTAATTTATTCATCTAACATGTTTTTCTTCTTTTCCGACAATCATATCTTAACTTAAAATCAGATATCACATCCACATAGACATAAAGAACTTGATCACAAATAACATTCTAAAAAATACCAGAGAACGGTCGTGTCTTTCCGGATTAATTTCTTCATATCTTTTCGTGTATTTTATACACAAACTTTCAAATCTTATATGGTTTAAAACATCTTTCATTTATTTTTTTAACATAAGTCTTTTGGTTTTCCATTTGTTCCTCCTTTAAAGTCTCACTTCGTTTGAAATCCCAGTTATTGCTTAAGATATCCAAATCATCTATTTTTAGACACAAATCATTAGGTTTTCTATTATATTAATCTAACCACAACAAATTTCTTCTTCTTTTTGTTCACACATCTTATTATTTTGTTCTTCTAACAAGCATATCTTTAATTAAAATCAGATTTAGCACCTACAACATCACAAAGAACTTAACCACAACATTAATCCCAAGTACATAGTTTAAAAGTCTTTCCGGATTAATCTTTTGATACCTTTTCACATATAATTTATAATTTCGTCAAAATGTGCGTCTTTTATTATACGGTCGCGTTTTTTACTTGTCTTTTATTCACAACCTTTTAAATCTTATATATAGTTTAAAATATAATTTATTTATTTTTGAACACGAGTCTTTGGGTTTTTCATTTTCACATCAGTTTTGTTTTTGTTTCCTCCACCCATTTCATTATTTTGATCTTTTCTAACAAACATATTCTCACTTTAAACCAGATCTCACACCCACAAAAACACAAAGAACTTAACCACAACATTAAGTAAAGTACACAATCTTAAAGTAGATTAAAATATAATTAAACATTTTATTTATTAAGTATACAATTCACCGGTAAAATAAATAGGAATTGTCTTCTTCATGTACCATTTGTCTATTACTAATTGGGCAAGATCTACGATTTTATTATTGTGTAATGATGAATGTATTTCTACCAAGTCCGTCTAGCTTATTTGGTAGAGCGCAAGGCTCTTAACCTTGTGGTAGATTAGATTAAAAATGAATGTATTTTTATTAATAATAAAAACTTTAATATATACATTCGAGAGTTGTGTTTTTCGAATTCTCATTTTGATATGTTTTGTATATAATTTCTAAATTTTCAAAAATTGTGTTATTAATTATATGTTTACTTTTCCAATCAAAACCATATCGATAATACAACATAAATATCTTCTGAAATCAAAAGTCACAAAATTGGTTAATTGAAATACATATATATTCATTATAACATATTTTCTTCTATGATGATGAGATTAGTAGAAATATATATATGGTCAAAAAAATTGTGGGTAGTCAATCAAAATCTAATAAAAGATGTGATAAGAAAACAAAACACAAACTTGTCAAAATTAGGTATTGACAATCTTTATCAAGACAAGCATGAAAAAAAAGAACTTTTATGTGTAATAGAATTATTATCTAATTTCATCTTACATAACAACAATCCCTTAATTAATCACTACAAATTCATGACACTATCATTAACTTTACATATTTTGATGATGTCGCATACGAAAATATGTTAAAGCAACAAGTAATTCAAAATTCTCTTAAATCATGAAATGTTGTACCAAAACATGTTACTCAACATGCAATTAATTTTTTATTTGCAGATACTAACATTTATAAAATATACAAATAACAAAGAAAAATATAAAATGCATGTGATTTGTCAAGAATACATTGTTATTTACCAAACTTTTTGGATTAACCTTACAGTTATGTCTTTGGTGTTCAATTTTTGTAAAATTTAAAACAATTTACAAATGTTCAAGCTACATTCTTAGTTTACAAAAAGGAAATATTTTGAATACGTTATTTACTTATAACAAATAATTAATTATGAATAATAAATAGTTGCAAATATATTAAGAGTTAATTTAGAAATATTAAATTTGAAATTTATTTATTATGTTTAAAATTGTATTTATTCAAAATGAGTTTCCGCGCGAACGCGCGGATTCCTTACCTAGTTATATAAAAAGTTAATTAAAAAAATGCAAATGTGGTAACGAGACCTGCCAACAGAAAGCATATAATGTTTTATAGATAAGGACAAAAGCTATTTTCTTGTACATTAACACACACTCATTATCGCATTATCCATTTCAACAATTACAATATATGATCTCTTCTGTAACAGACAACCAAAATTAAAAACTTTCTTTTGGGAGAAAGAAATAAGAAAGATAAGATTTTTATTTTGCATTTTGCCTTGGCTTTCACGAAGGCTGTCTCTTTCTCTGGGCGCAAAATATCAAAGTCGCTTTTTTTTCCTATCTTTTCTAGAAATTTATAAAGCAAAACCGAAGAGATATAATCGAGGAGAAAAGCAGACGTATCTGTGTTTGTTGTTTTGTTCATCGGGTTCCAAAGGTTCAAGAGTCAAACTTTGGATTCTCTCCTTTTCTCTTACTGTTCTTCTTCTTTTCTTTCCCTTTTGTAATAATTTCTTCGTCGAGAGAAGGGATTTGGGTGTTTAGGGAAGGAGATGTATTATCAGTTGACCAAGTCTTCTTACATGGACTCTTTGAAGATTCTGGAGGCTGACATAGAGCACGCCAATGGACTGTGAGTCATCGGATTCTATCTGGGTTTTGTTTGTTTCGGTTTCTGATTTTTCTGCGTTTAGGGTTTTGATGATCAAATTAACATGATTGTTGTGATAATTGTTTACCTGGAGTCCTTGACGATTCGATGATTCAGGAATTGAATTAGTCGAAACCCTCTTAGGGCTTCAGTTCTTTGCAGCAGTTCGATGCATATTCTCAACAAGTACATTCTGGTCCACAAAATTGTAAATTTTGATATTTGTGTGATGTGGTCTATTAAGCATATGCTGTTTGAAGAAACGAGTTAGTTGATTAGAAGAATAGTAACTGATTAATGTCAAAATTTGATACAGGGCTGCTGAGATTCCCATGGGCAAGAGCGGTGTGCGACTTCAAATGAAATTGGTGTGCAGCAACTTGGCTCCTTTCTTCTTATTTCTACTACAATGGATGGATATCTCATGTCTACTTCCAAGATATTTTGATTTCTTCCACATACTCATATACAAGGTTGTTACTTGTCACCATATATTAGTATCTCAACTCAATGTTTACATGGTTTGTGCGTGTGTGAGTGTGAATTGGTAGATTCCCTGATTGTTTCTCTCCTTTCCTTCTTGGCTTGTTTGTTTAATAGGTGTCTTCTTTGTCTTGTACAGGTACGTGCTGATGGGCGGTGGAATCTATCCAGGTACGGAAGGAAAGCTACAATCAGAGACTTTTACGGTAAGCCTGCATCTCTTTTCTAAAAATTGTGTTTTTTACTATTGGCTTAGTCTTATAGAACAGGGGATTTGGCCAAGTGCAGGTGTTATATTACCATCACTCGAGCGTCTTCGTATGAACTTCACCGACTTACCCGGCGATAGCTTGTGGTATCCGAATCCAAAAGCCATCACCAAGAAGTATGACATTGAAGGCAACAGATTCATGGCTAACGTTGACTCAGAAAGAGAAGAGGAATGCGGGA
Organism: Orychophragmus violaceus; assembly: GCA_030180135.1. Classification (NCBI taxonomy): domain Eukaryota; kingdom Viridiplantae; phylum Streptophyta; class Magnoliopsida; order Brassicales; family Brassicaceae; genus Orychophragmus; species Orychophragmus violaceus. The sequence goes on along the minus strand of CM058229.1, from coordinate 18,381,754 downwards.
TTTGCTTAGAGCCTTGCACCAAAATGGTGTTGCCTAACTGTTGTCATGCCATGTGCATCAAATGTTACCGGAATTGGAACACAAAATCTGAGTCATGTCCGTTTTGTCGAGGCAGCATCAAGAGAGTAAACTCGGAGGATCTATGGGTGCTAACTTGCGATGAAGATGTGGTGGATCCAGAGACGGTGACGAAAGAGGATCTTCTTCGGTTCTACCTCCACATCAATAGCCTTCCTAAAGATTATCCAGAAGCCGTATTCTTAGTCTACAACGAGTACTTGATATGATTTTATGGGGAAGACACTCATCACGGGTGTAGAGAGGGAGAGAAAGATCCCAGACCTTTAACTAAGTGTATATAAGAATCTGGTGATCCAAGATTTTCCTTCATTTTAGATTATGATAATAAGAAGATTTGTCATAATGTGTACCCCTTGTTATGAAATATAAAAGACTGTGTGGTCTTGATTTACATATTCCACACTTCTTGTCTGATTTATCTTTGATAGCACAAACATATTTCTCAATACGAGATTAAGAAACTTGTACAAAGAACTGATTTCTTGTCTGTGCAATGTCATTAACTTAAATTTATGATAGTTAGTCTGATAAATAGTAAAAGCAAATTATTATACTTTGATAAATTGTGAAGTCTTACGCAGAAGCTGCAAAGATCGGTTTTTGGTGAAATTAACTGAAAGGAACAAGCTTCAACTATGGTGACTCCCCATCGTTTCACTCTGCTTCTTCTTCTTCTTCTCGCTGTGATCGGGATCTTCTCCTCCCTTTCTAAGGTATATCCCATTCTGATTTTCTCCAAAATCCTAAACTATTGGGTATCTAAATCGGAAGACGATCCGTTTCATCTCACTCTTGCAGGTTCGCGCAACAAGTGAAACCGATGTCAGGATCGAATCATTCTCCTCGCCTTTCGCTACCGCTCTTGCAACGCTGCAGTCGCAAATTGGGTACACTTTTTTTCTGTTGAATTTGACAACTTTTATTAGATTAGATACTCCCTGACGTATCTTTGTAATGATCAAGTTGAATCACTGAGCTTTTTAGCTGATTTGGTTAATCATCTCTGTATTAGTCAAGTTGAATCACTGAGCTTTAGTCAAATCATAGACAGGAATCTACTCATCTGTTAACATATAAGCTCTCTGATAAGTTGTCTCCTTTCTTTTTTGGATGTAGCTACAAGTTTACCAACATCAACCTTCTTCGCCGTGCTATGACTCATGCTTCCTTCTCTCAAGAGAACAACAAAGCCTTGAGTATCTTTGGAACCCATATCATTGAAACCTCGGTCTCTCGTCAGTTCATCACTAGAGATATCGATATCTCCTCCAAAGTTTTGACTCGTTTGATAGCAGCGGTTTCAAATGTGAACTCCTCGTGTGCTCTTGATGGAAAACGGTTGGGTTTAGAGAGGGTTATCAGGGTTTCTAATAGAGTAGTGAACCGAATGTAAACCAGAATTGGTTATGTACAATTCTGATAACCGGTTCGTTATATAAGAACCGTTGTAACAACTTTAGAAGTTAAGTTGAATAACAAGATATTTTCTTTGTTTTCTTCATCGTCACCTACAATGGCGATTCTTCAATCTTGTTGTATCAACTAATATGGTATCAGAGCTCTTTGAGAATCAAATCTCGAAGTGTTTCTACTTTTTAATTCGTTTCCGCCGATCTTTGACCTCTAATTCATCGGTGATTCTCCCGATTTAATTTTCTTTTCCGTCAATCGATTTTCTTGGAATTAGACCGAGAAATCGACGAAATTGACTCTTTTCTTCTACAAATCGAGCTTCGACATCTTCAATGGTGATCGGAAGGAGGATGGTGACGCGTCGTACGACCAAAGAAAGGTCTGCTTCAGCTCGTAAAACAGCTACTCCGATTGACTCACCAAGACGAAATCAATCCTCATCGGACTTGTTTTCGGATTCACCGGATAGTATTCACTCTCCTTATCATCTCACGAACAGCGATAATCTAGGTCTGTTAATCATCTCTGAGATCTTGGATGAAACTAACTTCGATAGTTGGAAGATAGCTATGACGATTGCTTTAGATGCGAAGAACAAACTAGGTTTCGTTGATGGTTCCATTCCTAGGCCTCCTGAGACTGATCGTTTAGCTAAGATTTGGTCTCGTTGCAATTCGTTGGTTAAGTCATGGATTCATAAGGCTTTATCACCACAAATCTATAAAAGTGTGTTACGCTTTAACGATGCCTCGGAGATATGGACGGATCTCTTTACCAGATTCCATATTACCAACTTACCACGATCATACCAGTTGACTCAACAAATCTGGTCACTTCAGCAAGGGAACATGAACTTATCCACATATTACACCACTCTCAAAACGCTTTGGGATGAATTAGATGGTGCAACTTGTGAGACAAGATGTCATCTCTGCAAATGCTGTCAATCCACAGATAAGAAAATGGAACACTCTAAGGTGATCAAGTTCATCTCTGGTTTGAATGAATCTTATACTACAATTCGTAGTCAGATCATCATGAAGAAGAATGTTCCATCCTTATCTGAAGTTTACAACCTACTGGACCAAGACCACAACCAAAGGAACATTGTTCCTGTGACAAATGCATCGGCCTTTCAAATGAATGCTAATGAACATTCAGCTGTTGCAGCGCAGATCACTGTGAACAAGAAACAGAACAAGGTGATATGTGCAGAATGTGGATACAATGGCCATACAAAGGATACCTGCTACAGGATTCATGGATATCCAGTTGGTTTTAAACATAAGAAGAAGGATTCCACAGAAAAAGTCTCTAAACCAGTTGTTGCCCAAGTCAGTCATCAAACTTCGACAAATGATGATCACTCAGCTGGGATGACTAAAGACCAGATTGCAAGTATGATTGCTTATTTCAATACACAGTTACAAACTCAGTCAAATTCCATAGCCTCTACATCTGGTGGCACCATCACGGCTTTACCCGGTATGTCATTTTCTAACTCCACCATACGCTTTATTGGCATGTTGAGAGCTACGAAAAATGTACTATCTGGTGCATCATGGATCATAGATAGTGGTGCTACACACCATGTTCTACATGATAAGACTAAGTTTGAACGGTTATCTAGTTCTATGGTCAGTCAGGTTACTCTGCCCACAGGAATGGGTGTTCAGATCAAGGGAATAGGAACTGTGAGACTGAATGATCATCTAGTCTTGAAAGAAGTCTTGTATATACCAGAATTCCGCTTGAATCTGCTGAGTATAAGCCAGTTAACCAAAGATCTGGGTTGTAGAGTTGCTTTTGATTCTTCTTCTTGTATGATACAGGATCATACCAGGGAATTGATGATTGGTCAGGGTGAGCAAATTGGGAATTTGTATGTGTTGGATGCTTCAATGGTCAAAGCAATTCCTTATTCACATTCCATTTGTTCTGCTGTTTTAGTTGATTCTGCTTTATGGCATAATAGATTAGGCCACCCATCTGTAACAAGGATTGATGAACTTACAGATGTACTTGGTCTGAAACAAAGAAATAAAGGAAAATTTCATTGTGATATATGCCCTCTAGCAAAACAAAAACAGCTTTCATTCCCTTCAAATAACAATATGTGTGCAGCTGCTTTTGATCTTCTGCATATAGATGTTTGGGGACCATTTTCTACTCCCACCGTTGAAGGATATCGCTACTTCCTGACCATTGTAGATGATCACACCAGGGTCACTTGGCTGTACCTTCTCAGAAGCAAAGATGAAGTCCTGACAGTGTTTCCTGATTTCCTGAAGATGATAGAAACACAATATCAGACAGTAGTGAAAGGGGTTCGATCAGATAACGCACCAGAATTGAGATTCACTGCGTTATACAAAGAGAAAGGCATTGTCCCTTATCATTCATGCCCAGAAACTCCACAACAGAACTCAGTCGTGGAAAGAAAACATCAACACATTCTGAATGTGGCTCGTGCTTTGATGTTTCAAGCCAAAGTACCTTTGGAATATTGGGGAGATTGTGTCCTCACCTCTATCTTTCTGATCAATAGGTTGCCACCTCCTTTATTGCAAGGCAAATCTCCTTTTGAAATGCTAACATCCAAGCCTCCTGACTACTCTGGTCTACGTGTTTTTGGTTGTTTAGCTTACAGTTCAACATCAGTGAAGCACATAAACAAATTCCAGCCAAGAGCTCGTCCTTCTGTCTTCATGGGATATCCTGCAGGATATAAGGGCTATAAACTGTTAGATTTGGAAACTAACAAGGTGTCTATCACACGAAATGTTGTTTTTCATGAGGATATCTATCCTTTTGCTAGTGGACAACACACCCCTGTTGATGATTTCTTCTCAGTATCTGATTCAGATCATGATGCTTCTGATGATACACAGCTAAAGGGTACATCCACAACTGACAATATCACTACAGATACAGTTCCTTCATCAGAGAAGAGGACATCTAAGTCACCGGCATATCTCCAGGATTACTTTTGCAACATGACCAATGTGGAGATTCCCTATCCATTGGCAGCTTACCTATCCTTGGAGAATCTGTCAGACGAGTACAAGGCATATGTTCATGCCATTAATGTACTTTCTGAGCCTAACTCATTTTCTCAGGCTAAGAAGTTTGATGAGTGGCTACAAGCAATGAATGAGGAGTTGACTGCTCTAGAAAGAACTCACACATGGGATGTTTGTTCCTTACCGAAAGGTAAACATGCTATCGGTTGTCGATGGGTCTATAAGCTAAAGCTCAATGCATATGGGAGTTTAGAACGCTATAAAGCAAGATTAGTAGCCAAAGGGTATACACAACAAGCTGGTTTGGATTTTGTTGATACTTTTTCTCCAGTGGCTAAGATGACTACTGTTAAAACTCTTCTTGCAGTGGCTGCAGCAAAGAAATGGTCATTAACTCAGTTAGACATTTCTAATGCCTTTCTAAATGGAGACCTCAATGAGGAGATCTATATGACTCTTCCTCCAGGGTATACTCCAAAACAGGGGGAATCTCTACCAGTCAACCCTGTTTGCAAGCTAAAGAAATCACTATATGGTCTTAAACAAGCCTCTAGGCAATGGTTTCTCAAGTTCAGCAACACTCTTCTCAATCTTGGTTTCAAGAAATCTCAGACGGATCATACATTGTTCATCAAACACACAAATGGCAAATATTTGGCAGTGTTAGTCTACGTTGATGATATTATCATCACGAGCAATGATGACTCAGAGGTTGACATTTTGAAGACAGCTCTGAAAGAAGTTTTCAAACTCAGGGATTTGGGACCTCTGAAATACTTCTTAGGTCTGGAAATAGCGAGATCCACTAAAGGAATTTCCATTTGTCAAAGGAAATATATACTGGAACTGCTAGAAGAAACAGGTTTATTGGCATGTAAACCCTCAAGCATTCCCATGGATCCAAGTCAAGTTCTGGTTCTAGATTCAACAGAACCTGTTTTGGAGGACACTAGTCTATACAGACGACTAGTTGGAAAGATGATGTATCTGACAATTACGAGACCTGACATAACATATGCAGTCAATCGTCTTTGTCAGTTTACTAGTGCTCCTAAGAATTCTCATTTACAAGCTGCCTATAAGGTCCTTCATTACTTAAAAGGCACCATTGGTCTTGGACTCTTTTACTCAGCTGATTCAAGTTTGACATTACAAGCTTTTACTGATGCGGATTGGATTTCTTGCAAAGATACCAGGCGATCTACTTCTGGTTTCTGTATGTTCCTTGGCTCATCCATCATATCCTGGAAATCGAAAAAGCAACCCACGGTCTCTCACTCTTCTGCAGAATCAGAGTACAGGGCTATGGCTTTTGCGGTTAAGGAAGTTGTTTGGCTAGTCAACTTATTAAGAGAGTTTGGTGTTCCACAATCTACTCCTGTGGCCTTCTTTTGTGACTCTACTGCGGCTATACACATAGCCAATAATGCAGTCTTTCACGAACGCACCAAACACATCGACTTAGACTGTCATGAAGTTCGAGAAAGAGTGGATTCAGGCTTGATCAAGACGCTACATGTCAAGACTGATTTACAGATTGCTGATGTGTTCACCAAAGCTCTATTCCCTGGACAATTTCATGTTCTTGTTAACAAGATGGCATTACATTCCATTTACTTGCCATCTTGAGGGGGAATAATAGAGTAATAGAGTAGTGAACCGAATGTAAACCAGAATTGGTTATGTACAATTCTGATAACCGGTTCGTTATATAAGAACCGCTGTAACAACTTTAGAAGTTAAGTTGAATAACAAGATATTTTCTTTGTTTTCTTCATCGTCACCTACAATGGCGATTCTTCAATCTTGTTGTATCAACTAATAGTTTCTCCCAAGACTGATGCGTCTAACTCGGCTATCCTTTGTGCTGGCTTTAGGGCAATCTTTGGAGCTATTGCTATTGATTCTGGAATGGTTGATGAGGCCATGAAGGTTTTCTGGAAAGTACATGGATATCAAGTTGGAGAACTAGTGTCTATGTTGTAAATGAGTGGTGCTTTAACGTCTGTTGTTTTTGCCAAAGGTTCTAAGACTCTTCTTTAAGGCTTATATGGTACTAGTCTGCATTACCAAAAGATAATATTGGTTGATGTTATGAGGATGTAAGGAACCAATTGAATAGGCCCCATTGCAGTGAAATGTTTAAACTTTCAACTAAAGAGGGTCAAGACTCAAGATTAAACAAAAAGACAAATTTAGGTTAAGTTTTGTGTTCAAAGATACGTGGCACGTTTACAAAATCTGACATTTTTATTGTTATCTAGATATAAAATGGGTGAGTGTTCCAGAAATGTGACCTGTGGATCAACAGTTGTTAATACCTTATGAACAATAGCGACACATTCTCACTCACCAAGTTTTACATGTGCTGCACTAAGCAAGTCATAGGAAAATGGGAATCTAGCAAACATATTAGATAAATTAAGTAGATAATTTTATAAAATTCAATGTTTGATGATATTGCATTTGTATATAAATTCGAAAATTTATTAAGATGAAATATATATGTTTTGATTTTAAGTATTGAATTAGTAAGTTTAGAAGATTTTTTTCTAGATCAGAACTTTATGATCGTATTCTAATTTTGTCTTACATTAAATATACTTTGACTATGCTTGAAGTGGATACCATATCAAAAGGTCACGTGAACGGAAGCTTAAACCTAAGCGAATGTTTCTGATTGGATGAAACACATCACCCACTTCAATGTTATGACATCTAATTTATATAAAGCACAAGTCATGAGAGAGAAAAAATCTCTTCTCCTCCAATCACAACCAATGATCATGCTGACGTGTCAAGCCGTGTCAAGCATTTTGGTTACTACTCCAAAAAAAAATTTTGGTGACTATTCCATCAATTTTTTTTGTCTCTCTCCATCTCGAAAAAAATCTAGACAGTTATCTCCATAAAAGCTCCCCATCATCGCATGCAGATCTCTTTCTCTCATCCTTTCCCATTTACAATTACTTACATGTCGATTGAATTTATGTTTCGTATGAATCAAACTCCTTCGATTTTCAGCTATTTGGGGATCTCAAATAATCGGAAAAAATTTGGCGATTGCTCTTCACTTCTCAACAACAACCTGAGGCTGAATCATCCACAGACGTTGTGATTCAGGTATTTATTCAATCGCCTTCTCGATTATCTTCATGATTTTTCGAAACCCTAATTCCGATTTTGGTTTGTTGATGTTTCAAAACCAAAAAAGACTATCATATTCGTCGTCAATATCCCTTCTCGATTTCCTTTCAGTTTACCTCTAGCCTAAGTTTATTGTTAATTTTATCCTCTGTTTAATCTGATGCAGATCGGCTTTTGTAATATCATCGTTATGACCAAGAAGCATCTGGTCGAATGAGGTGAGATCGACTGTGATGCAAATACCCTCATCTTAAACAATTCTTCTCTCTTTGATTTTGTTACTGCAGAGCTTATTTAAAATATTGAATGCATTGGTCGTTTCACTATATTCTCCATCTGACCTCTTTTTTCTGAATATCATTTAGGATTTTTAAGGGATTTCTTTAGGTTCATGAACGGTATGTGATAAGATTGAGGAAGAAATTTCAGTTTGAAGAGAGGAGGCAAGCTAACCAGAGAAGGGTAATTCTAAAGCTACAGGCTTTTCAATTTTGTTTGTATTCAAAGATGCAGACTTTAAGCTTTGTTTGCCTTCTTAGGTCCTATCTGACTTCGAATCAGTACGGTGGTTGAATCATGTTGTAGAGAAGATATGGCCGATTTGTATGGAACATATTGCGTCTCAGAAGATTATGCGTCCGATCATACCTTGGTTCTTGGACAAATATAAACCTTGGGCCGAGGTAAGCCATATGAATTTGTTCATCAGGTCATTTTCACAAATGAGTCCAACATTGATCGGTGGAAGAACAAAAGACAAGCTGCTGTGGATTCAAAAATCGGCCGCCTCAACAGTTTCATCAAGCGCGTGGAGGTCCCTATCCAGGTGAGTGCGGTTTAGTTTCTCATAATTAACAACGTTATTCTATGGTCAACAAATCGTAATTATTATTTTGAGTAATTAAAAGAAACTAAGATGCAATGCAAACAAAAGCCCTATGTTGAAGTTAATTTATTTTGGTGCATGATTTGTTCTGTCTTGCAAGGTCATATTAGCTAACATTTCAGAAACTAAGATGTAAACAAAAGCCCTATGTTGAAGTCAATTCATGTGGGTTCATGATTTTTTCTGTCTTCCAAGTTCGTATCAGCTAACATTTGGAGTTTTCAGATCTTGAAAAGTGTCACTGAAATGCTAATTCCTGAAGATTATAAATGGTTTCTTTCTGGAAACAGGTGTTTATAGGCTGTGGAGTCGCAGGTTATGGTGGTAAAGATGACCTGTACCGTAAACCCAAGGCTGGAATGTGGCAACTAATGAAGAAGCATTTTAACAAATATAGACCTTGGGCCGCGGTAAGCCATACAAATTTGTTTCTCTGTGTTTTATTCGATAGGGATCTTTTCAATATCTTGTGGGTATAGTTATATATTTGGAATACGACTTTGGGTTCTAAGGAAATGACTAGGCCACTTACTCTATCACAGTGTTTTACTTGACTTAGTCTCATTGATGGTAGTGATCATTTGTGCAGAAACAAGCCTTGATACAACATATCTATTTAGGAATAAACCCACCATTTTTTACTGATATAAGGGTCCTTCGGCACTCTACGGGTGATGATCACTTGGTATAGTTGCAAAAACTCTGGTCTGATCATAATCCTCTGATATATTATCACGGTGAAGTCTAGTGGTATTATTCATATCTTTCTAAAGTAGTCACTTAATAGTTTTGTGTCTCTGCTCTGCGGATTATATCATTAGTCATTGTTAGTATTAGTTGAAAAAATGTCCTCCATCTCACTAATTGTCATCACATCTGAGCTTCTGATATATTGGTTGAAAATTGTGGTCTGCAAAGTTGAAAGCTATTTGAATTCCTGCTTAAAACGTTGCTTAAATTTGTATACTATTTTCTGTTATATATTTATCTACCATAGTTAAGTTTTCAGAGATTTTTTTTCTGTTTTATCAGGTTCCTGCAAATGTAGAAGAGAAGATTGGTGTTGGCAAAAGAGAAACACAGCTGTATGCAACCATTGATCTTCAAACAGCTTGAGTTTGTAGAAACAAGAATGTCTAAGGCGTATTCTTCCCTTTGGTTCTGGGCTTCTGGCACAGAGAAGCACAACCCAAACCGCCATAGATGATTCTTAAGGATAAACACTGAAGGTATTTCATTACTTCTTTCATTGTAGCTCATAGATGATTCTTAAGGCTTATTTTGCATGTTTTCAATTGTTTCTTACTTCGTTCATGGTTATGTCTGTTATTTTCTGAACAGGAAGATTAAAACATGGTTGATGGAAGATTAATCAAGCTATGATGCAACAGAGACCTCCATTAGTGATGTACTTATATTTCCACATTTAATGATCAGGTACATGTAAGGTAAGGATTATTTCTTATAGTTGCTCATATTTTTTAGTTGTTGGGACTTGGTTATGTGAGTTTCTTTCAACAAAAATGCAGAAGGTTGACTCATTTTGACTCATTCATGTTACGTTTGCTAAATCTCGCTTATTGAAATAAAAATTGTTTTACAGAATAAATTTATTTCAGCTATATTTTAGCTAAATAAATATCAGTTTTTAAATATTTTCACGATAAATAGGAAAACTGTTTCAGAAACTGATTTCCCACGTTATCTCAAGTTACTTTTTAACTGCTCCATTTCCTGGACTCACGGTGACGTCCACAGCCTGGGATCAGACTATCGATTGGCTTCTTGTGGCAGGACAAAATAGAGTTCAAGCACTTGCTCTTAATCAGCTCTGGCTGACTACTATTTATGAAGTTTGGAAGGAGCGAGATCAGAGATATCATTCCGGTTTGTCGTTGGCTCATACTGCGTTGCTTCTAAAAGTCTTCAGATCGGTCAAGAGCAAGTCTCTGGCTTTGAAAAATGTGGGCTCCAAATTTGGTGAGGAGCTCTTACGTGTTTGGAAAGGATAATGACTCCTTTTATCCTGTTTTCTTTATGCTCTGTTTTGTCCAAAAAAAAGCAGAGCCTCTACTGCCCCTCTCCTTTCTTTTAAAAAGTTTCGTTCTCCTTTTGTAAGTTTGTAAGACCCCTTTTCTCTTCAAATTTAATTAAGAAAGCCTTTAAAAAAAAAGATAACCGAAAACCTCCTTATTATAAAGCTGCAGTTAATTCTTAAACATGAGGGGAATATTACTTTCCCGTGCCCTCATGTTATTAATCCTTTTGCTTTTATTTATGTTCACCAACGTTTGCATCTGCTTCATCACCTAAAATAATTTCATTCTCTGCAGTCATGTTAGAAGTAATCAAGACCAAAATCAGACATCAAGTCATTGTCTCACATTAAGAGCATACACATCAATGAACCCCACTTTGGGGTTCTTAAATTTTTTTTTTTACATATGAAATTTAAAAAAAAAATAAAAAAAAAAGAATAACCAATAAAAATATGCCACGTAAGGTAAATAGTTAAGAATTTGGGTTCTTAGAGCATGTACAACCTTAAACCCCAAGGGGGGTTCTTAAAATTTTTTTTATTATTATTTAATTTTTTTTTTCTGGAAAGTAAAAAAAAAAAAAAGGAACGAATAGAATCATGACACGTGGCATGAACAGTGCTAGAACCGATCCTTAGCAAAGGATTTTTAGAGCCCGGATTCTTAACTATTTGGTAGGACCCACGTGGGACCCACATTTTTTTAATATATTTTTGCCTAAGAAACCGCACCCGGAACTTGGTTGTACATGGTCTTAAGTTGTCTATTTAAGAACCCCTTGAATGAAAGGTTCTTTAATTAATTAATTTTTTAATCAAATTTTCTTAGGATTTTGTGTCAACAACCATGAATGTGGGTGCTCTAATAGTTTAAAATTTGTTTCAGAGTTCCAAAGTACACGTTTCCAAGTAGTGTACATTGCACTCAGATTCTACAGAATTTTGCTATAATATTTCATATGAGCAGTCACAACATTTTTACAACGTACTTGCATAAGTGTGAAGGACAAACCATATTAAGCATATAACTTAGTCACTATGATCCTCTACAGACTCACACAAGTACATCACATAATTATGTAACTGCTGAGAGTATGAAAATAACTTTCATAAGTGACTATTGGGAGAGTGTTAAGGTGGGGCAATGGGAAGATGAAGTAGAGAGATGATTGTGGCGTAAGTGAGGTGCATGGGAAGGCATTCAATGGATGAGGGCTATGTGTGGATGAGAATTGATGCAAGGAGAGGTATTGGTCTCGACCAATGTAAAATTTTAGAGCTGATTAAACGAAGCAATTGAAAGAGCATGGCAGACATAAGTATCAACCGAAAAAGAATGTACATAGAGTAATACTTTGTAACTAAAGATTTCTATTAAAAAAACATATCACATAATAGTAATTTTTTTTTTTAGTTTATAGAAGGATTAGGTGTTTGAACGCAGATATTTGAAAAAGTAAACTATAGTCCATGTGGTATGTTACTATTAAATAACATATAATATCTTATTTTTTGGTGCTATGAGAATAGTCGAATAATAGATGTATAATAGAATGCTTTTATACGTAGATATAGAGTTCATATTAAGTGCGAGAAATGTATAGAACTAAAACATTTACTTTCTTAATATTTTTTTGATGATTAGAATATGTTTTGTAATTCTTACTATTTTTGCATTTCCAAAAATAAGACGATAATGAATCAATATTTTTAGTACGACATTCCCATTTTTCTATTTGTCGATCGAATGTTAGGTTGTTTTTTTAGATCATCTTTTATGTTTATGTGTTTCATTAAATATAATCACAAAATATGACTCTCTAACACTTCTTTAAAGTACCCTATTAATTTGATTATTACATTGTAATGTTGTCTTGGTTAGTCATACTTTAAAATGTTATCTGAATTAATTGAACCGATATCCAATGTCCGTGCAAACCCTAGTAATTATACAAACAAAAACACTTCTGTATAAACGAATTATTAAAAAAAAAACACGATTGGGAGAAAACAAAACGCACCGCGTCGGTCGTGCTGCAACGCTTCTCTTACATGTAGCATCCTCTCCTTCCCTCGCTGATTTATTATTTACTTACGGATCTCCGACTCAACCCAACAAAGCAACGCCGTTCTTCACAGTTCCTACCTCCATTTCTTGACTCTCTTCGCAGTGTTTCTGTAGGCCCTCTCTTGTTTTGATCACGAATATTGTTAATCTGTTCTCTCGGGTTTCTGGTTAGATCTGTTTGGATTTGGGATCGTATTTAGATAATGCACGAGAATGATGATATTCCGCAGGATTCGGTTGATTCTGTAGCTGATGGAATTGAAGGAAATGATGACGAGTCCAATGAGCAAGACCTTGATACTGACCAGGTGAGATTTGTAATGTTATCATGCTTTACTTTGTTTTGTGTTTCTTCTCCGAATAGTTTATGTTCGTTTAGATGCTGAAATTGGGTATATCTTTGGCAGGGAACAGCTTTCGTTGACAGTAAGGAAGATATGTTTGTTGATGCTCCCGAAGAGTTGAATTTTGATACACCTCACAAGGAAGCTTTGACGACAGATGACGATGACCTTCGAAATCAATTCAATGTCTGTGATTTCAAGGTAATTTGAGTTTAAAGGATCTTTCTTTTGTTGATTTATGTTTCTTCTACCATACAGAACGAGGAGGAGGAGGATAGGGAGAAGGAACTTGCACTGTTGCACGAACAATTTAAGCTGTTGACTAGTGATAACGATATTAAAGGTGAAGATGGGAACACCGTGGAAGAGAGGATTCAGCATGAGGATGCACTTAAGGAGCTTCAAGGGATTATCAGTGGGAAGGACGACGAGATTGCTCATCTCACCACAAAGATTTCAGACCTGTCTTCGTCACAGAACGATGAGCAACTTGAGGCAGCAACAGATAGGATCATGCTTTGTCTTAGTAATGTGTTTGGGCAAGAAGAGTTGCAGTATGGTTCTTCTGTCTCTGAAAAGCTTGCTCATCTTGAGAACCGGGTTTCCTTTTTAGGTGCCAAGTATACTGAGTTTTACTACGGTGCTGATCAATTAAGGAAGTGTTTGTCTAGTGAAGGGGCGGATCTTCGTTTCCAAGAGGATTTTGGTTCAGCTCTTGGTGGTGCTTGTTCTGAGTTACTTGAGCTCAAACAGAAGGAAACAGCTCTTTTTGAAAGACTTAGCCATCTAGAAGAAGAAAATAAGAAACTGGTTGACCAAGTTAACAGAGATAGAGAAATGATCGAGACGATGAGTGCAGAGTCTGGAAAATTGAAGGCAGAGCTTGAGCAAGAAAAGACAAGGTGTAGTAACACGAAAGAAAAGCTCAGCATGGCCGTAACAAAGGGTAAGGCGTTAGTTCAGAACCGGGATGCTCTGAAGCATCAAATATCTGAAAAAACAATGGAGCTCGAGAATAGGTTGACTGAATTACAAGAGAAGAAGATTGCCCTTGAAGCTTCCGAATTAGCGAAGGGGCAGCTGGAACAATTGTTAGCTGAGAAGACAGATGAACTTGAGAAATGCTATACTGAACTGCATGATAAGTCTGCATCCCTAGAAGCATATGAGCTTGCAAACAAGGAGTTGGAACAGTCTCTGGCTGAGAAAACAAAAGAACTTGAAGAGTGTTTGATGAAACTACAAGAGATGTCAACAGCATTGGATGAATCTGAACTCATCAAAGGTGAGTTAGTAAAATCCGAAGCTATGGTTGCATCATATCAGGAAATGGTATCCTCAAGGAGCTCCGTCATTGAAAATATTGAAACCATCTTGTCAAACATAGATACACTTGACGAAGGTCAGCCTCTCGATATCATTGAAAAAGTAAGGTCACTTGTAGAAGAGAGGGAAGAGCTCAAAACTGTTTCCCAGGATTACAACAGACTAAAAGATTTGAACCTTTCCATTGACCTACCGGAGGAGCTTTCCCAGTCCAGCTTAGAAACTCGCCTAACTTGGCTTAAGGAATCGTTTTTCCAGGCAAATAATGAAGTTAGTGCCCTGCAAAACCAGATCGAAAACTTAAGCATGTCTGTTTCAGCAGAAATTGAAGAGAAAAATAACATTAGAAAGGAACTTGATGATTTAAATTTCAGTTTTAAAAGAATGGAGGAAGCTGCACAGCGAGATTCTTTGGAAAGAGAAGAAATTGTGAGGAGACTTGTGGAAACCTCTGGCTTGATGACAGAAGGAGTTGAGCATCATACATCTTCAGCTATCAACTTACTTGTTGATAGATCCTTCGATCAGATAGAAAAGAAAATCAGGGACTCTAGCGACAGTTCTTATGGCAACGAAGAGTTGATTGAAAGATTTCAAAGTCTCCTTTATGCGAGTGATCTAGAGTTGTCACTTTGTAAGGAAATCCTAGGAGACACTATGCTCTCTAGTTTGCAGGCAGGCCATCTCTCCAATGAGCTAAAAACCGTATCTCGAGAACTTGGTTTGGTGAAAACAGAAAAATTTGCTTTGGAGACAGATCTTGAGCGGTCAGAGGAGAAATCTGCTATGCTCAGAGACAAACTTTCCATGGCTATCAAGAAAGGCAAGGGACTTGTCCAAGATAGGGAAAAGTTAAAAACTCAGTTGGATGAGAAAAACACTGAAATCGAGAAGCTTATGCTCGAGTTGCAGCAGTCCACTGATTCGGTTGATAGCTACAAGAATCAGATAAATATGCTATCGGGAGACTTAGAGCGCACAAAAGAGCTAGAGGCTGAGCTTGTTGCTATTAAAGACGAAAGAGATCAACTTAAGCAGTCCTTATCTCTGAATGACACCTTGTTGCAGAAAGTGATGAAATCAGTTGAAACTATTAGTATCCCTGTTGATTTAACAACTGAGGATTCTTCAGAAAAGATTGACCGACTTGCTGGGTACTTCAAGGAGGTGCAGCAGGCTAGAGTAGAGGAACAAGAAGAACTGGAAAAAGTAAAAGAAGAAGCCAGTACATTAGCCAGTAAATTAGCTGAAACCCACACAGCCTTGAAGTTGGTTGAGGATGCCTTGTCTACTGCAGAGGGTAACATCGATCGACTTGCTGAGGAGAATAGGCAACTCCAAGCTTCCAAGGAAAATGTTGAACTTGAGCTGCAGAAAGCAGTTGAAGAGGCCTCCTCTCTGTCTAGCGAGCTAGATGAAGCTTGTGCAACCAGGAATACACTTGAAGCTGCACTCATGCAGGCTGAAAGAAATATATCTGATATCATCAGTGAAAAGGAAGAGGCTCAAAGCAGTACTGCTACTGCAGAGACGGAGCTCGAGAAGGTGAAAGAAGAAGTTTCAGATCAGAATAACAAATTAGCAGAAGCACATAGCACCATAAAATCACTTGAAGATACACTTACTCAGACAGAAAGCAACATGGATTCTCTGTCTAAACAAATTGAAGATGAAAAAGTTCTTATTACAAATTTGAAGACTGAATTAGAGAAGCTTCAAAATGAGGTAGAGTTAGAGCGTGGCAAGATGGCTGATGCTTCCTTGACAATAGGATCCCTGGAAGAAGCACTAATGAAGGCGGAGAACAGTCTTTCTGTCTTACAAGGAGAAATGGTGAAAGCTGAAGTAGAGATATCAACTCTCAGTAGTAAACTTAATGTATGCATGGAAGAGTTAGCTGGATCAAGTGGAAACACACAGAGTAAATCTTTGGAGATTATTACTCATCTTGATAATCTTCAGATGCTACTGAAGGATGAAGGGCTAATTTCCAGGGTGAATGAATTCCTTGAAAGGAAATTCAGTAGCCTTAGAGACATAGATGTCATTGCTAGAGATATCATAAGAAATTTTGGTAAGAAGGGATTGGCAGGGGAAATGGACAACGTTACAGAGGTAACCATACTCTCGAACCTTACCAGATAGATCAATCTTTCTTCTGTTTGTTGACTTTTCATTTCAGTTTACCATTTCCCTTCATCATTCCTTTTAGCATATTTGTTGGTTTCAAACGATATTTATCCTATAGGGATCTCCAATTTGTTGTTTGCCAAGGGTGCACACATCTAGTTAGAATCTTTTCTGTGTAGAAGTTGATTAACCGGAGACAAGAATGCTGAATACTAGTCTGTGGACATTTTTTCAATCGTACATACTTCTATCCAGTATGTGCATATTTAGCAATATAGGTGGACCAGACTTTATGCATCTTCTCTTGGTGAATTTTTTGATAAATCTGTTCTCTTGGTGCTTTTTATATTTCCAGGATGGTTCGACTGTGGTAAAATCCTTGTTGAGTGGTTTTGATGATTCAGTGGATACAGAGCTGGAGAATAATAAAGGGGATGCATCTGATGAAGACGAAATTTCTTCATCTGTTAGGAAGATCGCAGAGGGGGTCAAGCTGAGAAACAAAATACTTGAGAAAAACTTTGAGGTTTTCTCAATTTCCATTGATACACTCATTGCAGCGTTGATGGAAAACATGACAGCCTCTAGGGCTGATGTGATAAATGTCATGGGTCATAATGAGTCCCTGAGAGAACAGGTAAGGAGTGCAGAAGATATTGTTCACGAACAGGTAAACACTATATCTGCATTACAAAAAGATTTTTCATATTTGATGTCTGTATGTGGCGAGGCTGCCAGCGATCTGCAGTCAGAAGTGAAAAATGACCTCCTAGAGTTGGTTCAGTTGCCAGAAAATGATAACGGTAGTGAAACGGAATCAACTGACCACCCTCATGAGCATCAAGTAAGTGAATGCACTCAGAGAGTAAAAGAATTATCTTCTGCTACAAAGAAAGCATGTACCACTCTTAAGCTCTTTGAGACAACAAGTACTGCAGCTGCTGTTGTAATCCGAGATATGGAGAACAGACTAACAGAAGCATCTGCCGCTTTAGAAAAGGTTGTGTTAGAAAGAGATCTAAACCAAACTAAGGTTTCAAGTTCCGAGGCCAAGGTGGAATCTACGGAAGCGCTTTGCCAAGATCTGAAACTTCAGCTGGAAAAATTCAAAGCCGAAGAAGAGAAATGGCATGAAAAAGAGGTGGAAATTTCTACATTATATGACAAACTGCAAGTGCGAGAGCAAGGTAGTTTTTTTTTTCTTTTGTCGTCTCTCAGTTCTATAGATCTTCTTAACATGTTTGTTTACCACTTTACTGAAATGTCACTTGCTGTTTCTTTGGATTGCAGAAGTAAAGGAAAACCTAATTCCAGCTTCTGATATGCGTGCCCTTTTTGACAAGATAAGTGGTATTGAGGTGCCGTCAGTAGATCAGGTCAATGAATTAGATCCTCAGAGTCCATATGAATTAAAGAAGTTATACGCAATTGTTGATAGTGTTAGTGAGATGCAGCATCAGATAGACCTCTTATCATATGGACAAGAAGAGCTCAATTCCTCCTTGGCAGATAAGGATCTTGAGATTCAAGGGTTGAAGGAGGCGGCTGAAGCAAAGAGTACGACCGAGCTAGAGTTAGTGAAGGCAAAGAACGAATTGTCCAAGCTAATATCTGGCTTGGAGAAACTGTTGAGTATATTGGCGGGCAATGATCCTGTTGTAGACCTAGACTTCTCTGAGTCATGGACACTCTTACAAGCACTAGAGAGAAAAATAGCTTCCCTTCTCCTAGAGTCAGAGACTTCAAAGTCAAGGGCCCAAGAACTTGGTCTAAAGTTAGTCAGCAGCGAAAAACTTGTGGATAAATTATCACTAAAAGTCAAAAATTTTGAGGATAAACTTCAGAGCAAAGCCATTCAGCCTGAGGTCGTTCTTGAAAGGAGTATCTTTGAAGCACCAGGAGCACCTTCTAGCTCAGAAATATCCGAGATTGAGGACAAGGTAAAATTTTATCTATGGCATATGTTTTTACTCTTGTCTGCGGCTTAGTTATGAACTTAAAACTATAATATGTAGCTGCTATTTTGATTATTTTTGAAGAAATGATTTAGCTTCGATCTTCAAATTTAGACTTGAAACGTTTTGTGCTCAGGGAGCCCTGGGAAAAATATCAATATCACCTGTGCCTACAGCAGCGCAAGTGAGAACGGCGAGGAAAGGATCGGCTGATCATCTTTCAATCAACATAGATTCAGAGTCCGAGCATTTGATGAACAACAACGAAACAGATGAAGATAAAGGTCAGAACTGAGGCGTCTACATATCTGTCTCGTTTACTGCTAAAGTATGACTTGAGCCTCTAAGCTCACTCGTTTAAAACGCAATCTGTTTTTCTTTGACAGGACATGTTTTCAAGTCTCTCAACATGTCGGGTCTGATTCCAACGCAAGGAAAGATGATAGCAGATCGGGTCGATGGAATATGGTAAAACACTCAATCATATCAAACTGATCTGAAAGGGCTCCTTATTGAGCGTCTGTGTTTGATTTGTGCAATGCAGGGTCTCAGGTGGAAGAGTATTAATGAGCCGTCCTCAAGCAAGGCTTGGAGTTATGGTATACAGTCTGCTATTGCATCTGTGGCTCCTAGCTTCCATCTTGTAACAAGACAGGTGATTTGATATCTCTTAGGCCTCTCCCATGAAACCACATACGAACAAAAAACACACAAAGTTGCTCTTTCTTTCCCTATTCTTCCAATTCTTTGTCGACCCCGTAAGAAGAGAATGATAGGTGTCGTCTTGTACATATATCCTTGAATAATGTCTCGTTTATCCGCGAGTTTCTTTGGTTCCATAGTCCTAGAACTAGAATGTTTTATTAGGGACTCAGTACGTTATTACAGGTGGTTGTTTGTCTTAAACATTTGTTGTCCCATGACTTGAAAGAAAAGTTTTGCCTCTGCAACCACTAAGTTTTGACTTTTGAATGTATATTATCTCTTTAATACTAGTCTTTTACTTGGTGGAGGAGAGACGGAGAGTTCTAGACTCATACCTATTACCTACTCTTCATTAACTGTTTCCCTTTCTTTATTCCCAAATAATTGAGGTTCAGAACTGACGTATTTAAGGTACTCTTGTCTCTGACCAAAAGCTTTTTTGGAGGTTTAATTTATTATCTAACCAGAAAAACTTGTCTTCAATCACATAGAGGCGACAAGGAAAAATACATATAATTTTTTTTCAGTTTTCAATCTATGATGGTCCAAAACTAGAATGAATTAATTGGATGACACCCAACGCCTGAAATAGATTTTTGTTTGAATGGACGAATTAGTTTGGACAGAATGAGCAAACTTCAGCTGTTCAGTACTATAATCTGATATGGAACCAAGTCATTAAAGTTAAAATGAAGAGCTTTCCACAAATTGAATGCGAAGTTCTTTTTGAGTGAAACCCCCAATCTATTAAAGTATCATATTTGTGTACTTGGATTTTGTGTACATTATTGAATTTTCTTTTGACATTTTTCAGTGTTTTTTTTTAGCGGAACAAAATTTTTATATTAGCTTTTACTCTCCAAAAACGGAGTAAATATTCAAAAAAACAGAATATAAAAGTCAAATTAGCTAAATTAACCGCTGCAACATACACAAAACGAAAATATAAACATAATGGAAAAACATACATAACATTAAAGACACTTGAAAATCAAAAGTGTTTAATGAGATGAAGTCTTGGGAATGTGAGAGCACTTTTGGTAATACATTACCCGAACATACTTCGGACACAAGTACAAAGGAAGCAGCATGAAATTTGGCTACTAAAACGTCTAAACATCTACTATAAGAGACTGATAACTGTGAAGAAGTCCTCACACGCAAGAAGGTCTGAGCAAGCAAAACTTTCCAAAAGCGACAAACTGAATCTGATACTAGAGATCAAAGATTGGTGGTCGTGAAAACGTCTCTAAAATTCTGGAGATGTAATCATGCATCATATGGTAACATAACCAACAGAGCAAAGAATCGCACAAGAACAGAATAGAGGATTTGGATAACAGCTTCATACTGAGGTAAATAAGTCTTACAAAGAGGTAGAGAATCCTCATATTACGGTAGAAAATCCTCATAAAAAGGTAAGGAATCCCCATATGAAAAGGTAAAAGATCTTCATGAAGAGGTAAAGAGCTCTCATAGAGAGGTAAATATTGCCTAATCACAGATATTATCAGACAATTAACAAGGAAATTGATGTTTGGTAACAACTCAAACGCCTCAAGCTGGAGTAAGAGGATAAGTTCACAACTTAAGCAAAGGATAGGGAATCTTAAACCAATGGCAAGAGCACACAAATCCGAGAGATACCATAACACAGAAAATGAACATGTTAGATTTGAAATCTGGAGAAAGGGACCTTGGACACTGAGATTTAGCCGGAGACAAAAACATAGAGGTTTCGTTTCCATGGTGGGTACGGGCAGAAGCGGCAGTAGGTCTGACCAAGCAAACAACATAGACGACGGCATGGCTGGAAAGAGCGTAACCGGCGAAGAATAGACGACGTTAGAACTTTTTTGCCGGAATGAGACTCATCGGCGGAGAAGAAAATCTCTTCAACATGCACAAGATCTGGGGTGAAGAGCAGGGCGGAGCTGACGTAGCGGATGCTGTAGGCGAAAAAAATAATGGGGGCCTTCATTATAAAAGGATCAAATTCTCCAGGGCTCTTTGACTCAAAGTCAAAGTCCCAAATACTCCTCCCCAATTATCCTTTTATTTTATTTTATTTTAAATCGTCAGAAGGTGTAAAAGACAGCAAAACCTTAATTTTTAGACTTATTTACAACCCAACCTGGGTTGACCCATAGAGTTTGGTCGATCCATTTGATCCGGGTCAGATCTACTCCTCAAATTGACTTAAGTAAAAAATCAAATTATCCTTTTCACCATATTCCTTCACCGTTTCTCACCAAAACCGTTCAAGTTCTTCTTCTTTCTTTCTTTCTTTCCTTTTCCGACAAAACTTTCCGACAACCAACCTCCAAAGATCCAAAGTTCAGTCCCTTTGTAGAAGCAAATCATGAAGACTTATGGGAGAAAGAAATCGCGAAAGTCGAAGAGAGTAGAGGAGACTCCAACCGAATCCCCAACCAAGAGAGACGAGGCGATTCGGCAAGCAGATGAAGTGTGGAAAAAAATTGATTAAGAAGAAGAAATAGATTTGGAAAAGGCCTCCGAGAATGAGGAGGAGGATGACGAGGAGGAAGAGGAAGACGACGAAGATACTGAGAATGAGGAAGAGAAGGACGAGGAAGCCGTAGACGACGAGGACGAGCAGGCCGTAGACGATGAGGAGGAGGAAGCCGTAGACGATGAGGAGGAGGAGGAAGCTACGCGCGTTCCGAGACTAGGGTTTCACGAAGAAGAAGAAGTGGTACCCAGTGAAATCTGCTCTCAAACCCACGGATCCCCAATCCACCACAGTCGTCAACACGAGGAAGCGACGGTCCGTATTTCTTTCCATCATTTATGCCTTGCATGTCTAATTTTTGTAGATTTTGAATATGTAAAACTTTGTAGGAAATAGTGAAACTTGGATTTTGAAAAGACAGAGTACTTGGTAAAACTTAGTGAAACTTGATGTCAACCTTGGTATCAACCTTGGTAAAACTCAGTAGAACTTAGTAGAACTTTTCTGTAAAACTTGGTGAAACTTATTAGAACTTCTCTGTAAAACTTCGTAAAACTAAGTAAAACTTGGTAAACCTTGGTGAAACTTGGTAGAACTTTTCTGTAAAACTTGGTAAAACTTAGTAAACCTTGGTAAAACTTAGTAAACCTTGGTAAAACTTAGTAGAACTTTTCTGTACAACTGGGTAAAACTTGGTCAAACTTTTTGTGTGTGCAGAATCCAGAGGATGAAACCGAACCGATGCAGCCCCTCAAGATGGGTTTCCCTCCCACAGAATATGTGAAGACTATAAAGCTCTCTGGTAAGTGCTACATCTCCAAAGCCGTGAATATGATAGAAGGCATTGTCGAGAAAGATGAGCTTCAGTGGTTCTATGACCATCCCCAATTCAAGCATTTCTTCCACATGGGTAAGTAGACAATCACTAAATGGATGGGATTGTGGATGATTCTTGTTAGGGTCGCGGTTGTTGACAAAAAGTTGGAGATATGGTTTATTGTCAACGGCGTACCAATCCGCTACTCTATTAGAGACCATGCTCTCCTTTCTGGGCTATTCTGCCACTCCTATCCAAACCACTACGAAACCCTTTGTGGTGGCTCAAACTTTGTTTCTAAGTATTTCAGTGAAGATAAGGTTACACATGAAGAAGTTGTGCAGCAGTTCCGAGGTCTGAAAGGGAAACGAAATGTTGGCAAGGATCGTTTGAGGATGGCTGTCATGTACTTCTTGTCATCCGTGATCATTGGGAAGAAGAAGACAGGAAAAGGAGCTCCTTCCGTTGAGAGTTTCTTCCTCAGAGCCATTGACGATCTCAAGATGTGCAATACTTTTCCGTGGGGGCATTTGTCATTCGAAGAGAATATCAAAGACATATTGCACTTCATTGACCGTAGCGGATGAGTGACACCCACTTCATGGGTATTTCCAGGATGCATTGTTCCTCTGGAGGTTAAAAAATTATTTCTAGCAAATTAAATTGACTTTTTCAAGTTGTTTTTAGCTGTCTGACTTGTAAAGAATTTGTGTTGTAGGTCCTACCATTTGAGGCCATCCCAGTTCTGAACAACAATTTCCGAGAAAGGGTTCAGGGTGCGGATGAGGATTGCCCGCGAATGTGCAAGATGAGGTACAAAATTGTGGGGACGAGGGCTTTCAGTATCTCAGAGATAAATGAGAAGCTTGGAACCACCAAGGTTAGTATCTTATATCATACTACTAAGGTTAGTATCTCATATCATATTTTTAGCTTGATATTAAATTGTTTCTTTATCATATTTACAGGATATTCAAAGCATCTTGGAGCCATCTCCCAAGGAAATGACTGTGCTAGAGAGAAGCATAGACCCTGATTTTGGATGGAATGATGTGGATGACCCAATAGTCGATGGTTGGAACAGGCTGCTCAAGAAGAATAAGACAATCTGGTTTGAAGAACTCTTCAACCAAGATGTGTCTGGTCGTGCGTCTCAGGCGGATGCTCAAGAGCCACCTCGTGCTATTCATGATGCGGCAAGTATGCATGAGACTGAGAGTGATGTTGGGGATCCTACTCCTACTGTTTTAAGCCTTGCGGATGTGGAGGCATTAATCAAGAAGAGAAACGAGGAAACAGAGTCTCGATTGAAGATGTACTATGACGCTCAGTTGAAGGAGTTGACTGAGATGTATGACCGTAGACTAACCGATATGGAATCGGGTTTGAATGCACTAAGAGCGGGTATTAAGGAGACAATACCGAAAAAGCCTGAGGCTACTGCCGATGATGGTGTTTTTGAAGGTGTTGGGTTTCTTGGTACTAGCTTTCGTGAGCCGAGTGGTGTTAAGGATAAAGAGGGGAAAAAGAAGAAATCGAAGAAAAACATTAAGAAGAAGAAGAAGTTGAAAGCAATTGGGGAAGAGATGGAAGTCCAAGCGGAAGAGAAAGAGGAAAAAGAACAAGAGGAAGGAGAAGAGCAGGACAAGGGAGAAGAGCAAGAGAAGGAAAAAGAGCAAGATAAGGAAAAAGAGCAGGATAAGGAAGAAGAGGAGGGAGAGAAAGAGGAAGCGAAGGAAGAAGAGGAGGGAGAAAAAGAGGAAGAGAAGGACATAAAAGGTATGAAGAGAGGTGTTGAACCTGTTAAGGAAGTGTCAGTAAAAAGGATTAAGGTTATCAAGAGGGGGATGGGGAAAGGGTCTACAACCATGGTTAGGAGTCCCGTGGTTACTAGGAGAATGAACCAAGCTGCTGAAGGAACCACAAAACCATGATCTTTTATGTAATGTCGAATTGTGTTTGGAGTATCCATCTTTTTAGTACTTTTGTTTATGAATTATGTAATGTCGAATTATGTTTGAAAACTTTGGATACTTTGGTTTGAATTATCTATGTTTTTTGCACAATAGTTTGTATCATGTTAAGAATTTGGCTTGTATTTGGGTTATATTGCCTTGTTTTACCTTGTTTTACCTTGTTTCACCAAGTTATACTCGGTTTTACTCTACACATTATTTTACCAAATTTTCCTAAGTCTAACCAAGTTATCCTTGATTTCACTAAGTTGTACCATCCAGAATACATCCATTCAAACTTAAACATTAACATAAATAAGGATTCAAACATAAATATCTCTTAAACACTAGAAAATCCCATAGAAACAAACACAGAATTCAAACTTAAATATCCTTTAACTTGGCAAACATAGTAGATCTTAAAGCACATCAGCTTTGCAGCCCTTCGATTGTCTCCGAAAGAGAGAGAAGAGAGAAGAGTGATTCTAGTTAGAGAGAGAGAAAGAGAGGATCGAAAAATGAGAGAAAAAAAGAAATATATAGATATTAGTTTTTTTTAAAAGGGGGGAAAATTAAATTTTTGGAATTTGGGAGGCGTGAGTTTCAAATTTTTAGGAGGGAATCAAAGTTTTACCTAGTTTCCAGTTTTACCAAAAACTGTCAAGTTTTACTTCTGCCAAAAATTAATTTTAATGGTTATACTCTATCTTTAATAAAAACAAATTGGGTATACTCATGATCTATGGCTGTTTATAAGCATTTAAAATTAATTCATGCAATAATATTTGAAAATACATATATTTGGAGATAAAGATGATTCACATAGATAAACAACTCATAAATGTATATGATATTTGCTTGCTAATAACAAGTCTACAATATTTACGTTAAATTCTAAAAGCGTATATTTTGTTTTAGCAAGAGATATGCTATATAGTTTGTATTTTAGTTTGATTGTTATATTTAACATTATTATAAAAATTGAATTTCACAAAGAATTATAGTTCTACAAATCTTGGTTTTACCAAGTTTTCCACAGTTACACAACAAATGATAACATATGTAAATTAAAGAAATAAAAATACAACTAAATTCCTTCTTGGCTCACATCAGCTTGGCTCTCATTACTGCAATTAAACCAGCTCTCTAAATTCTTTCTTGTCTTTCTCTTGCTCCTTCTCCGTCCGTGCTCCCCAACTGACGGATATCTTGTTTCTTGGACTCTTCCCTTTTTTCACATAGTTTGGAGGAAAAGCGTACAACTTTTCTATCTCTTCCAGAATAATCCACTCAGACATATGCGGAACTGGAAAAATTGTCCTCGTATAAGCCAATGCCCATAATTCTATCACGTAGTAACGCGAACACAGACCATACAAATCCTTCAATTCCGTTGGCCTAATGTCTTGCTTCAAGAATTTAGTGGTAGCAGATATTGCGTGTACACATGGGTACCTGTCAATATCAAAGAGTCTGCAGCTGCATTTGTTATGTCTCAAATCCACCACATAAGTAATGCTGTCATCTCCAACAACACCGTATTGAAGCTCGAATGCATTAAGCTCAAATGTCGTGAGTTTGGCCGCTTTCACAATTCTAGCGTGCAACACAAGTTCCACTTCCGGCACCAATTTTCGCGCGCTCGATCCAGAAACGGAATCTTTCCTATGACTGTTAAACCACTCTGCAAATTTTCCAATAAGTGCATCGATCATAGGTAGTAGATGATACCTTCTGGCCTTCTTAAAAACTGCATTCATAGACTCCACACAATTAGAGGTGTCTATGTTGTACCTTGCACCGGGAGAATAACACCTTGCCCATTTCTTCACTTCTACGCTTTTGTCAAGATATTGAGCTGCTTGAGGATATCTGTTCCTAAAATCGCCATATTGTCTTAGGAAATCAGCCTCGGAGTATATCCGAGCAATTTCCCTAAATTTTTTCCAAATTCTTCTTTGTTCTCGTAGGAAACTGCTCCTCTCACATGTTGGAACAGGTGGTAGATGCAATAACCATGATTCGAGAGAGGGTACACTAGACCTATTGCCTTGATGAGACTTCCATTTATGTCGTTAATAAAAACTAACTCACGACTATCCGGTATTACGGTTTTCAGCGTATTGAAGAACCACATCCAACTTTCTTCCTTTTCACCATCAACTAGAGCAAAAGCAATGGGATAGTGGTGATGATTCGGATCCTGCGCTGTGGAGAATATTAAACAACTTTCATATACATTCTTAATGAAAGTTGCGTCAACGATGAGCACTTTCCTCATGGCTACAAACCCTTCGATGGAAGCTCCCAAAGCCACAAATAGATGCCTGAACCTTCTTTGTTCATCCAACACCAAATCGGTTTTTGTTCCATGATTCACCTTCTCCAACATATGCAAATAAGAAGGCAACATCTTGAAACCATCAACTGGAGTACCACGGATATCAGAAACAGCAAGGTTTTTCCCTCTAAAAGCCGTAGAATACGACACTTCCACACTGGCTCTTCTTTGGACAAGCTGCACAATAGTTTTAGGACATGGAGTATCGAAGTTACCAGGATAGTCTTCGTTTAAGATGCTTGCAACTAACCGTGGTGTACCTTTCCTCTTGTTGCTTACTCCACTAGAACTTGTCCGAGAGCATGAATGCATCTTCGTGTATGTTCGAACCGAGAACATGGTTGAATTCTTAATCTTTACAGCTCTCAACTGCCATTTACAACCTTGCTTCGCTTTACGGCATTTCACCACGTATCGACTCTTATCTGAATTGCCTATTAAGATCCCAAAGCAGTTCAGATTTGCGGCTTTATCAACCAAATACTGCACATCTTCTTTACATTTAAATTCTTGACCTATTTCAAAACCCAAGTTATCTTAGCATTCATCTAAACGCCTTGTCTCTTACACAACCCGGGGAAGCTCAACTGATTCAACCATATCCAAATCATGCATATTATCATGTTGTACAATATCACCATCGCCAATAGCAACATTCTCCAACAGCTCAATCGGCTCAGTTGGTTCAATAGGCTCAATAGGCTCAATAGGTTGTTCTGTTGATTCCTCGCCAGTAACATGAGTAGCATCACCAGCATTGATTACCCCAATATTATCCCGGGCACTTGAAATAAGCTCACCATAACTCCCACCATCTCGTTTCCTCCTCTCTACTCTTGAAAGTTGCTCGGTAATAGGAAATATTTCCAAATCTGTGACAACCTCTACATGCAAAACACTTCTTCGTTGCTCTTTATCCAAAGAGGTTAGATACACGTAAACATCCTCGTCATCAAAAATATACGACTGCCTTTGAGGTTTCACTACCAATGGAATATAACTCAAATTCAGCCTCTTTGTAGAATCATCTATTGAAATCTTTCTGCGTATCCTATCCACTAGCAACGAATACGTTATCTCCTCCATAGATGATGTCTTAAACGATATACCATACAACCGAGCTTCTCTAGGAATCCATTCATAGTCATCTCCGATCTTTGAATAATGTCATTCATAATCAAAATGTATGTTTATGAAAGGAGAACCCATCCTCTTCTGAAAATGACATAAAAATATGCATTAGCACTCAAATTTCAATAGTAATACCAAGTTATACCAGTTATACCACAATAGTTTTACCAAGTTGTACCAGTTCTGCCAGAGTAGTTTTACCAAGTTTTACCAAGTTTTACCAAGTTTTACCAATTCTACCACAGTAGTTTTACCAAGTTGTACCAGTTCCACCACAGTAGTTTTACTAAGTTGTACTAAGTTTTACCAATTCAACCACAATAGTTTTACCAAGTTGTACCGATTTTTACTAATCTATTATTACCAAGTTTTACTAAGTTGAGCAACTTTATCAGACCCAAAATATCTCCAAATTGCCAAATCGCCAAATGCGATAACAACAATAGGATGCAGTACGATTAAACCACACATTTTGATTAATTATCGATTAAGTTGTCTAATTCACCAAAAAAACACGGATACAAACACAATGTTCTTAATCCAGAAATTAAAATCGACCTCCAATCGAGCTCAAGCAAAATAGAGAAAAAATAGCGAAACGAACGACAAGAAAAGGGAGGAACTTACCTGGGATGATCAGAATCCCGAATAGAAGTGGCTGGGATGGTAGAATTGTGATAGATTTGAGGAAATCGAATTCAAAATAGCTGCAAAACCCAACTGAAAATCGACCAAATCGAATAGGAGAGAGAGAGTGTGGTCGAGATGGAGGAGGAGAGAGAAGCTCTTCTCTGATTGGTTGATTATTTGGTTTATTTTAGATTTTTTTAATTGATTCATTAAGGGTATAATGGGGATAACATTAAAAGGGAGGAGTAGGGGAGTATAGTAGATTAGGCAAAAGTATGTGGGAAATTGACTTTGAGTCAAAGAGCTTTTGAGAATTTGACCCATTATAAAGACACAATAATTTTTTTTTAAATTCAAATGGTTTCAAATATTCAAAATAACATGAAAAACAACTACTGATTCATAAATTTTTTTTTTCTTGCATTTTTCCCCACAAAATCATTAGAGCTAGAACAACGGGGTATCTTATCAAAGTTTCTTAACAAAAAAAATATAAAATATTATGTGGGTCCCACGTGGATCCCACACAATAGTTAACCGTCGGTATCCTAAATTCCTTATATAAAGACCGCTCCTTATACTGTTCAGACACGTGTCGCCTTGTGATTGGTCCGCTTTTTTTTAATTTTTTTTTTTTAGGATCCGAAAAAAAAAAATTAAAATATTTTTTTTTAAGAACCCCAATGGGGTAACACCATTGGGGATGCTCTTAATCAAGCTTTGATAATCAAGCTATTTAACCATATCCCGCTCAGCTCTGTTTTTAAGTTGGTTGTGCTTTGTTTTGGAGTTTATCAAGTTGCTTTTATCTTTACCAAAACAGTAAACATGGTCTTTTAAAAAACGGGGGCCCTAGACAAATATCTCAAATGTCTATGCTCAGCTCCGCCACTGGAAAAGAGAGGCTATTTAACACCGGCGAGAGACTCAACAGACAGTGGAAAACATTGATGACAGTAAGGCAGTGGCGAGGCAGAACGGCGAGGAAGAAAACAGCAGCAAAGGACGGCGAGATGAGCAGGCTCTCTGGCGTAGGGTCTAGAGGAACAAGCGGCGGCGGGTTATGCGGCATGACATAGACGAAGTATAGATCTGGTGGTTTGGAAGGCGGAGGAGGAAGAGAGACAGTGACAACGAAGAACACCATGGACGAGAGGAAGATTTTATGGAGAAGGGCAACTTCAGACAAATGAGAGCGACACGGCGGAGCTTAAGGACGGAGAGGAAAACACCGCGGCGGCGGCTGCCTCGTGAACTAAGCCAGAGAACATTAAGGCGAACTAAATGGAATATACATTTTTCAGTTTTTTATTTCTTCTTTTTTATACAATAAATCAATAATAAAAGGATTTATCCTAAAATCTATATGAGGCCATTGACATAGCCTTTTATCCTACAATATGTGTTATTTCAATTCATTTTATGTAGAATAATTAAGATCGAGGAAACAAAAATAATAAATGAATATATCTCTCTTTCACAGCTCTAATCTTCCTACATAAAGACTGAGTTAGCTCCATGCCTAAATCTCATGACCACACAAATCAGCAAACAAATAAAATAAAAAACGAACAAAAAAAAAAAACAGAAAGAAGAACATGCAAAGAACATGGCATCTCCATGTCGTAAGCTTCATAGGCTTTATCTCTCTCCTTAGACTATTCTATCCTCTCCTGAAATGGTTCATCACGAGATTCCTCCTCACTGACCTCAGGCGGCTCAAGCGTTATGGCTCGTGGGCTATGGTCACTGGAGCCACAGATGGGATCGGACGAGCCTTTGCTCACGAGCTGGCCAAACACGGTCTTAACCTCATCCTGGTCAGCAGAAACCCTTCGAAGCTCGCTTCTGTCTCCGATGATTTCCGACAAGAGTTTCCACAAATCAAGATCAAGATCATTCCCTTTGACTTCTCCTCTGGTAATTAATACTAAATGCAATGCCGTACTTTTTAATGCAGTCCTTACTTCACTTTTTGGTCAATCCTATAGAACTGGTCTATTCATCGCTATTGACTTATTGTGTGTATGCGCATATAAATATACTCAGCGTGAAAAACACAGTTAGTCAATCCAAACATAAATGAACGAATAAATATATATAAAAATTTAGTACACAATTACATCTATTTATGTATTTGACGAGAGTTGAAACCTATACTTGAATTTGTTATTGTATAAGAGCATGCACAACCATGGTTTTTAAGGGTGAGTTTCTTAACTATTCACGTGGGTCCCACGTGAATAGTTAAGAAACCGGGTTCTAAAAATCCTTATTTAAGAATCGGTTCTTACACTGTTCATGACACGTGGCAGCCTGTCATTCGTCTAATTTTCTTTTTTAATTTTTTTTTTTTTTTTACACTTTTCCCAAAAAAAAAAAAAAAAAATTTTTTAAGAACCCCAAAGGGAGTTTCATGGTTGTACATGGCCTAACGCGACTAAATAATACATGCATTTACAAGATTAAACTAAAAATCAAATACTTTCTTAAAATATACTTATTATTTTTGTTTATTATTTCGAACTGTAATAGTAAGATTTTAAGCACTAATCCTTTGATCATAAGAGTATTTATGGTCCTAATCGAATCAATTTAGATGAAGATCTGATTTCCCGCATTTTAAGAAAATCTGATGTTGCTCATTTATAATGGTTCATAGCAAACCGATAAGGAAGGTAAAAGAGATCATGCCATGTTAGCTTCATCCGTCACCGATTCTATGGACATCGGAGAAATCAATGAGAAAACTTTAATTTTTTTTTTTTTTTTTGATTAACTTGGGGATATCCACGGTTATATTTTTAACAACCTTTAACTAAAAAAATAAAATCCAAAGTTGTGACTTTAATTATGATTAGCAAAAATACTATACTCGAAAGATTAGTATGAACTTCTGTTTGGAATCTATCGATTTTCTGAAGAAAAAAAATAGTTTCATTAGCATTCAATGTTAGAAAAAGTCATTTTTAAAGGCGTTGTATTTTATTAATTTAAAGAGAGATTAATTGAATCAAAACTTAACTTAAAATTGAATAATTCTTGTAATTTATAGAATTAATTTATTGAATATTAATTATAGAGGTTATATTTATAGTTCTAACGTTGTTTTTTTATCTAGTAATCTTTTAGTTTATGTATATTTATTATTTTAGACGGTAAACTTCTAAGCTATTTTCCGTCTACAAAAATGAAGGGTGGTGTATTTTGTGAGTATTGATAAAAATGTGCAGAAGGAGAATATGGAGCAATCGAGGAGGGGATCAAAGGCGTTGAAGTTGGAATTCTGATAAACAACGTTGGGATTACTTATCCACGAGCAATGTTCTTCCACGAGGTTGACCAACTCACTTTGACCAAAATCCTTAGGGTTAATCTTGAATCCACAACTTGGGTCACAAGATATCTCATCGGACCAATGCTTCACCGCCGTCGTGGAGCCATCGTCAATATTAGCTCCGGGGCCGCCATTGTTGTCCCATCTCATCCTCTCTACGCCATCTACGCCGCCACCAAAGCGTTAGGACTTTCACTTCCCTCTTATTTATTGCTTCTTAAGCTCCATGCACATTTTCTAAATATAAATCTACTGGCCAACAAAACCGTGACAAAAAACACTTGAGGTCTTATTTAAGAAAGATATTAGATGGGATGGGACAATGATTTTTGTTTTTCACAAGATATACAGTATGTTTGTAGTTTATAAGTTTTCATTTAAAATCATGCATTATAATGTTTTTTTTTCCAACTTAACTTAAAAGTGTTACAAACAGTCTTTAGTTAATTGATTACAAAGAAAACTAGGAGTATCTTGAAAAAGCGTCCATTGATATGTTGACTGGATTGCTTGTTTTGCAAGTCATTGTAATGTAAAACGGTGTATTTTGGAATCCTAAAATTATATCTATTTTTAATACGAAAAATTACTAAATTTTTTAATTAATCTTTCTAACTACAGCTACATCGGTGGGTTTGCCTATGGTCTAGACTCTAGATTAAGGTTTCCATTCCGATAATTATTTTTTGTTTTGGTATAGTTACTAGTTGCTGTACAATAAATAGGAAAAGTGTGTAATCGACTTCCATTTACGTTGATGTATACCCCCACCCACCCACCCACCCACCGGCCACATTAAGACCCGTGCCTGTACGACTTTTTTCAAGTTAGGTGGATGTTTAAAGTAATTAATGATGAATTGGATCACGATGGAGTAAACTAAATGTCATTTTATCATCGTCTTATTTTATAGTAGAACATAATGTCAACTGTTTTTTTTATGAACTTTATGCATTTTTTGTCATAAACTACATGCATACGAATTAACGAATACGTGCATGCAGTTATGTTGATAAACTATCAAGATCTTTGCATGTGGAATATAAGCAGTTTGGTATCCACGTCCAGTGCCAGGTACCTTTCTTTTTTACTTTTTCTTAAAAATATGATGTGTTTATATAATATAGTACTATTAAAACTAATGTGGCAGGTGCCGTTATACGTAGCAACGAGGATGGTGTCAGAAGTAGCAGCTATAGATAAACCAAGCTTCTTTGTACCATCGCCGGAAGTATACGCAAAAGCGGCGGTGGAGCAGATCGGAATTGGATCACGATGCTCGCCATTTTGGGCTCATTCCCTTCAGTGGTTTCTCGCCGGACTTTTGCCGGAGAACCTTCTTGATACTTGGCGTCTCTCTATCGGCCTCCGTAGAAGAACTTTGTCTTAGTTCGCCCCCTCTATCATGTTTTATACAGAATATTGCTATATATGTTTCACATAATTCGTGAGATTTTTTGTTTTATTTTTTATTCGTTGGTAGAGTCAAATGTGATTCCTCACAGAGTGCTAAAGAGTGACATATGGGTGTTGACCATACTAAGACAATATAAACACAGAACTATCATGTCTAAACATCAAGTAGAGAGTTCAGTGGTTTTGTATCCAAATGATGAAAAATATTTGGTGATAAGAAGATTGAATTAATGGTGCCTACGGCGGTCTCTCGACGAATGTGAGGATTCGCGATAGTCACGATCCCGAGAAGAGTGATGTCTTGATTTATCACCTTGTCTATCTATTGACCGATGACTACTTCGATCTTTTGGTTTGTCTCTGTCCCTATCACTCTCCTTGTCAGAATCTCTGCCTCTGTCTCTGTGAGACCTAACCCTGTCCCTCTCTCTACCCCGTTCCTTCTCTCTATCACCTTCTCCTACTTTACTTCTTTCCTCCCTTGAGTCTCCGACAATTGGCAGGCTGTTTGACTCGGTATCGCTCTTCTTCGAATCTGTAGCCTTCTCATGAGGTGTAGTAATCATTGCATCTTTACACTCGTTATTAGCTGAACACTTGGTATCAACAGCATCGCCAACTGCCGGTAAAACATCCTGTAACACAGTGACAAAGTACTTCAACCTAAACTCTGATTAAAACAAAACAAAATGCCCTCGACAAAATAAAAAAAGAACGGCTCTGCTTCAACCCAACACACATGTAATCTGGGAAAAGCTATTCTGTTTGCTCCTATAAGAAATGAACTCAAGAAGATAAGGACGATAATCTCATCCTTTCCAAAAATCACGAAAACTTAAACAGCGATCTACCTCACCTTTGTAGCTGATTGAGCTTGAGATTGACTGGAAAATGTGAAGGGCTTCCCATCCTTGAAAACGGAGATATACTGAGCCTTTGGAAGACTGTAAAGATGAGCAAGAACTCTACACACTTCGTCAATACCAGATTTATCTGCATCAAATGCTTTCCACCAGGGTGGATTCTCTGGGAGAGGTACCTGAAACCTACGGGCAGCAGCATACACGACCCCACAAGCCACAACCTCACTTCTGAACCTTACACAAAGGGTTGTACGCAGACTGCATATGTTATAGACATATCACAAGAGATCAAATAAGATAACAGCAGATATTGAAAAGCATGATAACCATACTCAATATCAAAATAAAACAGTGCCTATGTCAGCTGAAAGGTCAGTTCTAAAATCTATTAACACGATGATGTTCAGCTAACTATCAAGTAATCATATAAAATAATATCTATAGTAAAAGTTGAGGTTACCTATCATTTGCCAAGTTCCAAGCTTCTTGCCTCAATTCTGGAGGTGTTTCAAGTGTGGCAAGGTAGTTTGATATGAACTTGTGAGGATGTTCAACATGACAAACAAAACCCATCTCTTTCAGTATATGTCTCTCAGTTCTGCTTAACTCAACTTTCAACTCAGAGTACTTCTGCAGAAACTCAACAAGTGAGAGAAATAGGATGAGATACAAAAATGATGAACAAATAGCACTACTAAAAGAACGCTGTTCCGATGAGTAAGAAACTAATATAAAAGAAATGACCTTGGAATACAAATCAAGATGATCTATGGGTAAGTTCTCCCTGCGGCACTCCATCCTGTGGAATACAATGATAACCTGCCTTGCTTTCTTAGGGTTTTCTTCCAATTTTGATGCAAGCCAGACACAGCTCGCAGCAACTATCTGCAAAAGGTGAAGTCCAAAATCATTATGGTAACAGGTAGGAGTACAAGACACTAAAGGCCTCAAAGAAAGAAAACAACACAAGTACCTTGACATCAAATTTGGCAAGAGACTTCTTGCAATAGAACCGGTGAAAAAGAACCTGCCCAGTAGCCATCACTGCCTGGGGTCTAAAGATTTAACAATTAAGGCTAAGGAAAATTACAGCTACGTAATGTGACAAAAATATTGAGACCAAGAAAAAGGATACAGTTTGAGTAATATTCCACCTTCCTGGATGAGATCACATCCATAGATTCTAAGTGCGACTTCGGTTGTTTCATCTATCCCATCTTTCCTGGAAGGTGAGCTCTTTATCTGCTCCTCTGTTAGGTAGAAATTGTCGATTGCCGTGTAAATCATCAAATCAGGTTTAGGATGTACCGGAAAGATAGAGAGACGGCGGCGAAACAAATCCACTGGGAAGGGACACGATCGGGGGATTGAAGAGAAAGAGAAAACAAGAGCAATTGGGCCTCTTCTTTAACTGGGCTTTAGCAACAACAATCATGGGTCACTCCAAAATACAATTGATCACAAATTTTAAAATGTTGTGTGAACTAATAGAAGGGAGTCACTCTCGTGTAGCGTTATCGCTCTAAAACAAATCCACACTATCCCAACTAATCTCTCATACCCTTCCTATTTTAATGAAATGTGGTTTGACCTTTTTGTCTTTGGTTTACTATGAAATTGATTGTTTAGAAATCAGAAATTGGAATAGAGAAATTGGCTATGATTGGATTGAGTTGGAATTGAGTTTAAGGGAATTGGATCCCAATTGGATGGGGATTTGGTTTCTGAAAAAAAAAATAGAATCAATCCGAATCCCGAGCTTCCCCTCCCAGCTCCGCTCAACTCGGGCCGCCCGCCTCTCTGAATTGGTTTTGCTCGTCGGCGCCGTCGCGTCGCGTCTCCGATCGCCAATCGCCGCCTCCGTCGTGCTCCGTCAACGCACCGAGGTTTGTAGCTCTCCCTTGATCTGCATTCAGCTCCATTTGAATAGGTTTGGGATCCGATTGGGATAATTTGGATTGTTTTTTGGTAGATTCAGCTGATGAGTTGCTACATTGTTGTTTAGCCATTGATTCTTGGTTGATTTGGACTACGAATTGAGTATAAATGCATTTCAGAGGTGGAATCGGGTGTGTATTGTTGTAATTGGATGATCTTGAAATCGATTCAAATTTGTGTTCATATTGTTATAGAACTGGGGACAACTAGTATAACCGATGTATGTTTAACTGATATATCTAGTATAACTAGTAAAACTGGTATAACTTGTGCAGCTCGTATAACTAAGGACAACTTCTATAAAACTGATAACAAACTTTGTACAACTACAAGTATTTACTGAGTTTTTTGCTTTTGTTTTGGCAGGATAGAATGAGCGACAGAGTGTGCATCCATTATAAATATTAGGGGCGCATGTGTAGCCTAGTGTTTAAAGAGGAGATAACTTTGGAGATGGTAATAGCTAGGCTTTACAAGAAGCATGCGTTAGATGAGAATAAGGTTAGATTGGAATTGTGTTACATTCCGTTGGTGGTTGGCTGTGAAGAACATATGAGTATTTCTGATGATGAAGATCTTTGTGGTTATCTAATGACCGTTGATAAAGAGAACCGTAGAAGTCTTTTGTGTGTGGAGGTCGTGACTGGACTGGAGCTGCCCAGGCAACAGTCGAGAGCGGGGAAAAGCTCTGCTGGTTTGAACTATGAGCATGATGAAATCGGAGAAGTATGACCTAATGCCTTGACATTGTTTGTTGAAAACGGAGAAATAGGAGCTAATGTTGTGCCGTTGTTTGTTGAAAACGGTCAAGCAAGTCAAGAAGAGCAAGTGAGAGAGGAAGAGCAAGTGAGAGAGGAAGAGCAGGTGAGAGAGGAAGAGCAGGTGAGAGAGGATGATACGTCGGGTATGCGTGATGAATATCGTGAGGTACCACCTGTTGTTCAAAGTAATCAGTTTGTCGCGCCATGGGAAGACGGTTTAGGGTTGAGTGTGCATCAAGAATTCCGAGATAAGAAGGCGGTTATAGAGTTTGTAGAGAGTTTGACATTTAAAAACTCTTTTGAGTATGTTACGCAACATTCTGATAGAATGCGGTGGGTAGTTAAATGTTCTATTGAGAGATGTAAATGGGGTCTACGAGCAGCAAGGATTCCGAACTCGGATATGTTCTCTATTAGAACGTACAGGAAGATGCACACATGCAACCGTGTCGATCAAACTGGAAGCGTTGATTGTATGAAAGGCTCATCACAACTAGTTGCATCGTATTTGAGTGAGGAATATCCTGGGAACTTTGAAACTCCAAAGCCTAGAACCATCATTGATCTAGTCAGGCGAAAATATGGCGTAGACATATCATACTCTATGGCGTTAAGAGGGAAAATTCAAGCAGTTTGTGATTTGCGTGGTAGTCCGGAAGATAGCTACAAGATGTTGTATCGTTATCTGTACGTGTTAGAAGAGGTTAATCCTGGAACGGTAACTGCTGTGGAAGTGGATGAGAGAAACAAATTCAAGTATCTATTCATAGCTTTGGGAGTTAGCATTGAAGGGTTTGCATGCATGAGGAAAGTGATAATTGTTGATGCAACCTTCCTCAAGACCAGATATGGTGGTGTACTTGTTTTCGCCGTGGCTCAGGATCCTAATCGTCACATTTATCCTATAGCTTTCGGTGTTCTTGACGGTGAGAATATAGCTAGTTAGACATGGTTTTTCGAGATGTTGAAAGCGTTATAGGCGACTCGTCCGAATTGGTATTTGTGAGTGATAGAAATCAAATCCTCATCAATGCAGTAGCAAACGTGTTTCCACAAGCTCATCATGGGTAATGTTTGTGGCATTTGTCCCAAAACGTGAGATCACATGATGGGAATGCAAACAAAAAAGTAGTCGCTGATAGGTTTCAGGAGATGGGTTGGTCTCACACAGCGGCTGAGTTCTACAATCGTTACGAGACATTTAAGAGAAGATATTCTTCAGCCGCGAAGTATGTGGAGGAAACTACCGTCAAGAAAAAATGGGTTAGATGTTTTTTTTCCAGGTAAACGATACAACTTGGACACGAGTAACTCTGCGGAATGTCTGAACAAGACTTTTCTTGATGCGAGGAGGTACTCCTTAATGCCACAGCTTGATATTATCATTCGCAAATTTTCAGATTGGTTTAACAAGCATAGGAAAGAGGCCGTGGCTGGAGATGCTATAGACAATCTCGTGCCTTTGGTCCAGATCTTCGTGCATAAAAATTGGCCAATTGCTAAGACATTAGCTGTGAGGGAGCTAAACACTTTCGAGCTCGAGTACGAAGTCGATGACATTGATGGAAAGGTTTATTTGGTGAACTTAGAGTCGAAAACTTGCTCCTGTAGTTTCTTCAATATTCAGAAGTATACTTGTCTCCATGTCCTAGCAGCATACATAACATACAAAAGGAGCGATAGAGCTCGTGCAAGTGCTAACAAAATAAGACTCCTTGATTTGATTTCAAAATATTATTTGACGGAGATGTGGGCATTGGCTTATTATATGTCCATCTATGCTGTCCCTGATATGTCTGCATGGAATGTCCCGGATTACATCAAAGATATGCAAATCCTACCTCCGGTTTACACGATAACTAGGGGTCGGAAGAGAGTACATAGATATCCATCAGCTGGAGAAGGAGGGAGACGGCGAAGGACACAGAATAAAAGGGATAGACTATCAAGGCTGTTATTTGGAGATGACTCAAACTCTGATTGTGAGTGATTTTGTATGTAAGATTTGGTTCTGTAATGTACTTTGGTTCTGTAATGTACTTTTGTTTCACTCTGTATAACTTTGTGTTTTCTATTTGGTGAACCCCTGCATTAAATTTTGTATGTCAATACTCTGGTGAAACTGTGTAAAACTGTGTAAAACTGTGAAATACTAAGTGATTATCGTAATTATAATGAATATCATTAGAGAAAATAATTAACATATAGCTATAAGAGATTTTAACTTGTAGGATCATTTTTATCCTAACAGTGGAAAATGGGTTATATTACGTCTTTCACAAAAACAATCAACATAGTTTTACACAGATTGGAAATCACCAACAATGTTTATGTACTTTCAAGAACATTTTTCGAACAATGGACACGTTAGGAGGATACATTTTCATAAGTTGAGGAATGTTTCATATTAATACACAGAAATACTAGATTTATATATCAATTGTGTAAAATAATCTGTAAAACTATAAAATCAAATTTAAAGTTCCAGTAAAACTGAATATATTGCAAACATGCAAAGTAAAACTATTAAGAAACTTTGTACAACTACGAACTCCTGTAAAACTATGTGTATTTGTCGAGCGGGAAAATTCAAAGTTAACAAATTTTTCGGCGGCAAAATTCAGAATTGACGAATATTTTTGGCGCCCAAACCCCAAAAATATACTTTTCCTCCTTTCTCTACTCACTTTATCCCCCTCTCTCTCTCTCTCTCCTTATCGTCCTCTCTCCTTTCGAGAAATCTTTTCCTCTCTCATTTCATTTTCTACTCTTTCAATTCAACTTCTTCCCTCTTCTCTTGGACATTGACAAATTCGAAGCCGATCCTTACTACAGTGACATGAATCAGAAGAAGAAGGAGTACGACAGGATGTGCTTCATCGCAGATGGTGACAATGGCATACCGACAAGATGCCCGTGCGGTGGTCGAATCATTGTGGAGCCTGAACCTGATGTGGGAAAGAGACACTTTGTTTGTAATGCGTTTAGGGTAAGATATGTTGATTTGGTGATTCGTTGGTTTGGTGTTTAAGGAGAGTTTTTTATGTGCAGGATAATGGGTTACACATTCGGAAACTTTGGATTAGCGGCATCGAGGAAGAAGCCACTAGCTTAAGGAATATTGTGGACTCCCAGGCCGTGAAGATTGAAAGCCACGAATATCGAATAGAGCAGTTGGGATTGCCGCTCAAGAAAAGAGGTGAAGAGATTAAAAAGCTTAAGGAATTGCTGGGGAAATGGGCTACAAGTGTTTAATGTTTTTAGAATGTTGTCCTGTTGGTTGGCCGTTCCCATGTTGGTTTCCTTTCGGTTAAGACTTGTTTAAGAGTTTATCTCAGTTTGTAATGCCACATGTTGCTTAAATGCACAATCTAGTTCTACCCGAGACTAACCTTGTTATACATAGTTTTACTTAGTTTTACCTAGTTTTACTTAGTTATGACAAATTAGTTATACATAGTTTTACTTAGTTATACATATTTACCAGTTCTACCAGACTAGTTATACATAGTTATACTAGTTTTACTCAGAAACATTTCCTAACATAGATTCGAAACCAAAACATCCAGTTTACCAACAGTGTAGTTATACCCAAAAAGGTTCAAAAAAGCATCTTCAAACCAACATAGTACTATAAAACAACCACAAACCAAACAACTACAAAACAACCAAGTCCTAATCCATCCTCGACCTTGTGTTGCGCTTCTCAGTTACAGTAGATGTATCCTCCACCTTTCGTTTACCAAGGGCCTTTTTTGGCGCTTTCTTCTCTGCCGCTTTCTTCTCTGCCTTAGTCTTCTCTATCGCTTCTCGGACCTGCAATCGTATGATACAATTAGAATACCCAGTTCTCCAAGTATTTTCATAAATATTTGGAACTATTTTTACCATTTGTGCTTCTAGGTCTTTCATATGATCCATGTACTCTTCAATGGGTTTGAGTCTCTTATCCATCTCGACAAACCCCCCCAAGCAACATCTTAAATCCATCTTGCATCGTTGACTGAATCCCTTTCATAACCTCGACAAGTTCACTCTGATTAAGATTCGAAGTTCCAGGTGCATCAATGGCAGCATGTCTCTTTTCCTCAGGTTTTTTTAGCTCAGGTTTTTTTAGCTCTTCATCCTCCTCTGCCTGTCGGAAAGCCTTCGCTTCGTTATTCATCTCCTGAAAATAGACCTTCTTCCCAGCCAAAATAACCTTCATCCAACTCTGAACAACAGAATCATCGAGATCATTGATATCGCTTTCTTCATAGATACCCTCAAGGAGAGCTTCTTCATGTCCATCTCGAGTTGGCAGGATGTTGTCAACGCCCTGCGGACACTTAATACTAGCAAGTTCTTCATTGATCCGTGAGAGAGGGAACCCTCTCATTGAGTTACTCTTGAATTGCGCCTTGCACATCCTTGGACAATTACGGTCTGCCTCAATAACTGGCTCGCGGAAAGTTCTCCCTAGCTCTGGAATTGCCTCAAAGGCTAACAGCTACATAACAACACACATATGGTAGAGATTAGCACAGTAACAATAACTCAAACAAAAACTTAAAATACATACCTCCAAAGGGATACATAAACCGGGAATCAGCAACAATTTGTTCTCCTTGACAACCCCTTTAAAATGGTCCATTGTGTGAGAGATCTTACCAACCATATGGTCATAGCAGAATCTGCCCCAAGAAAAAGTCTGGCACAACGCAAGATCATCGACAGCTCTGAGGAAAAAATCTACCACCGGAGTGGCATCGTTTCCAGTCTTCTTCTGGCCGATGAGGACGCTGCAAAGGAAGTAAAGAACGATCATCTGCAGTCTATCTTGATCAGCTCCCATACCCTCGAGATTCTTTTTCACATCTTGAACTCTAACAATCGACCTCCCAAAATGTTTCCTCACAAACTTATGGCCACCCAACTGCTTGTAGCCAACCGGGTAGTTGCGGCAGTTTAATACTGACATGAGTGCATGCTCCCTCAGTCCATAACGTATCGGAACGCCGTAGACCACGAACCAGACTTTCATCCTCTTCTCAATGCAAGTGGTACGCATGAGTAGCATCCACATGCCCATCAGCTTGTGGTTTCCTTGTTTCGGCAGGTGGAAGATATGTTGGAACTGCGGGTGCTCTATAAACCACTTCCTCTCGGCATTCTTTAGCTTAGGCTGCAAAGAATCTAGAGTGGCCAGAAAATCAATATAGAAGCACCGTGTGGATATCTTTATTTTCTTCTTGTACTCTGTTGGGGGGAAGTACATTCTCATAGGTTGCATAGCTGTCGAGTCAACACCGGAATCCTGCAAAAATTATTTTTACCGATTTATTCCACTAATACAATGTTGAGTTTTACATAGTTTTACCAGTTATACTTGAATCTACCAGTTTTACCAGTTATACCGGAATAGTTATACTTAATTTTACCAGTTCTACTCTATTAGTTTTACTTATTAGTTATACTTAGTTTTACGAGTATTACTCCAACAGTTTTACTAAGCTTTACTAGTTTTACTTAGTAGTTATATTCAGTTTTACTAAGTTTTACTTCATCATCTAAACAACCGTATAACACTTACAGATTGGGAATCAGAGCTATCGCTGGATTCTTCTTCTTCTTCCGAACATTTCGAAGATACATCCTTGGTGTTTGGTACGTTTGTCTCCTCGACTCTCGGCGGTTCCAATCTCGACTGGGTTTGTTGCTGTTGCGGTTGCTGTTTCTGTTGCTGTGACTCGACCTCGTCACCGTCTTCTGAGGTCCCTTCTGAACTCTCTGGCGGACCCCTCTCTGACTCATCGTCATCGGATTTACCCTCGTCATCATCTTCTACTTCACTCTCATATCCTTCGCTCTGTTTCTCGAGATCAACTTCTCGTTCTTCGTAAGTTACCATCACAAGAGCATTAACGACTGGAGGGGGGTTCCCCGGAAGAACATTATCGATCGGATTCGTGGTCGTACCAACAAGATTATTCGGGATAGCATTCGTGGTAGTGGTAAGGCTTGCTACACCACTCGCCGTCGTCGTCGGAGGAGCATTCTTAGGCTTAGTAGGGCTTGATACATCACTCGCTGTCGCCGGAGGAGGAGGAGCATTTTTAGGCTTGGTAGGGCTCGCCGGAGGAGGATTATCCTTCAGGACATCGATTTTGGATACCCATCGATTTTCTTGGTGGCTAGACGAGTCTTGGGCGGCATCTTTTACTGTTTCGCGTGAAGGAACGGAACTCGAAAGGAGAAGAGGAGAATGAGAGTATAGGAAATGGAAAGTGGAAGTCAACTCCCAAGTCGAAGTCGAAGAATGAGAATCAGGGATTTGAATTTGTTTTTTTTTTTTTTGACAAATAATCCGTGTGGTAGCGACAAGATAGAAATCAAAGTTTGTTTTTGCTTCACTTCACGGTCGGTCTCGCGCACTGCCAAAATCCAAATCCTTCCCATTTCTTCTGAACCAAAACCCTAACAATCCTTACCTTTCTTCTCCCTGGAGATGGCTTCTTCGATATCCCTGAAGCCGACGAACCTTCTCCTCTCGTCTTTCTCAACAGGCAGAGTCATCGATTTCGGCCGCTCTCGTTTCAGCCACAGACCGTCGTCTTCGTCTTGTCGTCGGACTCTGGTGGCTCAATTCGGGTTCAGAC
Source organism: Orychophragmus violaceus (assembly GCA_030180135.1). NCBI lineage: Eukaryota > Viridiplantae > Streptophyta > Magnoliopsida > Brassicales > Brassicaceae > Orychophragmus > Orychophragmus violaceus. Next base: position 18,338,338 of record CM058229.1, on the reverse strand, counting down.
CAGGTTCGTTTCCCGACCCAGGCTTTACACTCGATTTGATCAAGGACCATGCCGAGAATCTTCTATACACCATCGCTGATGCCGCCGTTTCGTCCTCCGAAACCTTTGAATCTGTTTCCGGCACTACGACCACCACCAACCAGAACAATGATTGGTTCTCTGGTATCGCCAATTACATGGAAACTATTCTCAAGGTCAAAAAGATTTCTCTTTTTTGAAGGGACAGCTGTGAACCTATTATGTTGCTGTGTAATTGAACTGGTTAGGATTTGAATTTCAGGTTTTGAAAGATGGGTTATCAACTGTGAATGTACCTTATTCTTATGGTTTCGCTATCATTCTACTCACCGTGCTTGTTAAGGCCGCTACGTTCCCATTGACCAAAAAGCAGGTTTTCACTTTGTTTCTATAACTTGCTAAAGCCAAGCTTCAATTATAGTCGATTTTGTTATTATGGGAACGGTGGTTTGTTTCTCTTCAGGTCGAATCTGCTATGGCTATGAAATCTTTGCAGCCTCAAATAAAGGCCATTCAGGAACGGTATGCTGGTGATCAGGTGAAACCATTCTTCCATACCGCAACACTGTTTTACCTTTTTATTTTCTTTAGTACTGAAGAAAACTATACTAAGTCATAGTTTGTATCAATCATGAGTTCTTAGATAGTAAGTAAAAAGTGTGTAGCTATTGGTTTCATTGTGGGTGTGGAGTGATTCAAATGAATATACCAAACATTATAGCTTTATTTTTTTTTCTCTGTAAATTCATCCATTTTGTTAATACAAATAGCTTCCTAATTTTTATGTTTATCTTTGCAGGAGAAAATTCAGCTTGAAACTGCCAGATTGTATAAACTTGCTGGAATCAACCCCCTTGCAGGTACAGTTTGTGGTTTCTGATTTTCATTTGATTTTTATCCATTTGAGGCAACTGTTTGGTCTACAAAATGGGTTTCTTTCATCTTGTGGTTAAGCTATATCTTCATTTTATCTGTTAGGCTGTCTCCCCACACTAGCCACAATTCCAGTCTGGATTGGGTTATATAGAGCCCTCTCAAATGTTGCGGATGAGGTACCTGCACAGAAAACTATATTTTTTGGTTCTGTAAGTGCCTCGAGATTATTTTATCTGACAAGTTGTTTGGTGGATGCATGTTTCTAACTTTAGGGACTCTTAACGGAAGGCTTTTTCTGGATTCCGTCTCTTGCCGGTCCAACAACTGTTGCTGCAAGGCAGAGTGGCAGTGGAATCTCATGGCTCTTCCCTTTCATTGTAAGTACCAATCTTTAACCTCGATATTAAGTGGTGTTAATATTTTAACCATGGAATCTAGACCGTACTGCTAGTTCTTGTTAACTCTGCGTGATTTCACTTACTCAAGCATATAAAATGAACTGGTCGATGAGAACTTGAGTGGAGATGATGTTGGACTTGAACCTCATTGCTAATGTCTGCAAATTTTCAATTAATTTCTCAGGAGGGACACCCACCTCTCGGATGGTCAGACACATTAGCATATCTTGTCTTACCTCTGTTGCTCATCTTCTCTCAGTATCTCTCCATTCAGATTATGCAGTCCTCGCAGGCGCAGGTATAGCATCTTCTGGCATATATGATAATATAGTTAGCTGTTAACCTTTTAGCTTGAACAATAAGCTGGTTATGAGAATATGTAAATTGGTGTACGTTCCCAAAGCTCACTCAGTTAATTAAATTCAACCAACAACGAATCATTTATGTAGCATAGAAATTTATAGTATACCATTTATAATCTTCATGTCTTTTCTCAGAGTAATGATCCAGCCATGAAGAGCTCACAAGCGGTGACGAAGCTTCTTCCGCTGATGATTGGCTATTTTGCACTATCAGTTCCTTCGGGTTTAAGTCTTTATTGGTGAGGAGCAGCAACTGGTTTTGTATATTTTCGTGTGGGGAGTCAACTTTCCACTTGCTTTTCTTCTTACTTTCGAAGAGTGCTTTTGTAGGTTGACCAACAACATTTTGAGCACAGCACAGCAAGTATGGCTTCAAAAATATGGTGGTGCCAAAAATCCTATGGAGAAGCTCAGTAATTTGGTCATGAAGGAAGATAAAACTCAAAAAGTTGAGAAGCCTATATCAGAACAGCTAGTTCAGAAGTCTGTTTCAGAACTGAAAACACCAAAAGAGAAGGGTGGTGAGAAAGTGACCTCAGAAGGGCCCAAACCTGGTGAAAGGTGACTAAATATTCTGAAAGCTTCTCATTCATTACTAGAAGCTATTTGTTGTTTAACACGTCGATGTAATTCCCAGGTTTAGGCTGCTCAAAGAGCAAGAAGCAAAGAGACGTCGAGAAAAAGAAGAGGAGAGGCAGAAAGCTGAAGCAGCTCTGTCAAATCAAAAGACAGACAGCGCACAGGAACAGGAGGGAAAAATTGATACAGCTGAAGTCGCTCAAGGAAATAATGAAAAAACCAAACTTTCTGCAGTGGAAGAAACAGCTGATGGCTCTGTCGCTGTGAATGGGAAGCCATCCATTCAAAAGGACGAGACAACAAATGGGAAATTCGGCGTTGGCCATGATACAGAGCAACACCGTTCTCATGAAACAGAAAAGAGGTAAACACCCAATACGAAGCCAAACAAAGATAGAGGAACTGAGGTTTGAATAAAACAAGAGGAGGAATTTCTGCAACAAAGTTGGAAGATTATGGATCTTAAGAGTGGGGTGGGGAACAGTTATCTTTAAGGTTTAGAATTTGTGCAGAAAGACCTTAAGAAATGGCCAAATGGGTATTTGTAAGTGTTCATGTTCCTTATATATTCTTATGTATAAGTAGAAATACGTTTATCCTCATTCACAGGTTTTGCTCTAATACGACAATGGTTTTTACTCTAAAATCTAAACTATGAGGCTAGGCTGCCTTTTTGTCTAAAAACTGCAGAAAATGCAGGCAATATCAGGAACTGACGAATGTTTCACTGTCTGTGATGGATCGGCAACACTCCGTACACTAATGTATGATTTTCTCTGCAAGCTCGATAAACAGTTTAACATTTATCTTTCTGAGTGCTGTTTGGTTCAGTGCCGGAAAAACACAAAGAATCAAACCAAGAAGACGAAATGGGGATGTTTCTTAATATAAAAGCTTCCAAGAGTTGGTGAATAGTATCAAAAGCTAATAGAAAGCAAACAAAAAGGGATACACAAGCGCTACATCAGTAGATCATCAGTATTCAGAATTAGAGATGACATCGTCGATCTTAAGAATCATCTTAACGACTTGAGTTGCAAGCAAAATCTGCTGCTGCTTCCCGATCAATGTTTCAAACACATTCTGCTCCCTCATATCGTTTGTTCCCACGTCATTGCAATCTATTCCATAGAAAGGAATATTTTCCTGTTCATCATACACCCACAAATGCAAAGAGTTTTGTTCAGTCCCCGAACAAACAAATCAAATGGCAAAATAGAGATAATCACCTTTTGTTGCTGAGATTTAACCACAGAGAGTGTCTCAATGGGCTGTAATCCACTGTTCTCTGCAAGAGCCATAGGGACAGACTCCAAAGCTTCTGCAAATGCCCTTACTGCATACTGTATAGTCGTAGGCATATATATAAGTAATATGTCTTCAGCTTTTAAGAAATATATATTTCACTTTGGACTCGAAGAGAAGAGTAAGGAAAGTTTTACCTGCTCAACGTCAGGGTATTTATAAGCAGCTTCATCAACAGCAAGTGAGCATGCGATTTCAGCTGCACCACCTCCATATACAATTGACTTATTGCGGATGAGATTCCTTGCCACACACAAAGCATCGTGCATACTACGCTTCGTTTCTTCTATCATCATTTTGTTACCTAATCCCATATCCCATGACGAATTGTTAATCAATCAGTACAAAATTGTTGTCCACCATATACAGTGAAGCATATTAAACTCAGTACATCAATGTTTATAAGTACCTCCACGAATGAAAACAGTGACAGCTTTTGAGTTCGCACAGTGCTCAATATACAGCATTCGTTCTTTTGTTGTGCCAAATGATTTTTCACGAACCACGCCAGCCTAAGAACATGAATAAGTGTGGGGATTCAGTTGTCTGATTTAAACATATTTGCCATTCCACTCATTTTACGGGCAACACCAACTGAAAGTAAATATTACCTTCCCTAACTTCTCTGGGGTCAACTCCTGGAATCTTGGAACAATTCTGCCGCCTACACAAAGACATATATCATATCAGGTCTACATAACTGATAAAATCATTAGCAGTAGATGCTTGGAGAAATGTAATACCTGTGGCTATTGCGATAAGTTCTAATTCAACACCCCCAACCCATCTGACAGCAGGCAAATTCCTGTGCATCAATAGATGGTTTGCCTCATCATCGAATCCCCATTGGCAAATAACCAGTGTAGCACCAACATCCTGCAATTTCAAAGCATAAGGAACATACAGATTAAATCATAAAATGCATTGTGGTAACCAGTCTTCATTGTCAAAAGAAAAGCCTTTTTCCAATAGCTCACTCAATAGTCAATTCCAAATCCCAATGAAAAAAGAAACAAATTTTAAAAACGTACCTTGCACTTTTGAACCATCTCATCGAAATATTGCTGCTCTTGTTTGCGCAATGTCTCAAACTTCTCCACTGTGTCAATGTCCACCTTATGCTTGGTCTTCGGCTTCGGTGGCTCAAATGGGCAAGTCAAAATGGCAATGTGGGCATCTTTAATTTGCTTTGGCATTTGTGGATGACTCATGTCTTTGTCAACCAGTATTCCATATATAAGCTCAGTGTCCTCCAAGTTTCCTCCGACTTTGCCCTCTACTTTGATAAGATCTAAGTTGACATCCCTCCTCTCTAAATCAGCAACAGCAAGAACTGCTTTTACAGCAATCTCAGCTAAACTGCGCTTGCACCGATTCACACTGTAGCAATGAGCAAAACAAAAACAAAAAGTTAGAACAATATTCTAGTAAACCATACAAAATATATGCAACAACAACTGAAAAAAAATAAAAAAAAATTGAAAGGGATATTACATCTTCGAGGATAGAGTAGTCATGCATGTTTGAACCAATGGCTCGATATTATTAACGTCGAACTCAAACTTTTGAGATATACGCTCCAAATGCTCAACTGCTAGTCTAGAAGCCATCTCATATCCCTCAGCAATACGGATGGGATGAATACCCCTATCTAATTGACGTTCAGCTTGCTCCAGAAGTGCACCAGCCATGACAACAACACCTGTTGTGCCGTCACCGATTTCATAATCCTGACTCCGTGACAGCTCAACCATAAGTTTTGCAATCTGGTTGTCAACATCCATTTGCTCCAAGATAGTTGCACCATCGTTTGCTATTATAAACAAAGATAGTAAAGAAGGAGAAACAAATCATGCTTCACACAAAGGATACGATTACGTAGGATCTCCTAAGTGAGATGAGCTCAGTTTCTAACAGACATTGTAAGAAACTGTGTTTTTATATCCAGAAAATGAAACATCTTAAGAAGTTTGGCGAAAATTTGTCATAAAAAGAGTTCTATTTTTCTTAAGATTACAAGATAAATAAAATAAAATTTTCAATTCAATGCTACCAAATAAGGAATTCATTAGCATTTTAGCGGCAGAAGAAACTAGTTTGAGCTTCGCAGCTAAGCTCGTAGACAGTAATGAATTGATTTTTCAAAAAAACTAAACAGCGACAAGCAACATGGATCCATTCATCAAACTGCTGCATCGAGTGTAATAAAACCTAATCAAGTGAGAAAATATTGAAACGAAAATCAAAAAGCAGATATGAAATCAATAAGATAAGAAACGAACAGATGGTGACGTCTCCGTCAGGTCCCTGAAGTATCTTGTCCATTCCCTTAGGTCCGAGAGAGGAACGGAGGATCCGAGCCACCGCTTTTCCAGCGGCAATATTGGCTTTCTGAGCATCGATGCCTCTAAGACGCGTCTTCTGATCCTGCTCCCTCAGTATAATAAACGGACGCCCGTACTCATCGAACGCCAACGCCATTTTCTGGCTTTAAGTTTCCTCGATCCGACTGAAGTACAGATCTTGTTTGATTTGAAATGGAGAAAAAACGAGGAGGAGAGTGTCGAGACTCTATGAGAGCGAAAATGGTCGAGTGTAAAACCCTACCTCGCGATGATGGCAAAATCGTATATTAAAGCCTATTCGAGGGCCTAAGAAATATTTGGGCTTATAATATAAAGCCCATCTATTTGTTAATATCATGCAACTTCACGTCGGTAGTTTAATATTGTAAAGATGATTACTTACTGGTTTCTATAGTGAGAATTTCACCTCAATGAAGATATGTTTTTGGAATTGTCAGAGTTTTTGTGGGTCGCTGACAGAACCTCGATTAAAAGAGATATGTAAAAAGTTTTCTCCGGAGATCATTTTTCTAGTGAAGACCAAAAATCAAGAACCAGTAATTAGAAATATTACGATCTCTTTAGGTTATTCTAGTTTGATTTGCGTTTTTCCTTCCGGTCTTAGCGGATGGTTAGTTTTACTTTGAAAGCAATCAGTTTCAATTTCTAGTATTTCAGAAGACGGTACGTTTAATGGACGTTCAAGATCAGTTTAATAAAAAGGTGTTATAATTGTCATGTTTGAATGGTCACCAATACATAATCAAAGACATGAACTATGGGAATGCATAAAACAAATTGGCACACACCGTGGTGGTCCTTGGCTACTTATTGGAAATTATAATGAGATGTTGTCTAATACAGAGAAATGGGGAGGTGCAGAATGAGAGGAATGGACGTATAGGAAGCTTCGACATATGTATTCAGCCTGTGATCTAACTGATCTTCGATTGATAGGGAATTGTTTCTCTTGGGTAGGTGTACGAAATAATTAGACGGTAGAAGAATGCATAGATCGGGTGGCTGTAAATTCTGAATGGCTAGCTCTCAACCCGGCATCTGAAGCGGAGTTTTTGTCCCTCACAGGGTCGGACCATCGACTTGTCATAATACATATAGCTCACAAAGTCACTTATCCAAGAAAACAATTTCAGTTTGATAAGCGACTTACACATCGACGCATTTAAGGACTTTTTTGATCAGGGTTGGAACTCTCCCAATATCAGGTGCGATGCTCCTATCACGGACCATATTCGAGAATGTCGATCTTCCTTATCACGGTTTCAGCATATTTCGAATATGAATTCAGCACGAAGAATCTCTGAACTTCAAGCAGATTTAGATAATGCAATGGTTTCAGACCGCTCTTCGATTGGTTTCTTACGACAACAACTTCAGTTGGCATATAATGATGAGGAAGCATATTGGTTTCAGAAGAGTCGAGCCCAAATACTATCTGACGGGGAGCGAAATACAAAGTATTTCCTGCGCTCGCTAAGCAGAGGTACTCAAGAAATTTAATGTTATCTATTCAAGATGACCAAGGGAATGTATAGATGGGAATAAACGACATGGGTAATCAAGCAGAAATTACTTCAAGAAGGTTTATACCTCCTCTCGTAATCAGGTAGACATTGGTATGTTCAATGGGCTTACTAGTTCGGTCATGCCATCTATGAATTCAGCGCTTATACTACCTTTTACGGATGACAAAATCTTTCAATATGTATTTTCTATTGGTTCTGATAAAGGTCCGTGTCCGGATGGATTTACTGCCTGGTTTTATCTGTTACAGAATAGAATCGTGTGTTTATTGATAGGTACAAGTGTGCTTATATACAATAGTATACTAGGTTTACAAAGGGTTATAATTGTAATCTAATACTCCCCCACAGTCGAAGCTGGGTTCAGATGAATGCTGAGACTGGATCGAAAGTCAGTAAACAGGGGTGAAGGAAGACCCTTTGTAAAGATGTCTGCATATTGTTGTGAAGTCGGAACATGTAGTACACGGACCTGTCTAATTTTGATGCGTTCCCGGACGAAGTGTATGTCGATTTCAACGTGTTTAGTGCGTTGATGTTGGACAGGATTTGATGACATGTACACTGCACTGATGCTGTCACAATAGACAAGGGTTGCTGTTGGTGCAGGAGAGTGCAGTTCGACAAGAAGATTGCGAAGCCATGTAGTCTCCGCAACATCATTTGCAACTCCGCGGTATTCAGCTTCTGCACTCGATCGCGAGACTGTGTGTTGGTGTTTCGATGACCAGGAAATTAAGTTGTCTCCGTGGAAGACACAATAGCCAGATGTGGAGCGGCGTGTTGAGGGACACCCTGCCCAGTTGGCATCGGAGTACACGATCAGACCTGTTTTTGGTGTGGAGTAGAGCTGTAGTCCCTATTGGAGAGTGCCTTTGATATACCGAATGATCCTTTTGAGTGAGTTAAGGTGTGTTTGTCGCGGATCAGGCATGTAGAGACAAATCTGTTGGACTGCAAACGCGATGTCTGGTCGGGTGAAAGTCAGATATTGAAGTGCTCCGGCTAAGCAGCATTATAGAGTTGGATCATCGACAGTTGCTCCGTCCTCAGCTTCGAGTTTTCTGCGAGTGTCTGCTGGTGTTGTGCAAGAATTACACGTTGTCATCTTTGCTCGGTGAACAATCTCTTCTGCATATCGTTGTTGATCAAGGAACAGCCCACTGTTGTTCCGTGTCACTCTTATGCCGAGGAAGTAATGGAGGTCACCGAGATCAGTCATCAAAAATTCTGAGTTCAGAGATTTAATGATGGACTGCAGCAGATCAGGTAACGACGACGTGAGTATCATGTCATCGACGTAGAGAACTAGATACGCTAGGCCTGCCGGACTGTTGTGAACGAACAAAGAAGCATCGGAGAGGCTCTGCTTGAACCCAATGCGGTTTGCGAATTGAGCAAACCTGTTGTACCAAGCTTTGGGTGCTTGTTTGAGCCCGTAGAGAGACCGATGAAGGAGACAAACATGGTTTGGTTTGGTTGGATCACGAAACCCGGGTGGCTGGTGCATGTACACTGTTTCTTCAAGATTACCGTGTAAGAACGCGTTTTTGACGTCAAGTTGTCTTAGTGGCCAGCCTCGTTTGATGGCCAAGTCGAGCACCAGATGAATCGTAGCAGGCTTGTCGACGGGGCTGAATGTCTCCTCACAATCAATACCAAGCTGTTGTGATTTTCCATTCGCTACTAAGCGAGCCTTGTAGCGTGATAGATTCCCATTTGCATCGTACTTGTGCCTGAATAACCACATATAATTCACAATATTAGCAGCAAAAGGTCGCGGAACCAAGCTCCACATATTTGTTTTAATTAAAGCATCATATTCCTCATTCATTGGACCTTTCCAATTTGGATCATCTAAGGCTTTGAGGTGTGAAGAAGGTAGAGGAGAAAGAGTAGTGGAAAGCAAATTCATTAGCTTTCGAGGTTTTTTAATGCCATGTTGACTCCGAGTTGCCATAGTGCGGCTAACTGGAGGTTTAGGAGCTTGTTCGACAACAATTTGTGAAGAAGTAGTGATGTTGTTGTCGAGAGTGGCAGTAGTGGGAGGATCCGCAGTAGTGAGAGGTGGTGCTGCTGCAGTTAGAGGAGTAGCCAAAGGGATGAGATTTTTATGAAGATTGGAGTGTATTGGAGGTGAGGAGGGCGAGATAGGAGAGGTGTTTGTTTCTGAAGAGGCTGCTATGAATGGAAAAATATGTTCATAGAAGATAACATGTCTTGAGATAATGATTTTTTGAGAAGTTAAATCAAGACATTGATAGCCTTTGTGATGGGTGGGGTATCCGAGAAATACACATGGTGTAGAGCGTGGTGATAATTTGTGAGCAGAAGTGGGAAGAAGATTTAGAACAATTTGGTTTTTAAGTGATCATAAGAGACCGGTTTCCCAAACAATTTGGTGAACGGTATCTCGTTGTTTATTGATGAAGAAGGCAGGATATTGAAAAGATGGGCAGCCATATGGAGTGCCTCAACCCAGTAGGTAGGAGGCATATTTGCTTGGAAGAGGAGAGAACGAATGATCGTCCCAAAACAAGCGACCCAAAACGGTCCTCCCGATTCGAACGAACTGAAATGATCGTCCCAAAGAAAGAGATCCAGAGTGATCCTTCCGAAACCTATAATTCTTCTAAACCTTATACGGATTAAAAGAATTGGGGGGCTACCCCCTCCCTCCAAGCAAAAGACAACGAAGTCGAGACAGTTATTCAAGCAAACAACCTTTGTAAGTCTACTTCGATTCGTTCCTGTATACTTAGCATTTCTTATATTCAGCAATTTCGAAAGCATCTAGCTTTAAGCTCGGATCTTACACTACGAAAGAGTGGTACCTTGCGTACAATTGACTTAAAAGTTCGTAAAGAACTCCCTAAGGCAATTCGAGACAAGTTATTTGTCGACCCCTCCGAAGAGGTTCAAGTCGCCATAACGGTCAAACTTTATGCTAAAGCGCTAAACAGTAAAATCTATGCTAGGGCATGCAAGATTTGAAAGCAACGCATGAACAAAACAAGGACTTAGCATCCTCAATATCACAAAAGCCCCCTTGGGCAACCAAAGTTTGAAAAAGAAATTAAAAGCCCTCTCGGGCAACAACAACGACAGTTTTTAATTAAAACACAGCATAGGAGGAGTCTCCGACAAGGCCCTCTGCCCCATCACCCGCCTCTCTTCTCGGCCGGGAGTCGACCTCGTCAGTCATCCTCGGGTCAGTCTCAGCCGGAGGAGCAGGCGGAGAACCCGCCATGGCCACGGAGTCCTCCGACATTGCCGGCAAGGCAAGCTTGCCAACGCTAAAATCAGAGACTGTTGCGGCCTCCATCTCCGCTGCGGCAAGTCGCTTTTGCTCAGCCAGCTTAAGCACCTCTCGGGTCATATCCACTTCTCCAGCTGCGATCTCAGCGATGAGCTCGATGTTGGCCAAAGTCTCTTGGAGACGGATCTCGGCGCTAGTCTGGATCTTCCTCTTCTCGGCTCTCTCTTTGATCCCGGCCAGAATTATCAGATACTGGCCATTGAGTTCTTTTCGAGCCTTACGAAGCTCGACCCGGCTCGACTCTTCCACAGTCCGAATTCGAGCCTCGGCGGCGCTAAGCTGACAAGACAGCTCCTCCTCCCTCCTCTCGAGATGCGCAATCTTGGCCTCCGCAGCAGCATGGTCCGCGACCCTCTTCTTCAGGCGCTCCTCCCTAGCTAAAGCTTCCTGGAGCTCGGCATTCATTTGGGTAGCAGCCTCTCGAGCAGACTCGAGCTCGTAGGTCTGAGCATCCATCACCTCGTTCTCAGACCGAACCGCGTACGTATTCACAGCCTCTACGGCCTGCAAAAAAAGCGTCGGTTTAACAAAAAAAATTCTAAAGAAAAAAGGAGACAAAAGCAAAAACGTCTCACCTTCCCGATAGCCGCCATCATCTCGGAATATGCACTACCGAGGACCGTTTCCCCGGTAACCGGGAGCTCGGAGCCAACAGGCCTAACGCGCCTCAGCAGACGAACCACACCTTCTGGATCGTCCACAACCGAGCACTCTTCTCGGTCCGACCCTTCTGGACTCCTTCCCGCGTCTACTTTACGACGCTTCGGCGAAGGGGGAAGAGAGCCTCCTCGACTCCGACGATCTCCCTCCCCGGACAAACCCGGCTGAGAGTCGCAGAGAGCAGCACCTCTAGACCGAGGTAAAACCACCTCTCGTTCGGCCAAGGGGAGAATCGCGTCGACGACCCCCGCAACCGTTCCCTCTGGGCCTGTCACCGGAAAGAGCGAGGTCTGAGCAGGAGGAGGAGGATAAGCCGGAGGCGGAGGAGGAACCCGATCGAGGGCAAATAGAATAGCATTACTAAGGTCGCCCGCCCCCATCTGGTCGACCAGGTCGACCAGATCTTTCCCGTTCCGGCGACTGCTCACTCTTCGAGATAACGTCTCGTGAGGAAGGGAATTAGCAGCCGAGCTGTCGCCCGGAAGAGGTCGAGCTATATATAAAACAAAAGAGTCAGACAAGTCAAAACGACGATGATAAAGAAAAACATTACGAACAAAACGACTCACCCTCTCCAGCCCTCTCGGCAATACGAAGTGGAGGCTGAGTAGCTTGAGTCGGGAGAGTCCGGGAGGGTTCGGAAGAAAGCAATGGGTTTCGAGGAACCCGAGCGCGGTCCCGCGGAGATCGCTCAGGGCCGACCCGCAGAACAGCCTGCACACGCTCAATCGTGAAACTACCCCAATTAACAGCGCCCCCTCTCAGACGAGCTATCAGAGCCTCTGTGATCGGGTTGGTAGCAAGCGACTCCGGAGCCTCTGTGATAGAAACCAGACAAGATAAGGGACGACCTGACAAAAAAAAACAACAAAACACTAAAACCAGGGTCTTACCGACACTGGGCGACCATCGAGACGGGATAACCGAATAATCAAAGTCCCCGACCGAATGATGGGTTATCCTGAAAAAGAAGTATCGGTCCCTCCATATGTCTTTCGTCGGAACTTCCTCGAGGACCCGCCCGAAACGAGGCGAGAGATAGTAAGTCCCCCGGAACTTAGCGTTGTGCTTCACTGAGCAAACACGCATAAGTTCCGAAGGCCCGAACTCGATTCCCTCTTCTGCGGCCCTGACTCCGAGTCCGATGACGTACCAGACAAAGTTCGGCGTTATCTGATGGAATGCCAATTGAAGCTGGGCTAGCACCAAAGAGATTAAGCGGGGAATGGGGAAGAAAACCCGCATTTTTCGAAGTAGGCGTATGTGGCGCAGCAATAGCCCTCCACCGCGGTCTCCAGCGACATCGCCGGCGACGGAATTACAATTTCCACCTCCGGTGGGATCCGACAAATCCTCCGCAACCGTTCGATTTGGTTTGTGGTTAGGGAAGATGGCGGATGTGGGCCAAACGAACCCGCCGCCGTGCTTGTACTACCCCCTGTCGCGTCTCTGAGAGCCATAGGGAGCTGTGTATCGGAATAAAGAAAGCAAAAATTTTTAGAAGGAAAATTTTCCGATGGCAGAAGAAAAACTAGGGCAAAAGTAGAAGAAGAGGTGAAAGTGGGAAGAAAAGAAATTACCCTCGGCAAATATAAGAAAATTATAGTGGGAATCGTGCAAAACCTCAGTCGCACGATTCCGAATTCGTAATAATTACGAGAAAATCGAGGTGATTTGGACTCCTCGCTTTCTCTTATCCCAACCGTCGATTTAAGATCGACGGCTACGAATGTGCAACAATTAGGTCACATCAGCAAAAAAAAAAGAAGAGAGCTTGAAAAGACTCTTCGCGACCCTCGAATCCTAGCCGTTGATGATCGACCAGATCCACGGTATGAGATGAAATCCTCAAACGAAGACACGCCACGACTGCTGACGCGCTAAAAAGCAGATCAGCTCGTCCCACGCGCCCACCCTTGACCATTGGATCGCAACAAGATCTACGGATGGGGCGAGAGTAATCATTAGATTTTTCGCCGCCCGAGACACGCGCCCGTCTTCCCGAAAACGTCCACCGCCCATTAACCTCGACTTCTCGAAATCAATGGGCTGGGGGGCTATTGTTGGTACTGGATTTCCCTCTAGGAAATCCGGCCCATTAACAAATAAGACAAAGGTCTATATCTATGAGCCCGTTCCAGGATCAAAGGCAAAGAGACGAGCCAATTCATTTGTTGGGCCCAAACGAATGACGCTTTGACGAGGCCCAAGCGATGCCGAAGTAAGAGGCGATCGAACTCGAGCTCGGCAGGAGACGACGTGGAGATAGAGCGACTCGGTCTTTTCCAGTTCAACTGATCCGCGAGAATCACGGGGATCGTTACGAAGGAGAGGCCGAAATATCGGAACAGAGAGATCAGAGTCGAGACTATTTAAAGAAGAAGCGGCGACTCATTCAAGATATTCCAACCCTAACTTAGAACACTTCGACTAGATAGCTCGATCATCATACTTTGTACTCTCTTTTCGATTGTGTTTGTTCTATCTCGACGATCAATCTCAATAAAGTCTTTGATTCATAGGAAACTATACTATTTCTATATCCTAAAGTCAAAATCCACGAATACAAATTCTTAGTGTGAATCCCGGATTTCACAGTATCTATTCGGATATTTTCCGGTTCGAATTCAGATTCGATTCTTATTTTTCGGTTCAAATTCGGTTCGATATTTCGGTTTCAGATTTTCTGCCCAGACCTACCTGGTTTTTTTTTTTTTTTTTTTTGATAAATTGTTTTCATATAATAATAATTTTTTTTTTTACAACATAATAAAAATATAATAATAATAAAGCCCACTAATAAACCTAAAAAGCTCGATAGATAGTGATACTGGGCCGGAAGCTCTACAAAATCGGCCCAATCAGACAGAAACCCTAGAGAACCAGAAGCTGCAGCCGCCGCCAACACTGGAAACTGCCACACCGCCACCTTCAAGCTCGAGAGACGACCGCCGTTGAGACCGTAGCCTTGAGTCGCCGCGCAATCGCCAACAACCAGAGAAGAAACATGGTCGCTTAAAGTCAGACTATGCCCAGATAACAGGTGGAGGAGGAGCCCTTACCGGATTTCGACGAAGAAGGGCAGCAGATCGGTTTCCGCGGAACCGTCGCCGTAATCAGCCGCTTGGATATTCCGTTCACTCCGTGCGCCGCCCTCATGGCTATAGGCTAGTAAGAATATCCAAGTTCATGCACGCCCCACCACACTACCCCACCGGCGCAAACTCCACCCCCAAACCCCCGGCCAACTTCTTACGGACCTACTCGAGACCGGGAGAGAGCAAGATCGGAGCCCCTGCATGACAAATCTGGGGGATACTTCACCGGATTCCGTCCCCAAGAGTCTGGATCTGAACAGATTCGCCACCCGAATACCACCGACAAACCGCTACGACGCCCGAACAACCGAAGGCCCGCCACAGCAACCGGAGAAACAACACCACCGCATCACGGATGAAGAACAGGGCTAAAAACTAGAAAGAAAAAGCCCTCTCTCACCGCCGGATAGCGGTGGAGAGGCGGAGGAGCGACAATACTGAAAGAGAAACACTACAAGAAAACAGGCCATTACCGAGGGATTAAATCGACGGGTTTCCGTCGGAAAAGACGTATTCCGACGGATTTCCGACGAAAACTGTCCGTCATTTCTATTTCGTCGGTAAAAAATTTCCGTCGGTTTTTCGTCTATAAAAACCGACGGAATACCGACGGATATAATACCGACTGATTACCGACGGTTTATCGACGCACATTTACCCACGGTTTTGTGACCGTAAACCGAGGGTTTATTCAGACGGTTTACCGACTATAAACCGACCGTGCATACCGACGGTATTCCGACGTAGATACCGACGGTGTTCCGACGTAGATACCGACGGTGTTCCGACGCATAATACCGACGGTATTACGACGGAAGATTACCGACGGTATTCCGACGGAAGATTACCGACGGTATTCCGACGGAAGTTTACCGACGGTATTCCGACGGAAGATTACCGACGGTATTCCGAGGGAAGATTACCGACGGCATTCCGAGGGCGTTTTATCGACGGTTTACCGAGGGCGTTTTATCGACGGTTTACCGACGGATATTTAATAATTTTAAAAAAAAAAAATATATTCGCAAATTTATTAATTAAAACAAAAAAAAAATTTATTTAAATATTCAAAACATGTTTTAAAAACTACATAAAACCATAAAAAAACACATTCAACGAGAGCGAATCACGCTCACGTCGCCCTCTTCCTCAACTTCTTTGTCGTCCCCTTCCCTCCGGTCTTGGTCGACGGTCCGACATTTGAAAGATTGGCTTGTTGTTGCATGAATGTCTCAAACCGTTGGTTCATCTCTTCGAACTTCTTTGCGTTTGCTTCAGCTTGTTCTACCATCCGGGCTTCCATCCGGGCTTCCATTTGCAATTGACTAGCCTTCAATGCTTCGATCTCCGCATCCTTTTCCCTTAAGATCTGGGCATAGTCCTCTTCCGGACGAAAACGGGAATGCGGTGTCGACACTTTGTCCGCCAAGTTTCCCAAACCAAAAACTCGTCCTCTTCTCTTCTCAGTTTCCTGTAAAGTAAATAATACGTTATGAATTTTAAGTTAGACTTTATGGTTAAACATATTTCAAATTTTTTAAATTTTAAAACTTACCGCGAGGAAGAGTTGGTTGATCTGCTCGTCCGGTATCTCTTCTGTTGAACCGATTCCTTCGGATTGGGTTACCACCTCATCCAAACGCCTCTTCGTCGACTCCACAATCCTCCGAGCAATTGGATCTTGGATTTGGCCCGTTTCCTTGTTCTTGTGGCCATCCTCGATGAGCTCAATATGAGTCGGATCTCGCCCTCCTTTCTTTTGTTTCTGCAAAAACGATTTTGAACTTAAAATTTAAATATAACTTAACATAACGAAAATTGTAAAAAAAAAACTGCTTACCAGGATTATCTTCCTTGACGCGGTGCTTCTTGCTCCCGCATTATGAGTTGATTGACCGGCACCATCCCTCTCACTTCTACGGTTCTGGGAGTTCGTAGAAGCGGTTGATGCGGTTGCAGGCTTACTCCAATGACGGATGAAGCCCTTCCAAGTATCGCTCTCTTTGTTAAAACCCTTGGGAACTTCATTACGGCACCACTTCTGTTTCTAAGTGTTGAGGACGTTTGAGTAATGCGTCGCCGCCTTCTGGTGGAACTCGTCTTCCACCATAACCGTATACTTCCTATCCCAAGTATACTCTTGCTATTCAAAACAAAAAATAAATATTTGTTAGAATTAAAAACTTTAACATAGATTATTAAAAATAATAATAATATATATATATACAACAAAGTTAACGAGGAGGTATTACCGCGAATTGGCGGAACCAGTTATGCCTATCGGATAAAGGCATCTCCCTGTACGTCGGGTACCCGTAGTTGAGCATGCTGTACATCATTCCCAAGATGCTCTTCGTGACCTTCGACTCGGTCAACGTAAACCTAATATATAAGACAAGAAAAAACAAAGGGTTACTAAAACATAGAATATGCAAAAAATTGTTAATGAGAATCTAAAGTTATAAATTTCATACCAGAAAGTGCCCGGGTTGGTCTCGTAGAAAGGGTCGAGCCGTTTGAGCATCTCTCGTCCCGGCTGATCGACTAATGCCGATATCTCATCGGCAATCGACGGTAAAACATAGTGGGGCGCCTGAGACACGGAATGACTCCCACTAGCTTCCGGCCTAGTCTCAGACGTTCCCGGCTGTGTCGGATCCGGTATGGGTAGCACCTGAGTCGACCGAGACCGTTGGGCTCTCGGTTGTTGTCGATGGACCGGTTCCTGAGGCACCTCATCTATTGGACTGTCGTTCATAAGGTGCATCTCAAACGCCAGAAAATCATCCCTACATACCAATCAAAAATTAAGAATTCATAAAAAACATGTATATCAACAAGAAAAAATTTTAAAACGTTTTAAAATTCACAATACATTGCAAAAAAAAGTTTTTAAGAGTTAAAAAATATAAAAACGTTTAAGAACTCAAAAAAAAATTTATAAACATTTTAAAATCAACACTAAAATTTTCTACAAAATATAAAAAATAAAAATAAATTATAAAAACGATTTTAAATTTATATAAAAAATAGAAAACATTTTAGAACTCAAAAAAAAATTTAAAAAATTTTAAAATGAGCAGTAAAAGTTTTTAAAACCTTTAAAATTCATAATAATTTACAAAAATGAATTTAAATTTTTATAAAAATTAACAAAAGGTTTTAAAACATTTAAAAAACCCATAATAATTTACAAAAACGATTTCAAAATTTAATAGAAATGAGAAAACGTTTTAAAACATTTAAAAAACCAAAACAAATTCCAAATTTACACCAAAAAACAATTTAAATGATTTTGAAAAAACTTCAACATGAAATTCACAATCAATCTAACTCAAACAAGCATAAATCCTATTGACTATCGTTCTATCTATTAGTCAACACCTAACCACCGTTTTATCCAACACATGCAACTATTTCTACAAATCTAAGCAAAATTATCCAAAATCAATCGGTTAAAAGGGTTACTTACATGTTTGTGGTGTTGGTGGCGGTCGGAAATGAGGAAAAACGGCGATAATCCGGCGGAATCGTAGAGAGAGGTCCGATTTTGCGATTAGAGAGAGAGAGAAGTTGCAGAGAAAATGGAGAAGAAGAAGTTAGATCGTGAGAATATTAATTGGTTTTCGACGGAAATCCGTCGGAAATCATTTGTCGTCGGTTATCCGTCGGTATTCCAGGCGGTTCGAATGTTTTTGCAAAAAATTGGCGGTTAACTCGAAAAGTTTCGGGTTTAATGCGCCAAAACTTCCGACGGAAAACCGACGGTTATCTGAAAACCGACGGTTTTCCGTCGGAAATTAAAAAAATAATTATCAGCAGGCTCCGTTCGAACCCGCAACCTCGAACAATTTATTGTGTAACCGAACCAGTTGATCCATTGAGTATTCGTTGTTTATAGATACAAAGTGTTTGTATATATATCTATAAACGTTTAAAAAACATAAAATTGGAGGAAGGTTCGGTTCGAACCCCCGACCTTGACTAATACATAGAGTACCCTTAACCAGTTGATCCATTTTGTGTTAGTTGTTTATACTTACATGATAATTTTACTTATTGTTTTGATATTATTTTGATTATTAAAAAAAAAATAAAAACATCACATATATTAAAAACTTAAGTAGTTGCATAAAATTAAACATTACATAAAAATAAATAGCATATCTATAAAATTCTTCAGTTATTATTTGGGGGAATGTTCCCGAACCATTCGCCGATGTCAGTCTCCTCCCAAAGCTGAACCATGCGGTTCCAATCCCCCTCCGACATCCACGACGGTCTTCCTTGTCCTCTATACCATCGCAGTTTGGCCCGACGTATTTTGGTCTGGAAAACACGCCTAGCCACCACGTGGAATTCCACCCAAACCTCGAACATTATTTGCGGATCAAAATTAAAAAATTCCTGCAATTTAATAAGTGAAAAATATTTATTAATGTATCTAAATTCCCAAATTACACAAAAAAAAAAATAAAAATTATTTACCAGAAAATCCTAGAACCATAACTCCTTAATGCCTCTAGGGACATTGTAGTAAGCTAGGTGACCGGTTTCAAAACGATCCTCTATTATGTCGCTAATTACAGCGGGAATTGCAGCATTGGAATGGAACCAAATGGTCCGGTTACGGCGGTGAGGATCCAGCACAGGAAGATGTTCCCGTCCCGGTTGAGGTAATATCCTTGTAATTATCCAAGTACGTTCTGACGGGGTTAGAAAGACATCATCCATTTTTTGGTTTTTCGAATAGAATCTTACAAGAAATGTTTGAATAACCAAAGAAAAGTCCGTACATATATATACACAAACATTTCGACAGTATTTCCGACGGAATTCCGTCGGAAATCGGTTTAATTACTGACTATACACTTTACCAATGCGTTGCATAGGGAAGAGAAGGGAGTTAATTTAGATTTTGACCGATACATGCACTAACCGACGGAATTCCGACGAAATTCCGTCGGAAATTACCGACGGAATTACGAGGGAAGAGGGTTTAGGGTTTCAGTTAGGGTTTAGGGTTTGGGGTTTGGGGTAAGATTTCTTTCTTTGGTAGCGTATAATTGATTATTTGAGAGAAAAAATTAAAGACAAGTCCGTATATATATTTATACAACACATTTTGCCAGGATTTCCGACGGAAATCCGTCGGAAACGGTTTTAATTACTGACGAGACACTTAACCAAAGGGGGGTAAATGCTGAAAATCGACGGTAAACAGACGAATATCCGTCGGAAATTTCCGACGGATTTCCGAGGGAAGAGGGTTTAGGGTTTGGATTAGGTTTTAGGGTTGGATATTTTATTTCTGGTAACACATTAGTGTAGCATTAAGCATGAAGTTTATAATTACATGTCTCGATTTGAAGAAAATTAGAAAAATCATAGTGAGATAGTGTTTTACATAAAGTTCTTCTTAAACGTTAATGTACAATTCGAAATGTTTAGGTCAAACGTGTTTTTAATTTTTCAAATCAAACAAAAACTATCAAAATAGATCACATACTAAAGAATTATAATATATTATAACATTACATTGATTAGTGACGGGTTTTGCGATTCTTTTTTATCATTCTAAAACCCTAAACCCTATACCGTCGAAAATCCGTCAAAAATTACCGACGGAATACCGTCTGAAAATAATTACCGACGGAATACCGTCAGAATAATGTTTAATCGACGGAATTCCGTCGCAAATTAAATTTAAAATAAATACATAATGCGGCGGGCTCCTTTCGAACCCGCCACCTAAACGTATCGTTCTCTCGCATTAGACCAATTGAGCCAGATTGTGTTTGACGTTTATGATTACATATTAATTGTGAATGTAATTATGCTTTGGTTTTGATTTTTTTTTTAAAATATCCGAATAGGTTAAGTACTTGAATTAAAAACATATTTTACAAACAACATGAAATTTAAAACATTACAAGAAATAAAAAACAACATTATTTAAAATCTATTGTAGTTCGGGAATTGGTTAGTAAACCAATCTCCGACGTCCGTCTCGCGCCATTGGCTCACCAGCAATCTCCAAGACCTCCTAGGAATCCACGCAGGTCTTTCTTCTCCTCTTTGCCAGAGTAGCTTCAACCGCCGCATTTTTGTTTGGAAAACCCGCCTAGCAGTCCTGTGGAATTCCCGCCAGACGCGGAACAAATTGTCCATAGAGCAGGTGAAGTATTCCTGTAAATAATTTTATAAATATATACATTAATTATAATTACATGGATATAACAATCTATAAAAATATGAAATTACTTACGAGAAAGTCCATGAACCACGCTTCTTTGAAGGACGTCGGGAGTTGGTAGTACGCCAGATAGCCGCCGGACCAACGTGTCTGGATGATCTCACTGGTCACGGATATAATAACCGTGTTGTACCCGAACCAAATCCCCCGATGAGTTTGCCTGGTTGGGTCGAGATTAGGAAGATGACTCCGACCCGGCATTCCAAGTTGGCGTATTGCCGTTTCACGGGCTTCCGGAGAAAAATAAACGAAATCCATTTGGTTAGTTGTTGTGTTTATATGATTTGAATGAAAATCTCATGAATTGGCCGTGTATATATAGAAAACTTTTCAACGGTAAAACAGACGGAAATCCGTCGGAAATCGAGTTAATTTGGACATGACATTTACCGACTAAATAACATTTACTCGAGAGATTTACTGCTGTCAGCCGACGGTTTTTAGACGATAAACCGACGGAATTCCGACGACAATTCGACGGCAAACCGACGACCAACCGACGAAAAACCGACGATATTCCGTCGGAAATAAAAAAACATGTAACCGAGGAAGGGCCGGTTCGAACCCGGACCTGAACCCATGTATTTTATACCCTTAACCAGTTGATCCATTTAGTATTATTTGTTTAAAATTACATACTAATTCTATATATCTATAACAGTCTAAAATTACTTTTATTTTGTACGTACTCTAAAATAATGTTATTGATGTTCTCAGACATATATATATATAACACATTATATATATATATATATATATATATTTAAGAACAATCATAAATATAAAATCCATAATACATTTTTATTCTTCATCACTTTCTGTATTGTAGTCGGACGAAATTGAGTCACTTTCATCAAATTCGCCTCTTTCTTCTTCTGATTCTGAATGAAGAACAATGTCCCCGAATTGACTAAAGTCGACAACTAAATTAACTTCAAGGGTTTCTTCTACCGGGGCGATCACACCAGAACCACTTGTTTGTAAGGGCTCTACTTCGCGCTCTTCAACTCCGTACACCTTCCCTCGAGGGTTTATCTTTGTAACGGTGATCCATGGATCATTTTTATAAGTTAGTCGAGGGTATGGAATGTAACACACCTGCGTAAATATTATATTATTAATTTTTTATAATTAGAGTTTGAAATCCAAAATAATTATTTACAATTACTTACCTGATCTGCTTGTGATGCAATAATGAAAGGATCGTAGTTTCTTAGTTTTTTGCTCGAATTAATCGACGTCACACCGAACTCGTCGATCACAACACCTTGCCCTACGATCGGGTTATACCAGTCACATAGAAAAACCACACAGCGCATTCCAAGCTTTCCTATGTATTTTACTTCTAGTATTTCTTTAAGAATACCATAGTAAACAACTTCTCCGGATGCAGATGATACTCCGTGATCGGCAGTAATTCTTGTTGACCCTTCTACATGCACCTTAAATGCATACCCCCTAGTGCAATATCTTGGATAAGACTTTGCTGTGTAGTGGAGGCCCTCCACAATGTCAACTAACCAATCATCGGGGATGCGTCCAGCATTGAGTTCCCCCCGGACCTAACAATATGATCACATCAAAGTTAAAAGATATTGCTCCAGTTCGTAAGTGTTTAATATGATTTAAGAAACTAATTCTTACATAAAAGTTTAACCAACGGCTGAAGTATTTTTGTTTCCGAGCCTCACGTTCGCCCTCGTCCAATTCCGGATGATGAAATTGGAGAGCTTCCATATATATCCTACAAAAGGTAAAAAGAATATCAATAAGTAAAGCAAGTGTAATACAAAATTATAAATCTAGCTAACATGTATACCTCTCATATTGGAATACTTCATCGCAGTTGGTTAGAATGTACTTGTGGAGATGTGTATGCTCTTGAGGTGTTAGTTGCCGCTTGCCTACTTTCCCACTTAACCGCCCAACCTGTTGAAAAATGTTAGGAACGCTTGACCGATAAATTTGCCTTTCTCCCCTGTCATCGTTCCTAGCTGGGCGCCTGCTCCTTGTGCGTACTTGCGAAGGGAAGTAGTAGCCAGCAAAGGTCGCAGTCTCTTCGTTGTTATATTGAGCGGCAATAGAACCCTCCACTCTAGCGGGATTCTTCACCTTCTTTTTAAGGTGGAACATATAGCGCTCGAACGGATACATCCACCGATATTGTACCGGTCCACCAAGTCTAGCTTCACCCGGTAGATGGATAGGCAAATGTTCCATGACGTCGAAGAAAGACGGTGGAAATATTTTTTCCAGATTGCATAATATTTTTGGAATATTTTGCTCCAGACTCCTGATCCCATCAACAGTGAGTGTCCTGGTGGATATATCCCTGAAAAAAGATCCAACAGCTGCAATTGCTTTGTGGACATCTCGAGGAAGGAGATGAGCAAATGCAAACGGCAGGAGTCGCTGCATCATCACATGACAATCATGACTCTTCATTCCGATAAACTTTCCTCCGTCAGTGTCAACACAATTACGCAAGTTTGATGCATACCCGTCAGGGAATTTAACTTGTAGCATAATCCACTTAAACAACTCTTCTTTTGACTTCGAGTCTACCCAATATGCTGGAATTGGCGGTTTTCCGTTCGTCTGAAGATGAAGTTCAGGCCGATCACAAATTTCAGGTAAATCAAGCCTAGACTTCACATTATCTTTCGTCTTCCCTTGCACGTTGAGCACAGTGTTCATAATGTTATCGAAGAAATTTTTCTCAATGTGCATGACATCAAGATTATGCCTTAGTAAATGGTCCTTCCAATACGGTAAATCCCAGAAAATGCTTTGCTTGTGCCAGTTGTGGACTATACCAGCTCCGTATATATTCTCATGCCCGTTCCCACCACACTCACTACTTCTTAATGCACCAAATCCTTCTAAGAGGCCCAAGGTAGTCGACCCAGCTTCTGGAAGAATAGGATCATCAAACACTTTCTTCTTCTTCGTAAAATGTTTAGTGTTTTTCCGGTAGGGATGATCATGCGGTAGAAATCTTCTATGACAATCAAACCAACATGATTTACGTCCATTCTTCAATTGGAATGCATCGGTATTTTCCTGACAATACGGACATGCTAACCTCCCATGTGTAGTCCATCCTGATAACATACCATAAGCCGGAAAATCGCTAATGGTCCACATCAATGCAGCCCTCATCAAAAAATTTTCCTTGCATGAAACATCGTATGCTACAACACCGGGCTGCCATAACATTTGCAACTCATGTATCAACGGCTGCAAGAATACATCAAGTGATCTTTTCGGGTGCTCTGGACCGGGAACGAGTACGGAGAGGAAAAGAAACTCTCGACGCATGCACATAGTCGGCGGTAGATTATAAGGAGTCAGAATCACAGGCCACAACGAATATTGTCTCCCATGCCTTCCAAACGGGTTAAAACCATCTGTGCATAATCCGAGGTACACGTTACGTGGATCGTAAGCAAAATCTGGATATAATCTCTGAAAATGTTTCCACGCTTCAGCATCCGACGGATGTGCAATCTCTGCCTCTCTTCTATGCTCAGAATGCCATCTCATTTCCCCCGCAGTTCGCTCCGACTGGTATAACCGCCTCAGCCTATCGGTTAATGGCATATACCACATTCGCTTGAACGGAACCTTAGCTCTTCCCCTTGTATCCTCATAGCGCGGCTTCTTACAGAATTTGCATTCCAGACGGAATTGTTCTTCTCGCCAGTATATCATACAGTTGTCGATGCACACATCTATCATCTCATACGGTAATCCCAGCCCTTTAACCAGTTTCTCGACCTCATTGTATGAACCCGGCACAAGGTTATCTTCTGGAAGAATATCTTTCAAAAACTCGCAAATCGCATCCACACATTCTTCCGGCAGATTGTAGTCCGTCTTAATGCCCATTAATCTTGTAGCAGATGATAATGGCGAATGACCCTCTCTGCAACCATCGTAAAGCGGCCGCTTCGCTGCATCTAACATGTCAAAAAATCTCCTAGTTTCTACATTTGGTTCCTCACCTACCCTAGGAATTTGATATTCACCTACCTCTGGAATAATTTCTCTATGTGCATCATTAACCATCTGAATGGTGCCTACACCAAAATCTACATCGGCAGTATAAGGTTCGCTAGAACTAACATTAGGTTCCCTAGTACTAGTACCACCGTAAGGTTCTCTACTACTACTTGCATAATCCGAAGTTTCCCCATGAAGATACCAAATCTTATAACCCGACATAAACCCAACTGAATACAAGTGAAACCATACTTCGCCAATCGTAAGATTTCTAAAATTCCGGCAATTCGCACATGGACATTTTAACTTACCATTTTTCAGCGTATGTGGTTGATTGCAAGCTAGCGACATGAACTCTGCAATACCAAGTGCATATTCCCGGTCCACTAGCTTCGTCGCCTCATCAATCCTAACTCCGTCCATCCACGATCTATAATAGTTAGAAGAAGACATTTTTCTTGGTTACTAGAAGTATTAGAGAGAGAGAGAGAGTTATGGAGGGATAGGTGTGGAGGGGAAGAGAGGAGGGATGAGGTATATGTAGCATAATTTTTGACGGAATTCCGTCGGAAATCGGTCGGTTTCTAGTCGACCCAACGGTTCCATTGACGGTCAGTTTAACGGCTATAGTAAACCGACGCTAAACCGACCGAAATACAACGGAATACCGACGGAAAATTAAACCGTCGGTTTACCGTCGGGTGTTTCCGACGGAATGAGAAAACGGTCGGAAATTTTCGACGGTTTTCCGTCGGAAAACTTCCCGTATGAAAGTCGTCGTTTTATCGTCGGTAATTTCTGACGGAATTACTTCCGTCGGTAATTCCGTCGGTAATAGCCCTGTTTTCTTGTAGTGAAAGAGGAGAGAGGAGAGAGCGTTATCTTTTGGTACAATTGACCTCGACCTACCTGGTTCGATGTATCTTTAGACAAAAATTATATTCGTATTCGGCTTATACACCAATCTGATATAATGCAATATAGTTATATACACTAGCTATTCACTCGTCAAAAAGTATTCCAAATTTGGAATAGACAATATAATGGTTTTCCAGAAAAAGAGAATGTAATATTTTGATGTGTTTATCCTCGGACTGACCGGAATAACCGATATAGTATACAAAAACGAATCTATCACAGACACAATCGTATATAAGTTTGTATGTGAAAATTACAATTTATAAGTTTCATATTAGGATTGTTCAAAAAAAAAAAGTTTCATATTAGGATGTCACTAGTTTCTAACTAAGGCCGAGTTCGTAATACTTTAGTTAGACTATCAGGTTTCTATAACACGCGTATAACATAATATTTTGTTTAACATTTCATTTTATTCGGTTCATCAACCAATGAAAAAAGTGCATATTCGTATTCAAACAATTAATTGGCATCTTGCCATTCTTTTTTCTTTTTCTTAATTGGATTGTTACCATTACCATTTTTAGGCACTCCAGTCGATCTACATTGGATTGAACGGTATTCCTCCATCCTAGTACTATTGTTTCTATTTTTTGTTCAATCATACAACAACTATATATTCACCTCAAACCCATCTCTTCTCTAATCATCACAATCTCTAAACCTCAAACCCTAAAATAAATTAAAAGAGAGCTACGTAGAAGGACACAGAGAGAGAGAAGAATGGGTCGCCAAAACGTTGTCGTAGTTTTTGGCCTCGTGTTCTTGGCCGTCCTTGGCCTCGCCGCAGCAGCCTCCTCTCCGTCTCCTTCAGCATCACCCTCCAAAGCACCGCCTGCTTCCACAACTGAGGTCGAAGCTCCAGTGTCCGAGGACACCATTGGAACCACCGACGACGATGCAGCTGCTTCTCCTGGTGATGGTGACGTGGCCGTGGCTGGTCCTCTAGGAAGTGACTCCTCCTACAGTAGCAATGGACCTTCAGGCTCTGCTGATTCTGCTGACAGCGGCTCGGCGGCTCTTGGTGTCTCCGCGGTCGTCGTTGGTGTTACATCCATCGCCGGTTCTTTCTTGTTGTTCTGAGTTGTATGTATTATTTTGAATGAAGACTATTAATTAATATATATGGATGATTGTGATGATCATGTTGTAATTTGTTTCTCCTTTATTACGAGAAACGTTGTCTTTGTAATAAAACTGAAATAAACGAAACTTTAGCAATGATAAATACAGAACTGCAGATTGAATAGTATGCCAATTTTCCATATTTTCGGAATGCAGGATAAATATTAATTTGGTAGATTCATGTTTATTGAATATAATCTTATTTGCGAGAAGTTAAACATGATATAATCTCATTCGAAATGCATGTGTTTGATAGATTAAGGACAATGAGAAAAATGCATATACATTTTCCATCGGAGTTATAACTGAAGATAGCATCATACCACGCCATTGTTTTAGATAACCTAACCATTGGATCCTCTCATCCTCCCCGGGTCGAATGTAGTTATAAATTATAATTAAAGATAGCATAACCTGAATTCTGGGTCAGATTATGGATCCTTTCCGGGTTGGCCTGCACTATTTATCTTGTTTGAATTCTTATCCGTCTTTTTTCACACGCTTCCTTCATTTCGGCAAAGTTAGCATGCATGCATGATTCTTCTCCATCAGCTACCATGCATCATCATTAATTAAAGCTGGGAAAGTTGGTGCGACCCCTTAGAGTATGTGTAGTAGTGATACTCGGCTCGATCTCCAAAAAAATAAATTATTAAAAAATTGTTTTTTTTATTACAGTAACAAACTCGGTTACTAAAAGCTCTTAAATAAGAGCATGTACACTCGTGATATCCACTAGGGGTTCTTAAAAAAAAAATTAATATTTTTTTTAATTTTTTTTTCTCAGTTGCGAAAAAAAAAATAAAAAAACGGATCAATGACAACACGGCACGTGGCGTGAACAGTGTAAGAATCGATCTTTATATAAGAATTTTAAGATACAGTTTGTTAACTATTCATGTGGGCCTTACGTGAGACCCACAATATTTAATTAATTTTTTTTAAGAGACTGGGTTAAGAACCCCCAATGGACATGGTCTAAGAGCTTTTGTTGCACAGTTTTCCACGTTCCGCCGCACGTGTTTCCACATTATTGGTCTCTTTTTCATTTTTTTTATTTTTTTTCTAAAATTTCGGCAAAAAAAAAAAATTAATATAAAATTGGTCTAAGAACTTTTTGCCAAGTATCACTACTACACATGCTCTTAGTTTGGCACCACGCGTGCGTATCAAACGATTGAACCCCGGCCCATCCGAGCGGGTTAAACATAGATATCTCATTTGACATTTTTAACACTGAATGCAACAAAAAGTTTACTAAAGCACTTACGACATGTTTTGAAAAGTCGATATAAACATCTATGAAACAGATATCTCAAAATAATACATACACCTCAGGAACAGATATCTCATTTGTCATCACTATTTGATTTTAAAAAAAAACTTCACCACCTCCATTATGTAACATGTTTCAAATGGAGCTGGACAGAAAATTGTTGTTATTAAGTTAAAAAAAAAAAAAAAAATTGTTATTACTTTTATGTTTTTTTGAATAAATGTTGCTTTACACATTAATTTATATTAAATTATTTAAATTTAAACATAAATTTTGTTAAGCAGAGTAGTACTAGACTGGAAAATATGTTCAGTATTCATTCGAACGTCAGTTCCATAATTTTAGACTTTTTTTTTTTTTTTTTGAAGAAAGGCTTTCAATTAAATGTGCAGAAGAAAGAAAAAATACAAGCCAGCTAGTGGCCTTAGATGTTTTTGGGTCATAGCCCATATTTAAAACAGCCCAACACATATTATAAGAACCCCATTAACCATAGTTGAAAAAACCAAAAACGTGTAAACCCAGAAACATAGAACATATCCCTCTGTTTCTCCAAACATGAAGAACTAGCGACAGGGAACGACGGGAATCAATCGTTGTTAATGCCTGCAAACCACAATTGAATCATTTGAGAGGATAAGATGGGGTTAGTGTCACGAATTGCGGAGCACTTGTTCCGGATGAGACAATCAAGCGATGACAGGATTGAAGCTGAGGAGCGAAAGGTATTTCTATGAAGTCTTGCATTCCTCTCTTGCCAAAGGAGATAGATGACCCCTTGCCAGGTAATTAGAGATAGCTTTTTCTTTGATTTATGCCCTTGAATTGATAACATAGATGATACAGTAGATTCCCATTCCCGAGCAGCCGTAAGTTGACATTTTGCTGCCGTGACAGACCAAATCGACCAGCTAAAAGGACACTCAAAGAAGATGTGATCCCTACTTTCATTCACAGTGTTACAGAGGAGGCAGAGAGGATCCACGTTCAAGCCCCAACCAATTAAACGATCTCTCGTTGGGCAGCGGTCCAATACAAAGAGCCAAGTGAGGAAAGAGTGTTTCGGAATACCTCCTGCCACCCAAACGATCTTGAACCAAGGTACCTGAGCATTTGAACCCTGAAGCAATCTATACATTGTGCCTGTCTTAAACTTTGTCCAGATTTTATTGTCTATTTCCCATTCATAGTAATCTTCTGAGGAGGATAGGTTGAGCGTAGACAAGTATGTCTGAATCCTGACATGTTTTTCAGATCTAGCAGGTTGAATTCTCCAGGTACCATTGTAGTAGATATCCGCTAGAGTCGCAAGAGCTGGGACTCCCATTCTCCTTGAGAGACCCGATGGCAAGTAGTTGAGCAAATTCCCAAATGGTGACCAGTTGTCCGTCCAAAAACGTGTCTGTTGTCCATTCTCTACTCTCAATTTGATCCAAGAGTAAGTCTCTTCCCTCATCTTGATCAACTTATTTACTAACCAAGAGTTACTTTGCCTTGTTTTTGTAGTCCAGAAGTTGCTAATATGGCCAGAAAGAACTTCTCTAGTAAACCAGGCCACCCATATAGAACCAGAGTTGCAAAAGAGTAACCAAATGAGTTTCATTTGACAGGCTTTGTTCCATACAACCAAATCCCGACAACCCAACCCGCCTTCATTTTTAGGTAAGATGATCGTGTCCCAAGCAACTCTTGCTGAATGGTGTCCTTCTATTGTACCCTTCCAAAGATAAGCCCCACAGATTGAGTTGATTTTCTTAATACAGGCTTTGGGGATTTTCATGCTGAATGGTGTCCTTCTATTGTCCTTCTATTGCTGAATGGTGTCCTTCTATTGTCCCAAATGATTTTCATAATTTTAGACTTGCAGAAACAAGTACTAGTTCCACTAAGTTTCATCACTAATTTGTGAAGGACACTAGCTTTATCTTCACAAAAAAAAAGAGAAGAAATTTACATAATGGGATTTAAAAGGTGTGGTCACATGCCAGCTCTTTTTTGGTTGGGTTTGGGGATCTTCCACTTGAACTCAGCGAGGGACCCATTAACGAGTGAAGAAAGAGCCGTACGCGTAGTGCATACGGTTCAAATATTGGTGTCCTAACTCAAGTATAATACCTCTTTTCTTTTGCTTTTTCCATCTCTTTAGTCGTGTTTATCAAAATATAACGACGCATTTGGGATATTCCTGTCAAGTATATATCAACAATCTATAAAGCACAATCCTCAGTTCATCATCTATCATACTTGATAGAGAAAGTTCCACAATTACTAACCGTCCGGATACAAGGATATTCATTATTCGGAAAGGGTTTATCAACGATTTATATGATAAGCTTTTGAACCATGTAAAACGTGCCAATTTAAATGCATAGTAATGACGTTTGTGGATAATTATATGTAATTAAAAATAAAAGAGAAAAAAATATAGGAATGCTATTCCAAAATGATAACGAGATGATAAAAACGGCAATGTATTTAACTTTTTAGAATGTTGCTCTTCTACAATGAATCTCGTTTTAATTTAGATAAATAATTGGCTGATGATACATTAAGAAAAGCAGAACCGTGGAGCTCTCAAATGATTATCAAGTATGAAGTATAGAGCTAAATGCAAGGTGTCATGTTGATGCCTCTAGGTCGAGTGACGAGGGATTCTTTTGTGGCGGTTTGTTTCCTAAAGCAGAATTAGATGTGAGATGGTTTGGCTCATTTGATCTCTCTTCATGCATTTTGAATTAACTGTTTTTAATTTGTTAAGTTGATTGAAAATAAAATTCTAATTTTGCCTCAAAATTAGTAAGTTAAGAAATTTCCTATCTCATTTACTGCTCGTCATTTTAATAAATGTGTAGATTGCTTTGGTAAAGAAACATGAGATTTTTTTTTTTTTTTTAATCACAAATCTTACTTCCCTAATCTAAACTTCAAACATACAATTGGAGGGAATTAGACGTCCTCCTTCATAAAAGCAGTAAAACATAAAATTAGCACAAATTAAAATAGATAAATCTTCATAGACTGATGACATCAGCTTTGAGGCAAGGCTCAAATACGTCAAGGAAGTATCACGGCAGAACCGGAACTTTGAAATTTTATCACTTAACATTGTGACTTTGATAACCAACCTTCACCAACAGAATACATCGAAACGAATCCTAATGCATATGTGAGAAGGTTGTGATGATTCTCTCCTGACGACAGGAGGAAGATGGAATCAATATCTCTCCAATAAGAAGATTGGGCTGAAAAAATCTCTTCCCAAGAGGGAATGAATGTGGAATTGATCTCTTCCAAAAAAGGAAGGAAAGTGGAATTGATCTTTCATAGGCAAAAGAGGAAATTGCTACTGCCTAATGATAATAGAACCCTGATCTGGTTAGATTTTAACAACTGAAAATTCACGATGTGTTGTATTTGGAAACAAAGCCCATTAACAGGACACAAAAGATGCAAGCCCAATAAGACACACTGAATGGAAGCGCGAGGAGGAGCAGAGACTTGACCTACATGTACGGTCGATTGTTCGCCGGCGAGGAGATCTCGAATCGGACAAGAGAGTCTCATGTCCGGTGGAGCAATACATATGGTATCAACTGAGCGGAGCGGAGGTTTCACATCCCCGGAGGTGGATGGTGAGAGATACGACGTAATTGCGAACATCCCTTCTAGCAGCGAAGATGGATCCGGAGGGACTGGGGGAGGATCCGGCGGTTTCGTCAGCCCCGGCGGAGGATCTGGCGGCTTCGGCGGTGCCAGAGATTGAGAGAGCTTCACAGATTTCAGAGCCAGCAGATCTGGAGGCTTCGGGCGAGGCGGGTCCAGAAGGTGGAGCATCTCCTTCTGACGGTTCTGGCTAGATGAGGTGCGGAAGGCTGGAGGTCTCACCGGCGGAGCAGATTCAGGCTGAGGAGGAAGCTGGTCAGTAGGGCATCGCAGCCTTCGAGTTTTCAACGGTTCTTCACCCCGAGGTGAGACTGTTCTTCGGATAATCCCAGGCGAGAATCCGATGATGAGAAGCATGGCTTCTCAGAGGTTAGATCCGGCGGAGGAGGACTGGTTGTGCGATTCCATGGATGATCGGCTGAAGGAGATACGACGCCTCAGATTTGTGTTTTTTTTCATTTGTAGATTTTATGATGCTTTTGCAGTAAAAAAAATGTGTATATATGATGAAATAATTACGAGCAGTTTCACTTCAACAAAGTCGGAAGATAATGCAATCTTAGGTGTATCTATCTTTGATGCATAATAATTGTCCTAACTTCTAACGAACTATAATTATGATCCACCGTTTTGATTCTTTAATTTTAATTCTACAGTTCTACTGCGTTAGGTGATCAACTCGTAAGTTGTATTAACTCTTATCTAAATCTTCGTTAATCAGTTATGGAGTTGAGCAAGTTTAACCGGTCCATTAAAACTTCATGCAAACTGTCACTCCGAATATCATTGGTCTCAATTTAAACTTTTTATATCCGTTTTCTTTTTGCATTGAATCCAGTTGACAAGATTTAACACCAACAAGCATTAGTATTAGCATATTAAAATGCTATATAGTTCGCATCAAACAGCTAATATTTTTCTCCTTATCATCTACAAATCAAATTGTAAGTTCTTGGAAACATATGATCAGGAAGACTGCTTGAGCCTTCCTACCAAGTTACTTACTAACTTTCACTATTCTTGTGTCTGGCAATCTACCCTCATCGCTGCTTCCCAGTCCACTCCAGATAACGACCGACTTATCCTACTCGTATTTTTATAAATAAGGAAAATAATTATTTATCCATTTGGTAACGGACTATTCTTTTTTTTTTTTAGTCGGCAATCATATATTAAAGAGGCCCAATGGGCAATTGTTACAGAGTACAAGGATGAAGGATTTAAAATAAAACAAAAGCAAATGGGCCATAAGTGGACAGAAATAAACTAAGAACAGGCCCATATTCACGGAATCCCTAGAGCCAATTTGCAGGAGAACACGTAAGCTAGTTGACGTGTTATCCGCCGAGCCACGCGTCGCAGTCTAACGAAGAGAGACATGCAGATCGCCGGCGATCGACTCCGGCACCGACGTATTGCTTACGCCGCTTCATCATTGTTGCTCTGCCAGCCGGATCTACTAAGTCCACCAAAGCACCGTCGCATCCAATTGAAGAACCTGTCTAACAACACAACACGAACCGATTAACTCGCTTCATCACAGCAGATTTACACCCTAGAAAACCGCTGTCAAAGAGAGCACCGCCGGACCCGAACAACTCGTTCGGGCATCGAACACACCGGCCAAAAGCGAACGGCAGAGAGCGTGAAGAGAGACAGAGAGAATCGACGGTTTGTTGGGGAGGAAGCACCGTAGATCTCGCACTGAGCGATTCCGCACTAAACGGAATCGGAAGTCCGGCGAACCGGAAGCTACAGTCCGGAGATAATAGGCGATCAATTCTCTAACTATAACACAAAAGAAAACTGAGAGGATCGATCGCAGCTTATTAGGCGGGCAAGATCCGCAGCAACAAAACAAAAAGTATAGACATATATAACAGCCAACACACCGGCGTGACTGTGGGAGCCCACGCCGGTGGGCGGAATTGATAAACGAAGCTGTTTGGGTTGTTTCGCTAGAGAGAGGGGGAGAGGAAGAGGAGAAAGAGAGAACTTTTTGGTAACGGACTATTCAATGTCGCTCAGTTCTGACATTGACTTGGCCCATTAACTGTGTCTCTCTTTAATTAGCAACTTTATACTTTCCAGCAACGTGTCACCAATCTCTTAGTATTTTTTTTTCTTGTTTTCTCCTCCAAGTTCCCACTTACTACTCCTACTGATCACAATAATTCAACATATCAAAAGTGCGTTTACATCTTCATAAACCTCATAACAGTTTAGCTAATTAATTGATGGAACTGGCTCATAACTATTGGACCCTACAAAATCTCCTTGACCAATGCGCTATCTTCCAACCTTATCAGAGCACTTCTAATGGTAGTTTCTTAAGAGAGTATCTAAAAAATTAAATAATAAAAAATTTACAAAGTATAAGAGAGAGAGGTAAGGAGTTCTAGTTAAGAAACTTAGAGTTCTTATCTAAGATACCCAAGGTTCTAAACTAGAACCCCTTGTAACACTTGTCAAATGATGATTTGATAATTTGATTTTCCAAATAAAATATTAATCATAAAATATAATTTTATTATACATAATAATATTTTAATGCTTAGATACTCAAATGAGAGTTTCTACCAATGGAGATGCCCTCAATTGCTGTAACGCAAACCCAATGTGTCCTGTCCATCTTGTTTTTCCTTTGATATTTTGAGTTCTTGTTTTTACCCCCACACACACAAGACCATTGCCGATTTGACTATTTACGTTTGCTTTTACCATATTACCCTCGTTTGGTTCTTAATACAATCCGCGCTCCTATATATATATTTGCAATATCTATTCTTCCTCTGCATCTTCAGTCTTCACCTACACGAAACTAACTTCTCTTACCAAACGGAAGAAACTTCGACGATTATGAGGGTTATCTCACGGCTATTCGATTCAGAAGATTCTTCCCGGAGAAGACGAATACAAAAATCTCCGAAGCATTTGGATTCCGCCGATAGCGCCACGTCGTCGTCACTCAGCGAAGCCACCGGCTCTAGCAGCCTCCATAGCAGTCTCTCTCTCCAGACACTCCCTTCCGTTCCCTCTCTTCAGAAAATACCCTCGGAGTCTTTCGCCGTTACCGTCTCTCACTCCGTTACCTCCTCGTTCAAACTCCGCGAACGGAGTCTCCCCGTCACTTGTCTCGCCGTCAACGGGGGTTATCTCTTCGCAGTCTCCGGACACGAAGTCAGCATCTATGATCGTGCCATGTGTGCTCATCTCGACACTTTCAACGGCCAGGATCCTTTCTCAGGATCCGTAAAAGCCGTCGGTTTCTCCGGTGAGAAGATCTTTACTGCTCATCAGGACGGAAAGATCGGAGTTTGGAAACTAACCACAAAAAACGGTTATAAACAGTTAACGACGCTTCCCACTTTAAACGACCGTTTGCGACGTTTCGCACTTCCCAAAAACTACGTTCAGGTTCGCCGTCACAGAAAACGTCTCTGGATCGAACACGCTGACGCCGTTACCGCTCTCGCTGTTAATAACGGATTCATTTACTCCGTTTCTTGGGACAAGACACTGAAGATATGGAGAGCCTCCGATCTTCGGTGCAAGGAATCCATAAAAGCTCACGATGACGCTGTTAACGCCGTCGCGGTCTCTGCTAACGGTACCGTGTATACTGGATCCGCGGACAGGCGTATCCGGGTTTGGGCAAAACCCGCCAATTCAAAAATCCACGAGTTAGTTGCGACTTTGGAAAAGCACAAATCAGCGGTTAATGCTCTGGCATTAAACGACGACGGATCGGTCTTGTTCTCCGGTTCGTGTGACCGGTCAATTTTGGTTTGGGAGAGAGAGGACAGCTCCAATTACATGGCTGTAAGGGGTGCTTTGAGAGGACACGACAAAGCAATACTTAGCTTGTTCAATGTCTCTGATTTGCTCCTCAGTGGATCTGCCGATCGGACGGTCAGGATTTGGCGGCGCGGAATTGATAGTAGTTACAGTTGCTTGGAGGTGCTTTCCGGTCACACGAAGCCGGTTAAGTCGCTTGCAGCGGTTACAGATTCGGAGTTAGGCGGTGTCGTTTCGATCGTTAGTGGAAGTCTTGACGGAGAGGTTAAGTGTTGGAAGGTCTCCCTCACCAGACCGGATAGTTTAATTTACAAGGATCTCGTTTTATGATTTTTTTTGTTTTGTTTTAATTATTACTTTATTACTTGTTTGGCGAACAACAATTTGGCGTTTTTTAACTGTCACTTTACAAAATAGGAGATTATTGCAATTCGTGACAGAAGAGAGATATATTTGTGTTGCATATAAAATCGAAAAACAAATGTTAGTAATAATAAACTAATAATTCTATCAGAATAATAAGGTCTATTAGAGGCCTAAGAATGAATATGCTTGCATGTGCCACCTTGAAACCTGGGGAAATGTTTATGACATTTTTCCTGTATTGGATTCCGTACAGGTTTGTGATTGGTTGTCAGACAAAATACAGTTTGAAACTAGTTTGGACTGTTGAGATGTAAGAATAAGATACATTATAAATATTCGCATGCAAAAGCTGATGAACCATAGTGAGATTTTCAAGACCTATGGTTATGCCGAACAAGAAGTCAAAACACCCGTGAGTGGGTAAGACATTTTTTTATTAACACTAGGATATTTATCTTCTTTTTTTTTTGATAAAGAGAATGATATTTATCTTTAATAGCTAAGCTTTCTCTAAACTCAAATCCAAATTAATTCCTAGGCCTATAAAAATATAAATTTGTTTTTTACCTATAACGTCTACGAATGTCCAAACACATCTGTATTTTAGGGCATACAAACACATAAGAATACGAGTTTACGAGGACAAAATATTATTGTGCTTACCTTTATAATAAAGAAAATCATTGATTTATTTTTAAAACCAAAGTGAGATTTATCCTAGCTAGAAAAAGTGAGATTTATCCTAGCTAGAAAAAGGATTCTAGCTACAGTAAACTGAATTTATTATATGAAATTTGCTTAGCGAGTAACTTAGCAACAAAATTGGATTTTCTAGACGAGGTCAAATTGAAAGGCCTCAAACTTTTTATACCAGTGGATAAGATTAAACTATTGCTTATCATTTACAGACTGTAATCCATTCATTGTGAAAAATCTCTCTTGCATAGGTTGACCACAAAAATGGAATTATAATTTTTATCATAAAACAATAAGTACCAATTCATTTTCAAAGGAAGAAAAATACTTGGAAAATATTACAGAAAATAATTGGAAATGCCGACAAAGAAAACAAGGGGCGACTTATAAAAACGGGACAAAGGTGTATCACACAAAATGCAACTTGCAAATAGTTATCCAGAAATTGCATGATAAATTAATTGGATTTGGTCAAACGAGTACAGTGTTGATTCGTTAGCATCTATCATGTTGTTGACTTATTACCAAAACAAAATTTAATACTTGTTGCCAACCAATCAACAATACCCGAGTCCGAGTAGAGGAACATCGCCATTACAACCAATTGGCTATACAAACTTTTAGTGAAATTATTAGATAATTGTCTGCAACAAACAATGTACAAAAATACCCGTATCCCACTGCAGCTAGGGGCCTCTTCAAATAGACCAATTCATAGGTCTTGCCACAATCAACTCACAAGGTATCTAAAATACTTATAAATGTGTGTATATATAATGCATTAAAACTAGATATAAAGTATACATAAGGTGTTTTTTCTTTGTAATTTACATATATATGCATTATTTAAATTTTGAATAACTAATCATATTATATATTTATACTATTTTCTACTACTGAGATGTACATTCAGACAAATAAATAGCCTGTACATTAGACCAAAAAAAAAAAAAAAATAGCCTGTACATTACACTGGCGGACGGGTCACGTGCCCCCGGTTATATATAAATAAATTTGATTCATCTTGTACATTATTGGCAAAGTGGTGTAGTGGCTTTCTTATAAGAGCTGAGTGCCCCCGATTGTA
This sequence comes from Orychophragmus violaceus, assembly GCA_030180135.1. Lineage (NCBI taxonomy): Eukaryota > Viridiplantae > Streptophyta > Magnoliopsida > Brassicales > Brassicaceae > Orychophragmus > Orychophragmus violaceus. The sequence continues at coordinate 18,300,644 of CM058229.1, read as the reverse complement.
GTTAGGTCGCCTGTTCGAATTCCCCTGTCCTGAATATTTTTTCTTTCTTTTATTTATTACGTGTGGTCAGTCCCATGATGAAATAAACTATTTTCCATTCTTTTCCGTGTGGGTCCCATGTGAACAAAGATATATTCCTAAATTTCAGCCAGAATCATATAGATTGTTTTCTCTCTTTTTATTTTGTCAACTATTTTTTCACTTTTTGAATTTCAATAATATATATAATTTAGCTTATAATTTTAGAATAAATTATTTTATTATTAAAAGGAATAAACTAATCAAAATGAAAATAAAATGTAAAATAAATTCTAAAATATATGAATCTAAAATAATATTAAATTTTTATTTATAATGTATTTATATTTTAAAACACTATATTTAAAGTAGTCAAATATTTTTAACTATAAAACCTTGGTTGTTTATTTTTTCATATATATCATAAATTTTTAATATTCTTTTTTATACAAATATTTTTTAATAATATTAAAATATATAATATATTTAGTATGTGTGCTCCCGGCTTAAAATGTTTCTGGATCCGCCACTCATTACACATTTTAGAAAGACATGGAATGAGAAGACCCATCTTTCCCATCTTGTATGACAAAAAATGGACAAGCTTGAGACATACCTAATACCTTGGTACGTGTATTACGTGACCGTGACTCCGTGAGAATGAAAAGTAGACATGCAAGTTGCCCAACTTGAGCTCGTCTTATTACCAACAAAGTCCTCTCTCATGAATCATGATGATATACTATTTTTTCTATTTACAGATAGATATTAATCTTACAATCGGGTGGCCCAAACTTTGGTCTCTTCTATATTTAGTGGAGAAGATTGCTTTCCGACTACGACTTTAGACCGAAAACTTGAGGGTTGGGTAAGTTCGAATATAATTGTTGAAGTTGGTAGATCCCTAAATATCACATCATCACGCAAATATGGATTCATCTGTGTGTACTTCGATTGCTGCTGGGTAATTTAAGTAGAAGATGACAAATATATTAGCGTATATCTAAACAATTTTGATATTTTTTACGTCATACGTGCATATAAATCAGTTTTATATTAGTGAACTAAGATATTATTATGGACTACCTTGTGGTGTGTGCTGTTTCTCGATTCACGACCTCATAAACCAAGTTTAATATGTCTACTATAACTATTTAATGAAAAGGAATCAGTAATATATAGCATATAAGTTTCAAGTCACTACATTTTGAAACTACATTTTGAAAAAGTTTCAAGTCACTACATTTTTTTTTTTTTTTTGTCGACATGGAGTTGGCAAAGGCCCAAAGGCCAAACAGGTCAGAGTACAAACATAGCAGACAGAGAAAAGATAAATGGGCCAAGGCCCAGCCTAGGTAACCAAAAGTTCGGATAAGCACAAAATCGCAGCGGTGCCACGTGTCCAATTATCGACCTCACCGGCATGCAAGCACCTCGGTGACGAAACACCGGAGAACGCGCCAAGAGCACCATGGCGAGTCGTCTCTGCCAACAAAAACCCGACCTGCCGATCTCCTGAAACCACCATCAGAGCCATAGAAGAGGAGCCGAATGAAGAGGAGGAACAACTACAAACCCTTCGCCGATCTACTCAGACCTAGGAAGCGTCGCGCCGGACAGCCACAAGCGGGTCAGCCCTATTGATTCCTAGCCAGGAGGAGAAGCAACAACGATATTACTCCTAGTCACTACATTTTTATGCACAATTTGGCGCATCTTACATAATATGTCTAATTTTGAAATAATTTTGTAATATTTTTAATATAATAGTTGTGATAAATGCTATTTTATTGTATTTTTTCATAAAAAATGATTATGAAATATTATATAGTTTAGTTTGTTATTATGATATTGGTATATGTTTATATCGATGACTGAAAATCAACAAATAATAAATAAATGAGTAAATTTGTTGTAGATTTTAGAAGAAGATTAGTTATTGAGAACTAGAAAATAAACGCAAAAGAGAGAGGAAAATTAGTTAGTGAGAACTAATGGGTTGATTGGATGAGCTGTGACATTTATTTTTTTGTTGTATAGATTTTGCTGTAGATTTTTTTGCTTTGACTTTAAATTTAATTGATGTAGGTTTTTGGCTGTAAAAATATTTTAATTTTTCACAGCTCAATTTTTTTGCTCTGCATATTTAGCTTTGTACAGCCAAAACAAAAAATAAAAAATAATAAAGAGCTTTGGACAGAAAAATATTTACAAAGCATGATTGGATTAGATTGTGTGCTTTAGAGAGAAATTAGACTTTAGAGAGATTCTAAAGCCATTACCAATCACAAATTGTTTTGTTTGAGTCATTTGAATTTTTATGTTTAGGTACAGATGCTTATTTCGTGCTGGGTTTGCGGAAAACTCTTGTTAAAAGCCCTCTCATCTTGAAAATAATCAACGATAATTGCTAGGTTTGGGTTTGAGAAATAGACGAACAGATATCCAATGCTAATGACAACTCTTTTTTTCTCTTCCCTTTTCTATCTCCTTTCTCTCTTTTTCTTGCAGGTGTCGACTTCGATTTTTCTCGGCGGTCTTCTCCTCTCCGGCATCTATGCCAGATCTATGAGTAGATCCGCCGCCCTCTTTTAGTTTCTATCTTCTTCCTCTGTTCTTCATCTGATGCATGTGGTGGGTTTAGCCCGTTTTCTGTGGCGAGTCGACTTCTACGGTGGTGATACAATAGGTGGTCTGGCGGTTCGATCTCGACGGTTTCTGTGCAGATCCGGTTTGTAGAGAACGGGATCCAGTATTTTGCGACCTCCAGAGCAGTCGGTGTCGGCGGCAAGTCCATCCTCTTCTTGTTACGGGTTCGGTTTCTTGCGGAGAGATCCGGGGGTTGGTGAACGGTGGAGAGGCATCGCGGAAGGTGTCGCGGTCTGCATGAACCGGCGACAAACTCTAGTAAACCTAGAGGACGGCGTGAACGAGTGTAAGCCGACGGCTTTGTGGCGACGGGTTGACGGATCCGGTCTGCTATCCGTCTCGGTGGAAGGGCATCTCTCGCCGGTTATTGGCCTGTTATCTGGCATAATATCTCTTCGCTGCCCCGGATCCGTGGCTTTTTGGTGGTGGCGCTCACGACGGGTTCTCGGCTCCGGTCTCTTAGGCAGCGTTTTTCCGATCAAGTTGGTGGCGGCAAGTTTCTCTTGTGTATGTGGAAGCTTGGGACTTGGATTAGGGTTTTGCTCAATTTGGATCGGATTTTTGGGGGATTTTAGGCTTCTCTCGACTAATTGCTATATCCATTAAGGGATTGTGATAGACTTTATCTGTTAAGTTTCTTATGTAAAAAAAAATTATTATTAATTAATATATGAAAATCTTTTGATAAAAAATAGGTTTGAGTATCTACAGATAAATATATGACTGACAAACCAAAACTAAACAGCCGCTTTTATGAAACTAACAGAAATATGCGGAAGCTAAAGCATTTAAGTACACGATTGTGGACTAAATGTTCGCTAATAAAATAAAATTTGAAAGTTGTATAGAACATTCATATGAACAAAATTCCTATAAATAATAAGAATTTACGGGAAAAGAAAAACAAAAGAAGTGGTTTGAAGGTCAGATAATACATTTTAAGGTGATTTAAAGGGTATATAATATCTTTATATTAATTGATAAGTGACTTTGACATTATATTCACTCTTAAAATGGCTGATTATTAATTTGTCATTAAGGAAATTAAGCTAATTACTGTATTAACATTAATTTATATTATTAATTTTATTATGGAGATATATATAATTATGCATATAAAATAAGATGATAAATATGAAATTTTTATGAAATTTTTTAAATTTTATTTTGCAAATATACATAATCTTAAACAAAAAATGAAAAAGTAAGATGAGATGATAAATATAAAAAATTTTATGAAAATTTTTATTTTTATTTTATAGATATATATGAAAACGTTTACGAATATTTTTAAATATTTTTTGGATTTTATATAGTAAATTCGGATTATTTATATAAATTTTAAATTTATATATATAAATGATAAAATATTTTAAATAAGATTTTTATGTATTGATTTTTATAAATAAAATATATATTATAATTTAATTTATTACTATTAATTTTATTTATAATAAATTATAAAATATCTTATTAAATATCATAATTTATTTATATTTAATTATAAATAGTTTCATATAGATTTATATAATATCTTTATATTAATTGAGAATTGCTTTTGGCCTTATATTTACTCTCAAAATGGTTGATTACTAATTTGCCATTAATAAAATTAGGCTAATTACTCTATTAACTTTAATTTATATTGGTAATTTAATTATATATTTTTAATTTTATTATGTATACATAAAATTAGATTAAAATGAAATATTTATGCAGATTTTTTAAATTTTATTTTGAACATATACATAATCTTGAATAAAAAATAAAAAAGTAAGATGAGATGATAAATATGAAATTATTTATAAAGATTTTAAATCTATTTTAAAAATATACATAATCTTCAATAAAAAATAAAATGATATGAAAATATTTATGAATATTTTTAAATATTAATAAATATTATTTTTGAATTTTATATAGTATATTCATATTATTTATATAAAATTTGAATTTTCTATATATAAATGATAAATATTTTAAATAAGATATTTATTTATTGTTTTAATAAATAAAAATATATAATTACAATTTATTTTATTACTATTAATTTTATTTATAATAAATTATAAAATATTTTATTAAATATAATAATGTATGTATGTTTAATTATAAGTAGTCTCATATAGATTTTTATAATATTATTATTGTTGTTAAATTAATTTAATAAATTTTTATTTTAAAAAAATATGTTTAATAATATTTGTGTTCGCACATGGTGCGATCGAATCATACTAGTTATTATAAATTTAAAGTGATAAATTTTTATTTTATGAAATTTTTTATTTAATATTATTTGTGCTCACATGTTTTTTTTTTTGGTCAACAAATCTCGATATATTAAATCAGTGTTGCTCGGTTCGTATTATCACTCCAAAGAGTAAACCGATCCGATTCGTCATGACTTACATGGGAAAAGATAGTACCCTGTGCTCTCGCCCCTTTTGCAAGGGAGTCGGCACAGACATTTGATTTCCTAGGAATTAAAATTATAACAAAGAATGAGAAATACAATCTAAGTGACGTGAAGAATTCCAACTCTGTCTTAAAGCTCAACCATTCTTGTGGATCCTCTGTCATAGCTAATAGGTCCGAGCAGTCCGTCTCGATTATCACCGAGAATATTCTCCCTTCCAGGATGCATGACATTGCCCAAAGCAAACCATCCAACTCGGCGTGTAGTGGTGATAGACTTCGTCTACATCCATGTGCTCCCGTATATTTCCTTTCGGAAGGGTCATTGAAAAACCATCCTAGACCACTTATCGCGCCATTTTCTACCCACGAGGCATCAATTTGACACATCGAGATTGAAATAGGCATGCTAGTGGGACGACAGTTTTCCAAATGTTGCATAAAATTTTCATTCTCCTCCTCTTTTCCTTTCTCTTTCTTGTTTGCATCACTCCACTCCTTAACCTCAATGATTGTTAATTGAAGTGTCTCTGTAGGGGGAACATCTTTTCCTTCAAAAAACTTACTATTTCTGGCTTTCCAAATATACCACAAAATCTATGAGTAATTTTCTCTTTATGGATCCGGGAGATCCACATCTTTTGTCCTCCGGAAGAGGAAATTCATGTTACTAAATGTGAGCCTAATGTATATATTATTCATGAAAATTTTGGGAACCAAAGCTGTTTCGTCTTGCTCTTTCTGAGCAAAACCGACTTTGAAGGAAAGGTCTACTGACAGTTGGATTTGGTTACAGTTGCTCAGGTTAAGACCAATTGCAAAGCAGTTTATCCATTGTGTTCTGGTTAGTGGACTTTCAAAAAGTTTTTGGTTTGATAGATGGTGTCACCTCGGCTCCTTGATAGATTTCTTTGGTGAAGATGGTCCCGTCATCTTGGCATTCCTAGAGATGCCCATGTAGCAGATGTATGTTTTCATGGTGGTTGGCTTTTACGTTCTGCAAGATCCCCACAGGCTCAAGAGCTTCACATTGCTCTTACAATGATTGATCCACCCTGTAGAAGTCTTGGCTCGGACAGATTTTGTTGGAGAATTCCGGCTGATTCCTCCGATTCCTCTGTTTTCTCATCTTCTAAAACATGGGATTTCCTTCGCCCGAGTGCTCCTAGGAAATTCTGGTATAAGGCAGTCTGGTACAAGTCTCATGTACCTCGTCATGCCTTTATTTTCTGGTTAGCAAACCTTGACCGTCTTCATGTCAAGTCAAGACTGCAACATTGGGGAATTCCCCTTTCCCCTCATTGTGTTTTGTGTGGACATTCAGATGAAGATAAAGATCATTTGTTTCTCCATTGCATTTATTCTTTTCAAGTTTGGCGCTTAGCTATGCACATATTGGGTCACTCTTCTCACTCCTTTGTAGACTGGTCTTCTCTTATATCCTGGATGATGTTGCCTTTAGCAAATCCGCATCAAACTCTTAAGAGATTGATTGTTCAGAGTGTTATCTATTACATTTGGCAAGAGCGGAATTTGAGAATTTATCAGGGATCCTCTAAGTCTTCCCAGCAGTTGTTTAGTGCTCTTGATCGTTGTATCCGTGATAAGATCCTTAGTCAGAATGGGAGAAAAGCTTTTAGGAATATGTTATCCTCTTGGTTTGCATATTACTAGCCTTTGTATGTAATCTTGCTTTTGTCTTCTTTTAGCCTTTTTTAATTTTTTTTTTGGGGGCTAATAGCATATTGTAATGTTTTTGGATGTGCTCTTTTTCCCTTTTGGGCAATTAATTCAATTCTTATAAAAAAAACCCGACTTTGGACAGAATCAATTAAAAGTTGGGGGCCTTGGGGCCAAGGCAGTCTCAGTTGTTTCAGGGCCGCACCAGTCTCTGCGCCACTCATGTGTACCAACTATCTAATATTCTCAACTATAAGGCATGATCTGCTACAAAATCTCTACTCTATTAAGGTCCATCTCTACTAGGTTAATCTTCCACTATTTACCCTGAATAAATCGCTTTTAATGGTAGTAGATTCAACCTCTAGATGTGGTAAGGAAGGGGGACCTCTTAACATTAAAACCACAAAAAAAGAGGGACCATAATTAATGTCTAGCCCTTTTTTCCCTCTGCGTCCAAAGTTACATCATTGATGACATTTTTGCTGAGAACAGAAGATCCCTACTTCACCCTACGCCTTCGTTTCAAGTGGTTGGAAGATATACAGCCTACCAGATATATTCCAATTCTAATATACGCTTTAACAGCATAAAAATATAACCAATTCTATTATATAGCTCTCAAAGAACCAAGACATGTGTATATTTTTCTTGAAGGATCATGTGAATATTCAAGATTGAATTATTGATTTATCGGGTATGAAACAGGAATTATCGGTTCTTCACCTAAAATTACATAGTGTGAAGGTTATGAAATGTTTGGTGATACATCATACATGAAAGATACTGTTTCCACCAATCTTGTAGTAAAGGAATAACATTGTTTTTAACATTGCTCGATACCAATCAGGATAGATAATAAAATCAGCGAAAGTGTACATTTTTGTGAAACACACAATAGGTTTTGTTACTTGTTAACGTTTTGTGATAAGCTTTATAATCAATAACCTGATACAGCTAACCCCCAATTATGACAAGGATTTCTTATTCAGAAAAGCTATACAGCGTAAGAGTTATTACAGCTTAGTAGGGACTAATGAAGTTGGTGTGATCAATTAATAATCCCCTTTAATTTTTTTTCCCCTTGCCATCCTAATTATACATTTGCAAATCTTTTGTGTATTTCCTTCTCCCCCAAAAAGATCTGAGGTGATGGAGATGATCTTGTTGATTTCTGAGGTGCAATGAGTATACACTCATTTAAAGTTCTCGGACATGGCTTTAGCCCTAATAGGACTTTTTCTTCTTAGTTACTTGCGCGAGAAGTTAGTGAGCAAAGGCGGGCCAGTGTTGGGAATCATACCAATGTTAGCGTTAAACAAATCCGATTTGTTTGGTTGGTGCACGAGAGTGATCAGAGCCGGTGGGACGTTTCATTACAGGGGAGTTTGGTTCGGTGGGTCCTATGGCATCATGACCGCAAATCCTGCAAACATTGAACGCATTCTTGTTAGAGTCAAGATTAGCACTTTCCTAAGAAGGCCTATTCATGAGTTTAGGTCGGCCCAAAATGGAAAGTCGGGAATAAAGCCCAAGGCGGTAAAACTTAGGTTAAACCGAACTTGAGGCGACCGGCTTACATTAGGGTTAGGACGGTGTCAAAAGAAAGGCGCCGCGCGCCAAAGTCGGAAGAAGGGAAATATTCCAACTAAAGATAAAGGCGATATTCTAGGAAATATTCTGTATTTATCTTATTTTCCTTTTTCATGTAAACCGACTTGTAACCCTATATAAGGGAACTCGATATTCATTCAATAGACACGCTTTTCTTAATATTTTCGGCCTGAGAGACTTTAGAGCGACTTTTAACCTAAAATCTCTCCGGCGACTTTCTAACAATTCCTTACCGGCTTACAAACCCTAATTTCCCAAATCTCACCGTGTTCTTAAATCCTTCTTTTAGAATCCCTAATTACAAACCCTAAAACTCTTTCTATCTTTAGATAGACCGAGTTGAGATCTTACAATTGGCGCCGACTGTGGGGATTTCTAAGAGAAATTTCTGAACGAGATGTCGGGAAACAGGAAAGAAATCGATCCGGAAAACCCAATGGTTGACCTAAGCATTCATGATGAAAGTGATTACGACCAGAGTGATCACGAAGATGAGGCTGCCAAAGGCGGCAAGCAGCCGCGAAACACCGCCAAGAACAAAGCTCGGGATGACGGCAAACATGCCCCGTCACTCAGCGAAACAGAAGCTCAGATCGAGCAAGACAAGACCTTAGCCACTCTAATGGCCAAGATCGAGTCACAGAACGATTTGATCAAAACGTTCTCAAAGAAAATCGACCTACTGCAGACAGAGCAAGCTAAGATCCTTTCAGGACAACGGTCGAGAAAACCCAGGAAAGAGGTGCCTTCAAAGGTGAAAGACAAAGTCGCTAGACGACTGGTCTATAGCACATCTGAGGAAAGCCACCATGAACAGAGCCACAGCAGCGAGTCCAGGAGCAACCCGCGGAAGGAGGACGACCAGGATGCTCGCGAGCGGAGCTCACATCGGAGGGAAGGTTCTGAAAGACCCAAACGGAGCGAAAGTCAGAGACATAACAACGAAAGTGACGAGAGGTATTCACCCGACAGAGGAGAATATACCAGTCACCAGACACGGGACGTGCACCACAGACGAAATTCGCGACGTGAGAATGGCTCGCACCGAGACAACTATCGCCGCGAGCGAGGTATGTCGTACGAGAAAACTCACGGAGCGTCTATTCGCGGAGCAAGTCGCAACCATGTCGAAAAACAACTGATTGAGCTCAAAGACACCCTAAAAGAATTAAAAGGGGAGGTCCATGGCGTGAAGGGATCCGCACCCGAGATAGACCGAATCATCGAGGAAACTCGTAGGACTCCCTTTACCTCGCGCATCACAAACACGTATATCAGGCAAAGAGAAAAGCTCAGACTACCGATGTACGACGGCACAAAAGATCCAGCGACCCATCTCACAACGTTCAAAATCATGGCGGCAAAGGCGCGGTTCTCGTCGAATGAGGAGCGTGACATCGGCTTCTGCCAACTGTTCACCGAAACCCTGGAAGGAGACGCGCTGAACTGGTTCTCCCGACTTCCCTCCAAATCAATTGACAGCTTCTCGGATCTCACATGGGCATTCGTAAGGCATCACTTTGCCTACATTCGCAAAGATACTTCACTAAGCGCGCAGATATCAATGACGCAAGAAAAGAAGGAAACTTTGAAAGATTTCGTAGAGAGGTTCAGGGCGGTGATGACGCGAGCTGAGGCACCGGATAAATTCACTATCGCAGCCCTGACAAACGCCGTCTGGCACGAGTCGCCATTCTACCAAGATTTAGTCGTCAACCCGCCACTAACCATCGAAGACGCACTCCATCGAGCAAACAAGTTCGTGGAATTGGAGGAGAAGAAAGTCGCACTGGCAAAGAGGTTTGGTTCTGGTAAAAAAACAGACAAGAAGGAAGAAAGAGAACCCAGACAGCACTACGACAGCAAAAACGCCAAAACAATGGTTGTAGACGGTACCGACAAGTCCCGGTCATCAAAACCGTGGAATAAGAGAGGTAAAGAGACAAAGAAGGCACAGCAGACAGCTTCCACCGCGGGAGACAAGTACTGCGAATACCATCAAGCCACGTCGCACGACACAGCTGAATGTCGGAACCTCAGAAACGCACTCTACTCCCGACTTTCGAATGAGGAAATCAAGGCGGCCATCGAGAGGTTGAAGAAGGAAGAGTCGGAAAAGAAGGAAGACAAAGCTGACGAGCAGGCTCCCAAGCAAGATAAGCCGCCACGGCGTATCAAAAGCATAGCTTTGAAACGTAACCGTGAAGAAGAAGAGGAGGACGAAGAAGAAACCCCCAAGACCATCCGAAGAATCAACATGATCATGGGTGGTCTAATCTCCGTAAATGATTCGGTCCGGTCAATCAAGGTCTACGAACGCCTAGCATTGGCCGCGCAAAAGGCGCCTCAACCAATCCTATCAGACGATCCGCCCGTCATCTTTACCGACCAGGACCTCTATGGAACTCACTACCCTCATAACGACCCACTGGTGGTTGAGCTTCTGATCGGAAGTTGCCAAGTATCTCGAATACTGGTGGACACCGGGAGTTCGATAGACTTAATTTTCCTAGATACACTCAAGAAGATGGACATTAAGGAGGAGGATATCAAGCAAAAGGCCAAGCCGCTCACCGGGTTCACAAGTGAGACAACGTACACGATTGGAACGATCAAGTTGCCTGTCTTCGCAGGAGGAGTTAACAGATTGGTGAGGTTTCACGTCATTGACAAGCCAACCATCTATAACGTGATCCTTGGAACTCCATGGCTATATAGCATGAAGGCGGTATCCTCGACGTACCATCAATGTCTGAAATTCCCGACACCCAAAGGAATTCAGACAGTCAAAGGATGCCAAAGCGCAAGTCGGTCGTGTTTCGCAAGAGAACATAAGATCAGGGTGCCTTCCTGCATGATCAACACAGAACACGGAAGAAAAGGACCGGAGAAAGAACTAATCCAGCAAGTCATCATTGACGAATCAGATGCAAGCAAGTGTGTGGGCATTGGCGCAGGATTACCGGACGACATCAAAGAGGAACTAATCACCTTCCTACAGCAAAACGTTACAACGTTTGCGTGGACAATAAAGGATATGAAGGGTATCAACCCAACCATTACAACTCACGAGTTGAATGTCGATCCGACCTACAAGCCAGTCAAGCAAAAGAGGCGAAAGCTCGGCCCAGAAAGAGCTAAAGCAGTCAATGATGAAGTAGAGAAACTACTCGAAGCCGGTTCAATCCAAGAAGTCAAATATCCTGACTGGCTGGCCAATCCAGTGGTCGTAAAGAAGAAAAATGGGAAGTGGAGAGTGTGTGTCGACTTCACGGACCTCAACAAAGCTTGCCCCAAGGATAGTTTCCCGCTGCCGCACATCGACCGACTTGTTGAGGCGACGGCCGGGAACGAACTGCTATCGTTCATGGATGCGTTCTCAGGATATAACCAAATCCTCATGAACCCAGACGACAGAGAAAAGACGGCCTTCATCACTGAACGAGGCACGTATTGCTACAAAGTCATGCCTTTCGGCCTCAAAAACGCCGGCGCCACCTACCAGCGGCTGGTAAACCGGATGTTTGCAGGACAACTTGGCGCAACAATGGAAGTTTATATCGACGACATGCTAGTCAAATCCCTGATTGCCTCTCAGCATGTCGGTCATTTAAAGGAATGTTTTAACATCCTTAACCGATACGGCATGAAACTTAATCCAACTAAGTGTACATTTGGGGTAACATCGGGAGAATTCCTAGGATACGTGGTAACTCAGAGAGGAATAGAAGCTAATCCAAAGCAGATCACAGCCATTATCGACTTACCATCTCCCAAGAACACTCGAGAGGTACAACGCCTCACTGGCCGCATAGCCGCCTTGAACAGATTTATATCCCGGTCAACGGATAAATGTCTGCCTTTCTACGAGCTCCTACGAGGGAATAAAAGATTCGTGTGGGATGAGAAGTGTCAAGAAGCCTTCATTCAACTCAAGGACTACTTGTCGAATCCACCGATACTGTCTAAACCCGAGAATGGTGAGACATTGTTGCTTTACATAGCCGTTTCAACGACAGCAGTGAGCGGCGTGTTAGTTCGGGAAGATCGAGGAGAACAGAAGCCGATCTTCTACGTCAGCAAAACGATGAACGGAGCCGAAACTAGGTACCCTGCAATGGAAAAACTAGCTTTCGCAGTCGTCATCTCGGCACGAAAACTACGACCGTATTTCCAATCACATCCGATTGCCGTATTGAGCAGCCAACCTCTTCGAACAGTCCTTCATAGCCCGGGGCAGTCTGGTCGTCTAGCCAAGTGGGCAATAGAGTTAAGCGAGTACGACATCGAGTACAGGAACAGGACAACCGCCAAGTCACAGGTAATAGCTGATTTCCTTGTCGAATTATCACCTGAATTGGATGTCGGTACCGAGACAGAAGACAAAAATTGGAAACTGTTCGTGGACGGGGCTTCATCTAAGAAAGGAGCCGGGATAGGGATACGTCTCATATCACCAACCGGCGAGGTATTAGAACAGTCATTCAAACTAGGTTTCACGGCTTCTAACAACACAGCCGAGTACGAAGCTTTGTTAGCCGGTCTCAGACTAGCCAGAGAAATCGGAGTACGACATCTCTTGGCCCACTGTGATTCCATGCTTGTAGCCAACCAGATCAACGGCGACTACGAAGCTAAAAATGAACGAATGGAGGCTTATCGAAAGACGGCGTTGGAACTCACCAGTTCTTTCGAATTTTTCGACATTGTCCAGATACCAAGAAAGGAGAATGCCCCGGCAGATGCACTTGCATCGCTGGCATCTAATCCCAATCTCTGTCGACAGATCCCGGTAGAGACGATCCACGAGCCAAGCATCCCGCCCCCCGAAAGCACTCAGGAAGAAAATGAAGAAATAATCCTGAGTGATAAAAACGACATGTGCTACAATATTCAAGCAAAGGGCGTAGACCTCATCGCTGTTCTAACCGACGACAACAAAGACTGGCGACTTCCGATAAGAGCATACCTGACGGAAGGGAAGCTCCCAGAAGATAAATGGAAAGCACGACGACTTAAATTCAGAAGCGCGCGGTACACTATACATGAAGGTATCCTCTACAAATACTCAGCTAACAAGATCCTCCTCAGATGCATAAACGGAGACGAAGTAAGTCGGGTTCTCGAAGAAACGCACTCTGGAGCATGCGGAAACCACTCCGGGGGCAGATCTCTCGCCCTCAAAATCAAGTTGAATGGTCACTATTGGCCGACTATGATAACCGACTGCGAGACCTATTCTAACAAGTGTGAAAAGTGTCTGCGACATGCGCCATTCATACATCGACCTACAGAGCTGCTCACAACGTCAACTGCGGCTTACCCATTCATGAGATGGGCAATGGATATCGTTGGACCATTACCGTTATCCAATCAAAGACGTTTTCTGCTCATTATGACCGACTACTTCACAAAGTGGGTAGAGGCCAAGGCTTACGTCGCCATCCACGATGTCGAGGTTCAAAATTTCGTCTGGAAATATATAATATGTCGTTTTGGGCTACCTTATGAGATCGTCACAGATAACGGCTCACAGTTCATCTCGAAAGTATTCGAAGGATTCTGCAAGAAGTGGGATATACGCCTTAGCAAGTCGACACCAAGGTATCCTCAGGGGAATGGCCAAGCCGAAGCCACAAATAAAACCATCATTGCCGGCATCAAAAAACGCCTCGAAAACAAAAAAGGAGTTTGGGCAGATGAGTTAGATGGAGTCCTCTGGTCGCATAGAACGACACCCCGCAGTGCAACAGGAGCCACCCCATTTTCCTTAGCCTTTGGCGTGGAAGCAATGGTACCGGCAGAGGCTAACATTTACACTCTCCGCCGCTCTCTCATGCCGCACCATACCGAAATCAATGAAAAAATGCTAATCCAGGCTCTCGACACCTTAGAGGAAGAACGGGATCGAGCCCTACTCAGGATTCAGAACTACCAACAGCTCGCAGCTCGGTACTACAACCAGAAAGTCAAGGAACGCCATTTTCAAGTCGGTGACTTCGTCCTCCGTAAAGTGTACGAAAACACCAAGGAGTGGAGAGCAGGAAAACTTGGGGCAAAATGGGAAGGACCCTACAAAGTCACCAAAGTCGTCAAACCAGGAGTCTACGAGCTTGAGTCAACAAAAGGCCAGGCTTTACCTCGATCCTGGAACTCGGCAAGCCTGAAGGAGTACCACTAAAGACGGAGAGTCGCAAAAAAAAAAAAAAAAAAAAAAAAAAAAAAAAAAAAAAAAAAAAAAGATTATGTACTATGAACTACGAGTGACTTGATTCTTCCTCGGGAGATACGTAGGCAGCCTTTACCGGCACAGTCACAAATCTAATAAAATCTTCATTTTGTCAGATAAAATTACCGTCTTGAGAGCTACGCAAAAGCCAAAACAAGCCAGGTAAGTCCATTTAGATATTTTTCAAAAAAAAACCGAGTATTAACTCGCAAAAAGCCGAGTATTAACTCGCAAAAAGCCGAGTATTAACTCGCAAAAAGCCGAGTATCAACTCGCAGAAAAAACGAGTATCAACTCGCAGAAAGACGAGCAACGACTCGCACCATTAGCATCACGCCTCCTGGCCAGGGGCGTGGTCTTCCTTGCGCACGAGGTGCACATCGTGGTAAGGAAAAGCCGAGATCCGTCTCGCACATTCTTCGCGGTGGATGATAAATAAGTCGGGCCACGAGCACCGCGCAGTCATCCACCCCTAGAATAAAGCCGAGATCCGTCTCGCACATTCTTCGCGGTGGATGATAAATAAGTCGGGCCACGAGCACCGCGCAGTCACCCGCCCCTAGAATAAAAGCCGAGATCCGTCTCGCACAATTTTTACGATAGGTGATAAATAAGTCGGGCCACGAGCACCGCGCAGTCACCCGCCCCTAGAATAAAAGCCGAGATCCGTCTCGCGCAATTTTTACGATAGGTGATAAATAAGTCGGGCCACGAGCACCGCGCAGTCACCCGTCCCTAGAATAAAGCCGAGCATTCATGTCTCGCAAACCGCCTTACGGCAAAAGTCGTTAAATCGAGTAAATCTGATAAAGAGCTTAATACGGGGTCAATGACTATTTAAAAGTCGCTAAAACCGTTTAAAAGTGCGGCAAATTCCTTAATTTGAGATTGGTCCGACTACTTGAGAATCGCTAGGTCATTTAAGTTTGACGACAAGCTTAAAATGATAATAGTCCGATTATTTAAAAGTCGCCAGATCATTTGAGGTTGGTTTACTCGATTATTTGAAACTTGGTAGTAGGACCAAAAGTAAAACCTCCATTAAAAATAAAAAGCTCAAAAGAGCAATAAAGTTTTTTACAGGGAAACAACAGAAAATTCTTCAGTTAAGCTCCAGGCTGCGACTCCTCGGTTCCACTCTTTTCGACGATCTGATCCGGTACTACGCCTTCCAAGGCGGCTACTTCTGAGCGGACAGACGAGACAAGGCTAGCAGGAACCGCCTCCGGAATTATCCCGCGATTTGTTCCGAATTGGTCAACATCCGACGGAACGGGAGGAGGGGAGTCATGGGAACGGTCAAGAAGAGGGTGACGTAATGGAGAGAGGACAAAGGTAAGCTCCTCCTTTGTCACGACATTCATGTCGTCCAATTCTGCGTCAGCCACAGCCTCGTCCGCGGCTACCTTGTCTAAAACATCTTGAGGAATCGGTACCCCCTGTTCGCTGAGCTTGATTAGACACTTCTTGAGCCCAGAAATCTGGGCCTGCTTAACCTGAAGCGCGACAGCGCCCTCCTGGTCCTTGACATAACGCTGGAAAAGGTCAAAATGGGTCTGCGCCTTAGTTCTAATAGCGGCCTCGATTCTCTCCTTCTCCTTACCAATCACATCAAGGCAAGATTTTTGCAGCTTTTTCTTCTCCGACTTGAACATGAGAAGATCGGCTTTCGACTTCTCTTCAGCCTGTTTAAGCTTCCCTTCCAGAACCAGGTTGTTCCCTTCCAACGCCTTCTTCTCCTCTTTAAGCTTCTTAAGGAGAGCGTCGCGTTTGGTGACCGCGTCGGCCAGTTTCTTTTGAGCCCAAGAACTCTCTAAAGCCACGCGGTTCGAAGCCGCGATCATCTGAAAATAGCACAAGTGTTATTTCATCCAAAAAGGATAACAATAAGTGCAAAAATTTTAGTACCAGAAACTTACCGTCGCCTCAGCATGCTTTAGCCTGACGATGGCATCTGAGTGGGGCAGCTCCTCCAAAACCGGCCAATCTGATTCATTCCCCCTCACGCATGTCAGCATGTCAAAACAGGCCCGGGGGTTGTTGATAAAAGGAACTTCACTCTCGTATTGATAAGCGAAGTTATGAATTGAAGGACGTATTTCCCCTTCTTTCACCTCACGCCTGGACCGTACCAAGACGAGCTCCTTGTTAGACTCAAAAGGCTTAGAACTGCCAGACGAGTCGGGGACGGTCCCTTTGAAAGTGTAAAAACGCTTCCATGGGTCCTTTTCTTTAACGGGCTCACTAACGGGCGCCGCCTCACTAGAAGCATCTTGGACGGATTTGCCGGTCTTTGACGCCTTTGCCGGCTTGTCTTGAACCGACTTATCATCGGCAGGCCTCTTCCTTGACGGAACCTTAGGGGGAAGGGCGGGGGAATTAGCCATCTGAGCCACCGTTTTCCCACCATTATCCGGAAACCGTTTGCCATCCGGGACTGCAGAAGGCGCGTTCGCCCCTTTCAACAACTTGGTGGAAGAAGATGGTTGGGACGAGATTTCTTTAGAGTAATCGACAGAGCTGATTCGCTGCACCTTGCCCATCTTCCTAGGTTTCACAAGCTGTTCAGGAGTGACCTTCGACGTAGTATCCCACTTCGCTGGAAAAGAAAAAAAAAAAAAAAAACGAGAAGTTAGAACCGGCAAAGGAAAATAAGAAAGACGTCATAAATATGCACCTTCAGAAATCCTCGGAAGCGACTTATTGATACGATCACGAGTAAGATCAGACCACTTGCGGAGTCCAAGAGCCTGAATCTGCTCGAGAATAGGAAAGTAGTTGTCGGGATGCGGCTTCAAAAAAGGATGCTCCACTGCAACCACAAAAAGGAATTAAGTAAATCTTCACGTTCAAAGAATAGCGAATTCAGAACGACATCTACCATAGTCTGTATTCCAGGACGCCCTGATAAGATCCTTATGATCGTCAGGAACAGTTAACGAAGATATCTCAACAAAGAAATAGAATCTTTGCCAATCATTGATCTTCTTAGGTGCATCTGTCAGAACTCGGTTGCCACTCTTAAGCTTTACTGCGAAGCACCCCGGGCTAGTAGCCTTCATGCGGTTGATCGACGTCATCTCCTCAAAAATGTTAACAGTAATAGTAACGCCGGCTTCAGCTCCGAGCGCCAGAAGACTAACCATATGACGGACTGCAACGGCTGAAAGCTGAGAGATAGCAATTTCGCGGCGATAGCAGTACGAGACCAACAGGTCGGGCAACGGGAACCAACAACGACATCCCCCAGTGTTGGTATTACTGAAATACGACTCGTAAAGGGTCATGTATCCCGGACGAGGATTCCAAGGGCGGTCGAGCGGAAACGGTATAATAACTTTGATTCCCGGATCTGCCCCGCATTCACGAAGCGTAGACCTGACCGACTCCGCGGTGGACTTGGTACTAAAAACATTGCCAAACGCTTCACCAGAAGTGGCCAGCAAGACGGGAGAAGACGCAGCTCCATCAGAGCCGTCTTGATCCATGTCGTCATCATCACTATCGGAATCACGCAGTTGAGGAATAACGAAATCCTCATGACCAGAACTTTCAGCGGCATCAGTACGCCGTGACGCTTCGCGACGACGTCGAAGCTCTTCCAACTCGCGATGAGCAGGGTGGTTCCTTAGATCGGACGAGGTTTTCGCAGAAGGAGAGGATTGACCACTTGATGACTCATCCGCAGACGAGACCGAAACAACTTCCTTGTCCTTACTCGATGAACAACGGATCAAAGACATGGATTTGACGAAGAACAAATGAAGAACACAGGAGGGAAGTAAAAGTTTGATCTTAACACCTATAAAACTTAAGGCGGAGCTACGGCGGAGGAAAGATCGGAAAATAAATATCGAGAGAGAGAGAAATTACCTTGAGAGATTCTTCACTCGGACCAAATGAGGAAGAGAATAGTGGGAAGGAACTATTTATAAGGGAAATGACGGCGTGAAACTCGAGGCACACCTTTACCTAGGCAACGCTTCGTATCTCGCACCAATCCGACAATAGAACCAAGAATCAATTCCGGTTCAGCCAAGAACCGAACGCACGGTTATTTCCAGACAGAACGGTCTAGTAAAATACGGGCCTAAAAACCAAACATGGGCCTGAAAGACAATGTGGGCCTACCAAAATCATTTCTCAAACCGTAGGTTAACTCCTCGCAATGCCGACTTGAGTACAAGTCGCCACACTGGGGGGGGGCTTATTGTTAGAGTCAAGATTAGCACTTTCCTAAGAAGGCCTATTCATGAGTTTAGGTCGGCCCAAAATGGAAAGTCGGGAATAAAGCCCAAGGCGGTAAAACTTAGGTTAAACCGAACTTGAGGCGACCGGCTTACATTAGGGTTAGGACGGTGTCAAAAGAAAGGCGCCGCGCGCCAAAGTCGGAAGAAGGGAAATATTCCAACTAAAGATAAAGGCGATATTCTAGGAAATATTCTGTATTTATCTTATTTTCCTTTTTCATGTAAACCGACTTGTAACCCTATATAAGGGAACTCGATATTCATTCAATAGACACGCTTTTCTTAATATTTTCGGCCTGAGAGACTTTAGAGCGACTTTTAACCTAAAATCTCTCCGGCGACTTTCTAACAATTCCTTACCGGCTTACAAACCCTAATTTCCCAAATCTCACCGTGTTCTTAAATCCTTCTTTTAGAATCCCTAATTACAAACCCTAAAACTCTTTCTATCTTTAGATAGACCGAGTTGAGATCTTACAATTCTCAAAACCAATTTCAAAAACTACACAAAGGGCGAGTTTTATAGAGAGAGGTTTCGTGATCTTCTTGACGAAGGGATCTTCAACGCTGACGATGAGCTGTGGAAGGAAGAGACGTGTGGTTAAAACGGAGATGCATTCTTCTCGTTTCTTGAATCACACGTTTACTACGATGAGAGATCTGGTGGACCAAAAGTTGGTGAAACTGATGGAGGTGATGGCTACTTCGAAGAGATTCTTTGATCTGCAAGACGTGTTCCTGCGTTTCACCTTCGACAATATTTGTATCTCGGCCTTTGGGGTTGATCCAGGATCGCTGGAGATAGATTTACCGGAGATTCATTTCGTTAAGGCTTTTGAGTAAGCTACTGAGTACTCACTCGCAAGGTTTCTGATGCCTCCTTTTGTGTGGAAGCCAATGAGGTTTCTATGGATTGGGTATGAGAGAAAGCTGAAATAGCGGTTGGAAGCGTTCAGGCGTTTTGCGAATAAGACAGTGAGAGATAGGGAGGAACAAGATGAGGAAACTCGGGAACTTGAACGATTCCTCTGATCTTTTGTCAGGCTTTATGCAGAGAGAGAGTACGAGAAAGATGAAGGTACCACAAGAGGGAACTACCATTCAGACAAATACTTCAGAGAGATCTGCACAAGTTTCATCATTGCGGGTCGAGACACCACATCAGTGGCACTGGTGTGGTTCTTATGGCTAGTTTAGAAACATCCCCAAGTTGAAAAGAGGATCCTAAGCGAAATCAGAGATATTCGTAGGAAACTTACATCGCAAGAAACCAATGAACCGTTCGATTCAGAAGAGCTTAAGGTATTGGTGAATCTGCAAGCTGCTTTGACAGAATCACTGAGGCTTTAACCTTCCGTGCAGATGGAGATGAAACAAGCTTTAGAAGACGACATATTGCTTGATGGGACAAGAGTGAAGAAAGGCGCTAGGATTCACTACTCGATCTTCTCAATGGGGTGAATAGAATCAATTTGAGGGAAAGATTGAGAAGATTCAAACCAGAGATGGATCAAAGAAGGAAGAATTGTTCGTGGAGATCAGTTCAAGTACGTAGTGTTCAATGCAGGTCCAAAACTATGTGTTGGCAAGAAGTTTGCTTACACACATATGAAAATGGTGGCTGCAGCAATCTTGATGAGCTATTCGGTTGAAGTCTTGGAAGGACAGACGGGTGTTCCCAAGCTAACCACCACATTGTACATGAAGAACCTATTAGGACATAATGTCCCACATCGGTAGTTGGAAGGGATCATTAATAGTATATAAGGGATATGAGCCACTCCACTTATCACCAATTGGTTTTAGGTTGGAAGCCCATAGATCTTAATAGAACCGTCTGCGTGTTACCTTCCAGCCCCGCGACTGGTTAGGTAGTTCAAACCAGGCCTCAGCATTCGGCCCATCTGTATGAATTTTTTTGGTTCCCTTCGTTTTAAGTTATTCTGATATATATTTTAGTACAACTAAATGAGTTTGTGGTCAATATAACTAAGAGAATTAATTTTCCATGAACTTCAGTTATGTTATATTTCGATATAAAAAATGTTGTTAGTCAATGCTTTTTAGCGTGAAGTTTTGTTTGGTTTCAAACAATGGACATATGACAATAGCAAGACTTGCATGAAAATCGTGAAAAGCAACCAATGGGGAGATCTCTACTCTATAGCATGTTCCTACCAGAACTTAACATATCAGTCCAAGGTATTATTAAAAAAGAAATCAGAAAATAGCAAAATCAATACTTCACGCTCTATTCAATCTGAGAGCAGTGAGAATAAGAAAAAGAAAAAAAAAACAATTTGTACAGAAGAATAAATGGAAAACCACTAAAATCTGTTGAAAGAAAAATAATTTCTTAATAGAGCTTGATACGAACTGCAATAGAGACGCGGCAAATGGGACAGGTTTGAATGCTTTCTCCACACTCATGGCAAGTCTGATGTCCACAGTTGAATGCCATGTTCTTTGGATTAACCAGACAGACCGGGCAACCCTGATGTCAAAAAAACGATGGTTAGATGATTCATTAATATGTATGCACGGCTTCGTCATTCTCAAAGACATATAAATACAAACCTCGCTCTCGTTACTACCAGCTGGCAAATGCGGTGCAGAGGCATTAACACTGCCTGACCAAGAACTTTTCGAGCTGTTGCTCATAGATCGATTATAACCACTTACTGGTGGTGGGCGAGCAATCTTGTTCGGACAGTTTCCAGTTCTTCGTCTGTAAATTTCGAAACAAGATCATTTTCTTTTTTGTTAGACAGTGTTACATAGTTGCAGTCTTGCAGGGTTGTAATGATAACCCTCAAATCAAAATCTAGAAATTTACCCGAGTAAGCCGAGCTCGAGGGTGGCCTTATACTGACTAGGAATCTCCATCAATGCTGAAACTGCAAACTCTGCTTCTTTTCTTCCAGGATCAATGTTCTTCCCCATAATCTCCGTGAAATTCACAAACTGTTCGATTCAAGAATGAAAAACAAAAACTAAAGTCAATAAGTTGGACCGAGTCAAGAGTGATCAAGCATTGTTTTCAGCGGCATTACCTGGAAATTGTCAAAGGCACGAGCGGGGATGTTGTCATCAAACTGTCTCATTGTATCCCAAGGGCCATCTCCAACACCAACCAGAACTATCGATAATGGATATCGACTGCCATTTTTGCACGGAGGAATTAGTTGTACATCATCACAACTCACAAGAGGTCATATTATCATCTAATTATGAATTAAACTAAACAAGAAATTATTTTTAACCTTGCTCTAACAATAGCATCAATGGTCTTTCGTTCTTGTGAACTGAGGCCACCATGCTGTGTGTCAACACTTCTTGTCACCTAACAAAACATCATAATCTAATTAGTAACCCCAGGAGATAAAATGTGGGATAGTGAAAGCAAGAACCTTTTGATTTACCTGTCCATCAGCAATGATGAGAAGAACATGATACTGTCCTCCACTTTCTTCCACAATCGTTATGGCCCTTTCGATAATGGGTGCAAAAGAAGTCGGTCCTGTCACAGAAAGGACCAAAGATTCATGTAATAAAACAAACACCTAATCTCAAGAAGTAAAGAGAGTTTCTTAAATATTATTATCAACCTGCAAGACGAAGCTGAGGAACAATCTCTCTGTACCGCGTAAGAACTTGTTCAAACCCGTTACAAAATGTATCATCCGGATAGAAACTGAAGACTTCCTGATCATGTGTTGTAGCTACAAGAATCAAACACACAAAACCATTCATTCTCTTGTCTACAAAAGAAAGTCTTTAATGCAGCAGAACATTACCATCTCCAAATCCATAACAAGGGATTAAGTTATCTTCATCAAAAGAAGATAAAGTCTTTCCGATGATGGAAATCGCTTGCTCGTAAGGGTTTGGAGCTGGTCCAATGTCATGTAAGCTTTTCCCGTCGAATGATCTCGCTCCTGAAAAGTTAATCAAACAAAGTCAGCAACATTTACTTTGAACCTTGACAATAAATAGCTTCTCACCTGTCCACTCGTTGCTCTTTGTGACATCTATACCAACAATCAGATTCGATGACTCCAAACCGGCTTTCGAAAGAGCAGCAGTAACCTATATCATTCCAGAAACATATCAAAGACAAGAATCTTTTCAATGGGCTGATTGAAAAATATTGACCTCATCAATGGAACGGTAGTTATCGCCGATCAGTGAATACTTGTTGCCTTGATTCTTTTGTTGAACCCTAGTGGTAAGAGGAGACGCAAGAGAATGTTGAGGATTCTGCACACGACTAGAAGAAGACGAATATCTCCGACTGTTTGTCCTACTCTTCGAACTGCTACTTCCCATCAGAGATTGAAACTAAACACACAGAACGTTGCCTGCAACAATTCGACAACAACTATATAAATAAATGTCACTGGAGAATCCTTGATCTTAAGTTTTGACATTGTTGAATCACTAAAATTCTCGTTGATAACAAAAAATTAACAACCTTTATGGAAAAATGATGTAGGAATTGAGCTAAAGGTTAACCACATCATCTGGTTTAGTTATTCGGTTTGGTGTTTAATTTGGATTTGGTTTTGACGTTATCTTTTAATTAGGATTTGGTGTTATCATTAGTTTTAAGGGTTTTGGTGTTACGACTTTATAAGAACGTCGTGTATCTCTTTCATTATCATCATTATCAATAATATCAAGTTACGTTTTACGTATCTCTTCTCTCTTATTCTGTGTTACACAATCGAGTTTTCTGTGTAGAAGCTCGTGAACAGTTCATTCTAGTCTGAGAATCCTTTCTTCTTCGAGATTCTCTGCTGGTGAACTACAGATTGGTGTTTTACGAACGTCATTCTGTGTCGATAAGGAAACATCACGTTTTCCCTTATCAAAGGTATCAGAACGTCACTCTTGCCTCGGATTCAATGGCAAAGGCGACTCGATACAAGATCAAAAGACCATACTCATGGGAAGAGCTGTGGCAGAGAACAGAAACTGGATTATGTTTGTTTTGTGATGAGCCTGAGGTTCCGGATCACCACTTAAAACATAAAAAATTTTTGGGATTACTCATGATCGAACCTGATGTTGAAGAAGTCTTGGTAGAACCTGTTGCGGCAACAGACTCATCAATTCACCATCAGCTGGAGTGTGATGATGACCAAATTTGCGTTGAAGACGTCTCGGCAGAACTAGTGGCTGCGGCAGATTCATCGATTCACCATCAGCTGGAGTGTGTTCCAGTTTTGCAGGATTCTATTGCTTCAGAACATGAAGAAGATCGAGCCGAAGCTGCGATCGAAGAAAACCTAAATCTCTTTCTTGGGCAAAACGTGGAACATTTGGAAGACAAACACTCTCTAAAGGTCTTTTCTGAACCTAAGTATCTCTTTAATTTTGCACTGCCCAAGCAACATCAAGAGTATTCAGAAGCTTTGTTCATATCGAACCTCGAACACCTGGAGGTGATAAATCGTTTTGAACAAGCTTACCATGTGTGGGAACCTGGAGGATTACTGTTTAGATATTATGATTTAGAGGCGC
This sequence comes from Orychophragmus violaceus, assembly GCA_030180135.1. NCBI lineage: Eukaryota > Viridiplantae > Streptophyta > Magnoliopsida > Brassicales > Brassicaceae > Orychophragmus > Orychophragmus violaceus. The sequence continues at coordinate 18,276,263 of CM058229.1, read as the reverse complement.
AGGGGTTATCTTGTTCTCGTAAATTTGGTGTCAGATTGAAGTTCGATTCAGTCACGCGATTTATATACGAAAATATATTCGGATCGGAGCTGCTACGTATATTGCTTATACATCTGAGTTATAGCGCTGTGGAAGTTTTTTTGGGACGGAAACGATCCAGTAACTTATCTCCGGCTACCCGTGTGCGGAAGCCAGGTGATTATGATTCACATAAACTCGGGAAGGGCAGAAAAACCAGAGCTCTCCATGCAATTGCAGAAGGGCAGAGTCTTGGAGGCAATACAATGCTTGTTGATGCAGAACATGTCTTTGATCCACCGAACTCTAAAGCATTAGGTGTTGATGTTGAAAAGCTTATAGTGTGTCAGCCAGATAATGGCGAGATGGCTTTAGAAATTGCAGACCGTATGTGGCGTTCAGGTGCAGTTGACCTTATATGTGTTGATTCTGTTTCAGCACTTACTCCACAGGCTGGTATTGAAGGCGAGTGTGGAATACAGAAAATGGGCTTGCAAGCTCGTCTTAGGAGTCAAGCTCTACGTAAAATGTCAGGAAATGTTTCTAAAGCTGGTTGCACACTTATTTTCCCAAACCAAATTAGATACAAGTTTGGTGTGTACGGTGGAAATCCAAAGGTGACGAGTGGATGGATTGCTTTGAAGCTCTTTGCGTCGGTCCGAGTAGAAATTTGTTCGGCTGGGAAGATCAAATCTAGCAAAGGGGGTGAGGGTAATGGTCTTTGGGCTCGTGTAAGAGTGCAGAAGAGCAAGGTTTCAAGACCGTATAATCAAGCAGAGATGGAGATTATGTCCGGTATTCAGGCGCAAGAAAAGAGTTGCAATGAGATAATGGCGACTGGAGTATTGCCAGCTCCCTTCTCCGGGGTCAAGAGCTCGGATTCGAAACTCAGGTTTGGCAAACGCATGAATATTGTGAGAACTTGTGATTCAAGAAGCCTAAGATCTGCTAGAAGGAGAGTTTCCGAGATCCGGAATTCGAATCAAGACTCTGATTTAGCCGAGCTTCAACCTGCATCACAAGGAAGCCCTCTCTTAGTGCCAAGACAGAAATATTGTGCATCATTACATAAGATTGTGAGAAAGAAGACTCGTACTGTTATGGTTGGAGACGCCGCACTTGGAAGTGACCATCCAATAAGGATTCAAACCATGACTACTTCTGTTACAAAGGATGTTGCTGGAACTGTTGAAGAGGTAATGAGAATATCAGATAGAGGAGCAGATATTGTGAGGATCACTGTTCAAGGGAAGAAAGAGGCAGACGCATGCTTTGAAATCAAAGATAAACTTGTTCAGCTTAATTACAATATACCGCTTGTGGCAGATATTCATTTTGCTCCTGCTGTAGCCTTGCGTGTAGCTGAATGCTTTGTCAAGATCCACGTCAACCCTGGAAATTTTGCTGACAGACGGGCACAGTTTGAGAAGATAGATCCATGTAGGCGATTGGCTAACCTTGGTACAAAAGCTGCTGAACTTCAGCAAGGTGTTGCACCGTTTGAAGAAAAGCATAGGCATTACTTTGATTTTCAGTGTCGGACTAGTGATCTACGTGTACAAAAAGAGGGAGAAGAGGTTGATTTCAGAAACGTCCTTCACCGTGATGGTTATGTTCTCATGTCGATTTCTCTAGATCAATTAAAGGTATGTTCTTTGCTTTGCACCAACCGCATATGGGATCCTGGAGGAAATTTTTATCGACAAGGAGCTTTTATAGAAGAAGAGACTTTCAAGCTACGAACCTTGAGGTCAAGGTTCTTCGAACAAGGGAGATTTGATGTAGGAATTGAGCTAAAGGTTAACCACATCATCTGGTTTAGTTATTCGGTTTGGTGTTTAATTTGGATTTGGTTTTGACGTTATCTTTTAATTAGGATTTGGTGTTATCATTAGTTTTAAGGGTTTTGGTGTTACGACTTTATAAGAACGTCGTGTATCTCTTTCATTATCATCATTATCAATAATATCAAGTTACGTTTTACGTATCTCTTCTCTCTTATTCTGTGTTACACAATCGAGTTTTCTGTGTAGAAGCTCGTGAACAGTTCATTCTAGTCTGAGAATCCTTTCTTCTTCGAGATTCTCTGCTGGTGAACTACAGATTGGTGTTTTACGAACGTCATTCTGTGTCGATAAGGAAACATCACGTTTTCCCTTATCAAAGGTATCAGAACGTCACTCTTGCCTCGGATTCAATGGCAAAGGCGACTCGATACAAGATCAAAAGACCATACTCATGGGAAGAGCTGTGGCAGAGAACAGAAACTGGATTATGTTTGTTTTGTGATGAGCCTGAGGTTCCGGATCACCACTTAAAACATAAAAAATTTTTGGGATTACTCATGATCGAACCTGATGTTGAAGAAGTCTTGGTAGAACCTGTTGCGGCAACAGACTCATCAATTCACCATCAGCTGGAGTGTGATGATGACCAAATTTGCGTTGAAGACGTCTCGGCAGAACTAGTGGCTGCGGCAGATTCATCGATTCACCATCAGCTGGAGTGTGTTCCAGTTTTGCAGGATTCTATTGCTTCAGAACATGAAGAAGATCGAGCCGAAGCTGCGATCGAAGAAAACCTAAATCTCTTTCTTGGGCAAAACGTGGAACATTTGGAAGACAAACACTCTCTAAAGGTCTTTTCTGAACCTAAGTATCTCTTTAATTTTGCACTGCCCAAGCAACATCAAGAGTATTCAGAAGCTTTGTTCATATCGAACCTCGAACACCTGGAGGTGATAAATCGTTTTGAACAAGCTTACCATGTGTGGGAACCTGGAGGATTACTGTTTAGATATTATGATTTAGAGGCGCAGGGGTTATCTTGTTCTCGTAAATTTGGTGTCAGATTGAAGTTCGATTCAGTCACGCGATTTATATACGAAAATATATTCGGATCGGAGCTGCTACGTATATTGCTTATACATCTGAGTTATAGCGCTGTGGAAGTTTTTTTGGGACGGAAACGATCCAGTAACTTATCTCCGGCTACCCGTGTGCGGAAGCCAGGTGATTATGATTCACATAAACTCGGGAAGGGCAGAAAAACCAGAGCTCTCCATGCAATTGCAGAAGGGCAGAGTCTTGGAGGCAATACAATGCTTGTTGATGCAGAACATGTCTTTGATCCACCGAACTCTAAAGCATTAGGTGTTGATGTTGAAAAGCTTATAGTGTGTCAGCCAGATAATGGCGAGATGGCTTTAGAAATTGCAGACCGTATGTGGCGTTCAGGTGCAGTTGACCTTATATGTGTTGATTCTGTTTCAGCACTTACTCCACAGGCTGGTATTGAAGGCGAGTGTGGAATACAGAAAATGGGCTTGCAAGCTCGTCTTAGGAGTCAAGCTCTACGTAAAATGTCAGGAAATGTTTCTAAAGCTGGTTGCACACTTATTTTCCCAAACCAAATTAGATACAAGTTTGGTGTGTACGGTGGAAATCCAAAGGTGACGAGTGGATGGATTGCTTTGAAGCTCTTTGCGTCGGTCCGAGTAGAAATTTGTTCGGCTGGGAAGATCAAATCTAGCAAAGGGGGTGAGGGTAATGGTCTTTGGGCTCGTGTAAGAGTGCAGAAGAGCAAGGTTTCAAGACCGTATAATCAAGCAGAGATGGAGATTATGTCCGGTATTCAGGCGCAAGAAAAGAGTTGCAATGAGATAATGGCGACTGGAGTATTGCCAGCTCCCTTCTCCGGGGTCAAGAGCTCGGATTCGAAACTCAGGTTTGGCAAACGCATGAATATTGTGAGAACTTGTGATTCAAGAAGCCTAAGATCTGCTAGAAGGAGAGTTTCCGAGATCCGGAATTCGAATCAAGACTCTGATTTAGCCGAGCTTCAACCTGCATCACAAGGAAGCCCTCTCTTAGTGCCAAGACAGAAATATTGTGCATCATTACATAAGATTGTGAGAAAGAAGACTCGTACTGTTATGGTTGGAGACGTCGCACTTGGAAGTGACCATCCAATAAGGATTCAAACCATGACTACTTCTGTTACAAAGGATGTTGCTGGAACTGTTGAAGAGGTAATGAGAATATCAGATAGAGGAGCAGATATTGTGAGGATCACTGTTCAAGGGAAGAAAGAGGCAGACGCATGCTTTGAAATCAAAGATAAACTTGTTCAGCTTAATTACAATATACCGCTTGTGGCAGATATTCATTTTGCTCCTGCTGTAGCCTTGCGTGTAGCTGAATGCTTTGTCAAGATCCACGTCAACCCTGGAAATTTTGCTGACAGACGGGCACAGTTTGAGAAGATAGATCCATGTAGGCGATTGGCTAACCTTGGTACAAAAGCTGCTGAACTTCAGCAAGGTGTTGCACCGTTTGAAGAAAAGCATAGGCATTACTTTGATTTTCAGTGTCGGACTAGTGATCTACGTGTACAAAAAGAGGGAGAAGAGGTTGATTTCAGAAACGTCCTTCACCGTGATGGTTATGTTCTCATGTCGATTTCTCTAGATCAATTAAAGGTATGTTCTTTGCTTTGCACCAACCGCATATGGGATCCTGGAGGAAATTTTTATCGACAAGGAGCTTTTATAGAAGAAGAGACTTTCAAGCTACGAACCTTGAGGTCAAGGTTCTTCGAACAAGGGAGATTTGATGTAGGAATTGAGCTAAAGGTTAACCACATCATCTGGTTTAGTTATTCGGTTTGGTGTTTAATTTGGATTTGGTTTTGACGTTATCTTTTAATTAGGATTTGGTGTTATCATTAGTTTTAAGGGTTTTGGTGTTACGACTTTATAAGAACGTCGTGTATCTCTTTCATTATCATCATTATCAATAATATCAAGTTACGTTTTACGTATCTCTTCTCTCTTATTCTGTGTTACACAATCGAGTTTTCTGTATAGAAGCTCGTGAACAGTTCATTCTAGTCTGAGAATCCTTTCTTCTTCGAGATTCTCTGCTGGTGAACTACAGATTGGTGTTTTACGAACGTCATTCTGTGTCGATAAGGAAACATCACGTTTTCCCTTATCAAAAAAAAGATTCGCTTTCGAATAATGAATCGTCGCCGTGGAAGAACAAGAAAAACGATATATAAAAATTCTTAACTTTTCAATTGGAATTGTAGAAAGAATTTGTAAAATATGTTACCTTCAATCGATTCTCTCTGCGTACGCTGAATGATTATTCTTTGTCACGTTAATGTTCCAGTAAAACAACTCCGGATTATAAATAAGTTACTTACTGACCTTAGCAAATCTATAAATAAGATCTTAATTATCTGTTGACCAAGAAAAAAAGATCTTACTATGGTATAATTTAAGTAGATAATATCAAAAAGATATACCATATTAACAAATCATTTTTTTTTATATTTTAGTAGTTATCTTCTTTATAACCAAAATCAACAAAAAATTCCTAAAGATTTGATGTTATCTAAATTGTTGGATGTTTTATATTTTTAATATATAATTTGAGAAGTTATAATAAAATTTAGGGAGGGGTGTATTGAACTTTTAATGAAATTTTATATGATTTTGATGATTTAAAACAGTTTTTAATGAAAAGCTGTTCATGCTCTATATATCATATTTCAAAAAAAAAGATGTATATTATACAAATTACCATCAAACTTAATACTAATTAAAAATTATATTTTTTACGTGAATGATCACATCTAGGATAGCAGTTGAATCTCCACATAGAGTCAATACTGACATTGCATCGAAAAGTAAATTTCAAATTTATGAATCATTGAGCAATGAGTAACTTGAAAAACAGTAACAACACTAAAAACAAATTTAGGGTTTTTATTTTCATAGCCCTAGTTGACCCAAAAAAAATTCATAGCCCTAAAGGCTAATCAACATTCAACAGTGTTCAATGAACACAATTGGACAATTAGAAAAAGAGTTTTGCTCATGTTTTGTTTATTTTTATCGAATTATTTTCTTATTTTTATCATTTGAAGTCACAACGATTTTACTTCCTATACCAAACCAAGTGATTTGGTTTGCCAATGGAACTATTTGCTCTATCAGTCATGAAGAACAACAAAAAATCTTTTATATATTATATATATATATATATATATATATATATATATATATATCAATACTATTAAAAATAGAGTATATGAAAGTTAATCTTTACCTTATGTGTATATTACGAGATATGCCATTGTAATTAATAGGTATTTTAATTATTTATTAATGTTATTTTTTGGGTTTAATATATTTAAACTATAAATGACACATACTAAATATTATATAATTAATAATTTTATTCTAAAATCTATTAATAATATATTTTAAATACAAAAATATTTTTTATTATAAAATTTTTTTATAAAACATTTTGTTCAATTTCTCAATTATTATTTTGATATTTATGAATAAATTTATTATAAATAATTTCAATTACAGTTTAATCTTATATTCTATAATTTATTATTCTATTAAAAATATATTTATAATATATTTTAATATCCTTTTTTAAATATATATATATATATTTTTTTATTATAACATTTTATAAAATATTTTATTTTCTTGATTTCTTAAGAAAAATAATTAATAAATTCTTATGTATTATTAAAATTGATTAAAAATAATTTTAGTTACACTTTCATCTATAAAATTAACATAATATGTTTATATTTAGACCATTATAAATGAGTTGAAAATAAATTAACCAATTTCAAATATCTAATACTATGAAAAACAAATTATCAATTTCTTAATTTGATAAAAATATTAAATTTATTCGACTATTATATTATTCAAATATATGATAAATTAGATTACAATTGATATTTTTACAATCACAGTTATTAAATGGTTGTTTGATCAAATTTTCAAAATATCTAGACTACTATAAAATGCATTGAAATATATATATATATATATATATATATATATATTAATTTATCTTGATTATAAAATTATTTAAAAATATCTATGTTAATTGAAACACAAGTTAAAAAGATAAATTAACCAAATTAAATTATAAAACATTAAAATGAATTTAAACCAATTAAATTTTTAAAAGAACAGATTATCATATTTTAGTTATATTTTGATGTATAAAATAAACATAAAATATTTATATTTAGATCAACAAATTTCAATTATATATACTATACAAACTTTGCTTACTGGAAAACAAGTTAAAAATATAGATTAACCAATTTTAAATAATATATTTTTAGTTTGATAAAAATATTTAAATTATTAAATATTAAAATTATTCAAAAATATGATGGTGATTGATGTTTTTACAACTGCAATTTTTGAGGGTTTGTTTTATCAAAAAAATTAAAATATTTAGACTATTATAAGATCAGTTCAAATATAGATTAATTTATTTCAGTTATAAAAATATTTTTAAAATTATATTCATTTGTTGACAAGTTAAAAAGATGAATTATCTGCATTTAATTATAAAATATTATGTTACCTTTTTATTTTTACAAATTTTCAAACCTTCAAATCTTCAAATCTTTTCTATTCATTTTTTCCTCGTCACAAAATCTTCATCTTTGGTTGGAACATCCTCATCACAAAATACTCATCATAAAATCAAATCTTTTTCGAACGGTGGTTTTTTTGTCACAGTATTATGATTGAACGGTGGCTTGAGCTCCACAAGTAACTTACCACTTGCTTCTTCTAGCCATAGTCTTTGAATCTCAATGTTTTCCCTTTTTCTTTTCACTTATTTTTTTCTAGATCTTAATATTTTTTTTTTACATTTTTCTATTATTGTTTATATTCTTTTTCTATCGTGGTTCTGATAATGATGTATTCATTTCAACATGTACATTATTTTTTTTTTTTTTTTTTTTTTTTTTTTTTTTTAATATATATATTAATTTAATCGACCCATAACCGGGGGTGAACCGTGATTACAAACCAAGGCTAACCAGAAGTAAAATAAACCAAACCTCCTAAACCGGACAGAACCACTAAACCTAATCAACCGGCTAAAAGCGTATCACGCCGCACTTGAGGGACCCCCCGGCTTCCACCCACCTCCGGCGACGGCTACGAATCAGCGAGATTCGTGACACTGCCGAGCTTCTTCCCGACAAACCAAGGAGCCGACCTCAGCTGCCGTTCAGTCGCCCGAAGGTCCAAACCCTCCCCCCTCTTCCCGCCGGCGGCGAAACTTCCGCCAAGACCCACGGACTCAACCGGCGAAACCTGCCGAAGCGAGATTCCATCGGCGTCTCCCCTTCTTTAGCCATCGACTCAGCTTTACGGTCTACCTGCACCGGCAGCCTCAAGAACCTTCTCGTCACCGGATGGGATAACAGATCCGGAGGAACCGACATGCGGCTAGGCACCTCACTAGACGCCACCATCGTGCTCCTCCATAGTCGCTTTGGCCACACCTTCACCTCCACGACGCCATCCCTGCTCGCGACGCAAACCCTCCGACCTCCTCGCCGTCTTCCGCTACGAACCAACTTCCAGATCTAGAATCTTCTCCCATTCTCTGCACTCCGCCCAGTCCACCGCCTGTCCTCTAACGGCTTCCGGGCTCGTGACTGACCGAGATCCGTCGAGTCAACTAGACTTTCCGCCGTCCGCCACAGCGAGAAGGAGCCACACCACACGTCGCCGGAAACAAGAAAAGCTCCGAGGCATCTTCCAGCACCTTAGATCGATCACGGTTTCGCGATGAGGAACAATACTTACACTGAGATCTCACTCGACTCCGACGGCAACGCCGGAATACGAGGAGATCTCCAAATCCGCCGGATGAAAGAGAAAAAAACCTTTTTGTTTTGGGAGAGAAAAAATCTTGGGTATTGTTCTTAGCTTTCCCCTCCTTCCCCAACATGTACATTATTAACATGGTGGGGAAAGCTAAGAACAATACCCAAGATTTTTTCTCTCCCAAAACAAAAAGGTTTTTTTCTCTTTCATCCGGCGGATTTGGAGATCTCCTCGTATTCCGGCGTTGCCGTCGGAGTCGAGTGAGATCTCAGTGTAAGTATTGTTCCTCATCGCGAAACCGTGATCGATCTAAGGTGCTGGAAGATGCCTCGGAGCTTTTCTTGTTTCCGGCGACGTGTGGTGTGGCTCCTTCTCGCTGTGGCGGACGGCGGAAAGTCTAGTTGACTCGACGGATCTCGGTCAGTCACGAGCCCGGAAGCCGTTAGAGGACAGGCGGTGGACTGGGCGGAGTGCAGAGAATGGGAGAAGATTCTAGATCTGGAAGTTGGTTCGTAGCGGAAGACGGCGAGGAGGTCGGAGGGTTTGCGTCGCGAGCAGGGATGGCGTCGTGGAGGTGAAGGTGTGGCCAAAGCGACTATGGAGGAGCACGATGGTGGCGTCTAGTGAGGTGCCTAGCCGCATGTCGGTTCCTCCGGATCTGTTATCCCATCCGGTGACGAGAAGGTTCTTGAGGCTGCCGGTGCAGGTAGACCGTAAAGCTGAGTCGATGGCTAAAGAAGGGGAGACGCCGATGGAATCTCGCTTCGGCAGGTTTCGCCGGTTGAGTCCGTGGGTCTTGGCGGAAGTTTCGCCGCCGGCGGGAAGAGGGGGGAGGGTTTGGACCTTCGGGCGACTGAACGGCAGCTGAGGTCGGCTCCTTGGTTTGTCGGGAAGAAGCTCGGCAGTGTCACGAATCTCGCTGATTCGTAGCCGTCGCCGGAGGTGGGTGGAAGCCGGGGGGTCCCTCAAGTGCGGCGTGATACGCTTTTAGCCGGTTGATTAGGTTTAGTGGTTCTGTCCGGTTTAGGAGGTTTGGTTTATTTTACTTCTGGTTAGCCTTGGTTTGTAATCACGGTTCACCCCCGGTTATGGGTCGATTAAATTAATATATATATTAAAAAAAAAAAAAAAAAAAAAAAAAAAAAAAAAAAAAAAGAAAGGCGGATCCAATGGCATAAATTCTTTCAAAATTTTAGGTTCAAGCGGGACGTTTTAGATATACACTATCCATTTTGAGAGTGAGTTTCACAATATAATATATATATATATATATATATATATATGCTCAGTCTTGTATATGCTTATGCCTTTATCTGTTATATAAACATATCGTTACTTCATTAATAACACAATGACAAAATCAAACAAAATCAATTATTAACCTATTTGGCAGTTCACAATACATTTATAAACACAGTAACTCTTAATCTTTGTTTATAAATCAAACTTTTCATGTGAGTTTAAGACAATCAACGTTGGATACTGATATTGTGGTTGAAACCTAAAGTTCTATCAGGATTTGGCATGGAGGAAAGGTTATAATTCTGGCTCAACATTAACTAAAGATCCTAATCTTTAGAGAATCAAGATTTAGCTTTGACAAGTTTTATGAATCCTAAAAGAAAATAGAATTTGACACTGACAACCAGCCAACCTTATTTGAAAGAGGACTAGAGTTTAGCACTATCACATCATTCACTATTGAACAAGAGTTTGACAATTATAAAAAACCAGGAACTCGGAGAAGAGTATTGAAGTACACATAAAGCCAAAGATATTATCATTGGAGAAGGCCATATAAACACATGTCATTAGGTTTCTAGCAAGAGTTTCACGTATATGTTGTAAAATATTAGTGAATACTCCTTCCTTTTTAACGCTTTGACGCTACCATATGTGGGTTCATAGGTCTACTTTCGTATAGCAGCCAGTGTGTTAGTCAAACAGATTCGAAAACCTGTTTACTGACTTTGCAATCACCATACGGTATTTTTTCGTGTTTTGTCCTTGTTCGCACAATACCAAAAAATTTCTTTCAATTACTCCAGTTAAATCACAATTAACTCTGAATTTTTTTTTTTTTTTGGAATAAGTGATCGAAAGTGCAATTTAATGATATAAACAGTTATATCAATAATTTTAAACCTCTCTACATATACTAAAAATCAAATCAGGATGTCACAACTTTGTTTTTGAAAACAAACATAAAGTTCCTCTTTTGTTCTTTGCATTAATGAAGCTCCTTTATCTCTATCTCGGAAAAAAAAAAACAATTGATCAAGAAACCTTAAATGCAATTGAAATCTCCATTTCTCATTGAAAGCTTAAGACTGAAACGGGCCTAACTGTTAACATAGTTGGGCCTTCAACAAATGATTGAAAAGCGGCTACCAAATTAAGGAATAAACTAGATTTTGACCCGCACTTCTAAGTGCGGGTATAATTTTTTTTACAAATTTTACTTTTTATTCATTTTATTAATAGTAGTTTAGATTTTTTAATTATGTAATTTAATTTTGATTATAATTGTTTAACCAACATTATAAACAGTGAGTTAGCAATTTAGTTTTTTTTTTTTAATGAATTATGTGTTATTTGGAGGAGATATATCGTAAGGATTAAGAGATTAAAATAACGATTTCGCATTATATATTTTAATCTGTATTGTATCGTAAGATCATAGTTTGGAAAAAAAATATATATATATATATATATATATGTGAAAACAACTATTGTAAAAGTTATGTGGTATATGTTTAATTGTTATTTTATTTATCTAAAATATTATTTTATAAAATACATGCTGTAGTCGTATATATAATTTGCAAATTTGATGGAACTATCCGTTAAAAACTTCATTCAAACATAAAGCATAATTTGACGCTTCAAATATTTGAATAATATAAGTATGAAATCATTTTAATATTTTTATTAATTTTAAAATATATCAACTGAAATTATTTACTATATGCGAATTTTTTTATAGAAAATTTATAATCGAGATTGGCTAATTAATTTTTCAACCCGTTTAATTAATTAAATATTTTTCAGTTTGATGGAAAAACCTGCTAAAAAGTACAATCGTAAAAACATCAATCGTAATATGTGTATATATATATATATATATATATATTTGAAACAAAATAAAAAGATATTAAAATATATTATAAATATATTTTGAATCTTAATTTATATATAATAGTTGATGTATAAATTATTAATTATATTTATCAATTAATTTGTTTTGATTTTAATTAATTAGGAAAGTGGGACCTATTAGATTTTGGTTGTTTGGCTACATGTTTAATAATTGTCTTGTTTGGAAACATGGATTGTAGAGATAATAAATCAAATATAAATTGTTTTACATTTTTACCCTTAATGAAAGTTACAAATCCTAATAATATCAAGGGCAAATTTCGGGAACAACATTTATGTACCATGGCAAACCTTCCTCTTTTAATAGTATAGACTAGATTTTGACCCGCACTTTCTAAGTGCGGGTTTAATTTTCTTTACAAATTTTACTTTTTATTCATTTTGTTAATAGTAGTTTAGATTTTTAATTATGTAATCTAATTTTGATTATAATTGTTTAACCAACATTATAAACAGTGAGTTAGCAATTTAGTTTTTTTTTTAAAATGAATTATGTGTTATTTGGAGGAGATATATCGTAAGGATTAAGAGATTAAAATAACGATTTCGCATTATATATTTTAATCTGTGTTGTATCGTAAGATCATAGTTTGGAAAAAAATATATATATGTGAAAACAACTATTGTAAAAGTTATGTGGTATATGTTTAATTGTTATTTTATTTATCTAAAATATTATTTTATAAAATACATGTTGTAGTCGTATATATAATTTGCAAATTTGATGGAACTATCCGTTAAAAACTTCATTCAAACATAAAGCATAATTTGACGCTTCAAATATTTGAATAATATAAGTATGAAATCATTTTAATATTTTATTAATTTTAAAATATATCAACTGAAATTATTTACTATATACGAATTTTTTTATAGAAAATTTATAATCGAGATTGGCTAATTAATTTTTCAACCCGTTTAATTAATTAAATATTTTCAGTTTGATGGAAAAACCTGCTAAAAAGTACAATCGTAAAAACATCAATCATAATATGTGTATATATATATATATTTGAAACTAAATAAAAAGATATTAAAATATAGGGCAAATCGCATTAATAGCACAAAAAACATGACTTGTCAAAAATATAGCACCAAGGAAGAAAAATCATAAAAATAGCACAAAAACATGTTTTGTCACTAAATTAGCCCTAACCCTAAATCTTAAATACTAAACCCTAAACCCTAAATACTAAACCCTAACCTTGAATAATAAACCCTAAACCCTAAATATTAAACCCTAAACCCTAAATAATAAACTCTATACCCTAAATAATTAACCCTAAACCCTAAATTATATAATGCTATAAAAGTCTTTGTAATTAAAATAATGCTAAAAATGTGAATTATTTTCTTTGGTGCTATATTTATGATAAGGTATATTTTTGTGCTATTTTATGACTTTTCTCTAAAATATATTATAAATATATTTTGAATTAAATCATAAATTAGAGAATCTTAATTTATATATAATAGTTGATGTATAAATTATTAATTATATTTATCAATTAATTTGTTTTGATTTTAATTAATTAGGAAAGTGGGACCCATTAGATGTTGGTTGTTTGGCTACATGTTTAATAATTGTCTTGTTTGGAAACATGGATTGTAGAGATAATGTTATATTCCTTAATTACCTTTAATGAAATTTAATTAAATCATTAATATGCAATGGCATAAGTTGTAATAAACACATGAACTAAAAGTTAGTTTTCTTTTTACTCTAATTTTTTTAATAGTATTGATATAATGATTTGTCGGAAAAAAAAAGATTATGTTAAATATTTTGATTATCAATAATATTATTTAGTTTAAACTATTATTTAAATATTATATACTACTTTTTATTTTAATAATAATTTATTAATTTTAATGATTATATAATTTATAAAATAATTATGTATTAAATTATATAATTATATGTACCAATTGATTTAGTAACTTAATTATGCTTGATTTTATTTCTTTAAGTTAAATTTTAGTTAAGAATAATTTATAATATTTATTTTAATATTAATTTCGAACTTAATTATTATTTTATTAAATTTTTGAAAAAAGATTTTCGTTAGATATAATTAGGATAGAAAAAAGAAAACAAAAGATATTATAAGATATATGAATAAATCAAATATAATTTGTTTTACAGTTTTACCCTTAACGAAGGTTACAAATCCTAATAATATCAAGGGCAAATTCTGGGAACAACATTTATGTACCATGGTAAACCTTCCTGTTTTAATAGAATAGATTAATAGATATAGAATAACCAAACCCGAGATTGATTTGTTTTGTCGCTTTTGCCATTTGTTGCCGTCGAATTTGAAGTTCCACCGCCGTAGAAATCGGTTCTTGTTCATTTACTCGGGCATATCTCTGTCGGAATCCTCCATCCTCCGGTCAGATTCCGATACGGGCTGTTTGGAAGAAAGTTTACTTCCGATCTTCCATCTTCCTATTTTGCCTCGTTGCCGAAGCAATTGCCATTTCCTTGCACGCTACTGAAAAATAAACCCTAGATCGGAGAGAAGGCCAAATCGTCTTCACTGATCGACGGTGAGAATGACTAGTGGAGCCGATGAGGACGCAGATGCTGTCCTCAGTGATGTCGAGTCCGATGAACCAGCGCCTATTGTCTTAAAGGATCCGCCTCGGGAAGAGGACGAGAGGATAACGGAGCTAATCGCTGAGCTCGATCGCGAGAAGAAAGCTCGAGAAGCGGCTGAGAGTTCAAAATCGGATCTTCAAACGGCGTTCAATCGGCTGAAGGCTATTGTTCACGAGGCCATCAAGAAGCGTGACGAGTCCAAGCGAGAACGAGACGAAGCCTTGAAAGAAAAGGAGAATCTATCAAAGGATCTGGAGAGTGTAAGTAAAAGTAAAGATAAACTGATTAGGCAGCAGGATGAGATGATGAAGAAACTTGATGAGGCTGTAAGATCTAGAGATGGTTTGAAAGCAGAGATTGAGAATTCGTCTCATATGTTGGTTTCTGGGATCGAGAAGATATCAGGTAAAGTAAGCAGCTTTAAGAATTTCTCAAACGGAGGTCTCCCCAAGTCTCAGAAATATACAGGTTTAGCTTCTATTGCCTATGGAGTTATCAAGCGTACAAATGAAATCGTGGAAGAGCTCGTTAGGCAGATCGATACGACGGCCAAGTCGAGAAATGAAGCTAGGGAGCAGATGGACCAACGGAATTACGAGATAGCCATTGAAGTTTCTCAGTTGGAGTCAACAATCAGTAATTTGCGTTTAGAGGTTGCAGAGAAGGCTTCACTTGTTGATGATTTAGAGAGGGATGTAAGTGAGAAAGACAAGAGGATTGCTGTACTTGAGAAAGGTAATTTAGAGAAGGTAAGTGTACTGGAAGGTGAAGTTGTGGAGCTGAAACAGTTGGTTGATGAGTATGATGGGAAGTTGAAAACTATGGAACTGAAAATGGTAGCCCAGCGTCCTTTGTTGATGGATCAGCTGAATCTTGTGTCAAGGATCCATGACCAGCTTTACGAGGTTGTGAGGATAGTTGACGGAAATAGTTCAGAACAGTCAGATTTGTCCGAGTCTTTCTTTATGCCTCAAGAGACAGAGATGGAGGAGAACATTCGAGCTTCTTTAGCAGGTATGGAATCCATCTTCGAACTGACCAAAGTGGTTTCTGGGAAAACTCAGAGTTTGGTGGAAGAGAAGAGCCATGAACTGAAGAAGTTGAATGAAACTGTGGGTCTATTAGTGAAAGAGAAGGAACATATTGGTACTTTACTGAGGAGCGCTTTGTCCAAAAGAATGATATCGGAGCAGCCATCCCAAAAAAGCGAAATGTTTCAAGCTGCAGAGAATGGTTTGAGGGATGTTGGTATTGATTTCAAATCCACTAAACCTTTTAAGGAAGGGGGGAGGCTTCAGGTGTCTCTTGGTGATAATACTGATGATCATAGTACAGAAGAGAATGAAATATATTCCCTGGTGAGTGTTCCTCCTGGCCGGTTATGTTTTATGAGCTTCATTCATTCAGGTACCTTATGATATCTCCACATGGGAATGCAGGCAAGTACATTGGAGAATATTGTCAAGGCATATCAGCTCAAGATTGTTGAACTACAGCATTCGTTGGACGAATCAAGGTAAGCTCTCTAAAACGGAACTCTTTCTTGATATCTAATAACATTGGTAGAGGGCATGCGCTTGGGTTTCACTAGGAAATAAATTCTTTGGTTTACTTCATAGCATCGCGTGGCCAAGGAACCATGGGTAGGTATCATTGTCCGATCAAATCCAAATAGTAGGAATATGATTCCACACAGCTTTCTATTGGGAACACTAACTTCCACATGTGCATCCGACATCTTACTTGATGTTCAATGAAAGTCCGTGGAAGTAATTATTTGAAATGCATCTATCTGGTATCTTGTGTAATGCATTTTTTTAATATATGATACTCGTAGTTCTTCACTGTAGTTTTCTGTCCACGCTGACCCCTTGCTTGCTTTTGTTGGCGCAACTTACGTGGACCACTTCTTTTTTTGGTATAAATCAACCAGGGAAGAGACTAGTTCTCTGAGGAAACAATTGGACTCTCAGACAAAGGAGCTTAACCAGAGAATGCGCCAAATAGAAGAACTTAAAGAGAAGGAGAGAATAGCGAATGAAAATGTGAGTGAATTCCTGCTTGCTAGAGCTGTGAAAATTATTGTTTTGTGTATAATTTGTCAACGTGTGAGTGATTATAATACGCTGTCCCGAGAATTTGAGTTTGTTTAAACTTTGATTTGATTTCCTTTGATTGTTAGGTTGAAGGGCTTATGACTGACATTGCTGCTGCTGAAGAAGAAATAGCAAGATGGAAAGTAGCAGCCGAGCAAGAGGCTGCTGCTGGTGGAGCTGTTGAACAAGACTTCACGTCGCAGGTGCGTAATAATTCCTTGTGTTAGTCTAGTACAGGAGCATTATAATTACCCTAAGTGGCATGTAGTACAATATGACAATGTTGACAGCCCAGAAAGAAACTAACAGTGGTGTCGGTTAGCTAGAGACCTAACAAGTTAAAAGGAAGTTTAGGAGAATGAGTTGGCTATTCAGGATTGGATATCGTTTGGGATTTGATATTTGAGCGGAGAGTAAAGATTTTGTTATTAATCAAGTCTGTCTATGGTGTGTAGTTCTTGGTGAAGTGAATAAAGGAGTTTCACTGGTTTTGGAACCTATCTATGTGACCTGTGCTATTTCTAGGTACACAGTAAGAATGATGATCTGAACTCTTATTGTCTGTGTTTGTTCAGCTGTATGTGCTTAAAGAAGAACTTGAAGAGGCAAAGCAAGCGATTATAGAATCAGAGAAGAAACTTAAGTTTAAAGAAGAGACGGCTGCAGCAGCCATGGGTGCAAGGGACGCAGCAGAGAGATCTCTGAGACTCGCAGACAATAGGGCAACTAGGTTGAGGGAAAGAATACAAGAGCTAAACCGTAAAGTTGAAGAATTAGAAACCCATCGAGATATGAATACTTCAAACAGAGCTAGATATGCATGTTGGCCATGGCAACTTCTCGGGATTGATTTTGTGGGAGGTCGAAGAGTCGAGTCGGAACAACAACAGAGTTCCAACGAGATGGAACTCGCTGAACCTCTACTATGAGAAAGCAGGTATTTTATACAGTTACTCTCTGTATTTGTTTTGATTTTTATGTATATACCAGGTGATAAAGTTTTAAAGCTTGAATATGTTTTGTTTTCATGTTGTAATGTTGTACTAACGAGAGTTTAATTTTGCTTGGCGAAAAGCACACACAGTGATCAATAAATCCTTAGTGTGTAATGGGCTCATATGATGGTTCTGTTGGATCATAAGGAATATGAATATGCATCCCAGTCTCACACACGAATATGATCCCGTCTTTCGTCCTTGCAAGTTGCAACCTTTTTTTTATATCTAACGTGTATAAAATTATGTCAAAACCCCACTTTTTATGGGCTGTCTATTTCTTTGATTACTGAGTTCGACATTATGAAATGTCACATTTCAGATGTAAAGACTTAGAAATGGAGAAGAAAAGTAGAGAAGGCTGAGAACAAGCTAAGCTCGTCTCAAGTAAATCACAATAATTTCTAAGACGACAGCTTTTCTACTGAGTGGATCTTTGAAATATGGCTACGAAAGAAACCAACTCTCAATGCTCTTCCTTAGCTTGTGGCACTTGATGAACCCAGCAAAAGTACTGTTAACCAATCCCAATGCTCTTAGAGCACCCACAGCGGTGAGACGCTTGTGGGTGTCTTAGTTTTAATATTTTATAATTTTTTTTTTTTTTTACAGCTGCAAAAAAAAAAAAAAAAAATTAAAAAAAAAAAGTGACGAATTAACATTCGACACGTGTGCGATACAGGTTAAGGGATGTCTCTTAACTAAGCTACTTTGCATACGGTTTCTTAAAAAAAAAATGGGTCCCACGTGGACCCCACGTGGGACCCACATTATTTTAATGTTTTTTTTGCTAAGAGACTGAGGTGGATCTTACGAATGGAGATGCTCTTATCTACACTTGTCTTCTCCTTACCAAAAAAGGCATCACTTCACCTCATCTTTATCTCTATTCCATCTAATCATTTAACATTCATTCAATTTCTCTTTTTTACAATGGTTTAAAATTTCAACGCTTTCATTATTTTTTTAGAACTACATATTAATAAAAACTATTAACTAAAACTAAGTTAAAATAACTAAAAGTTAAACTTTTTAAAATATATATATATATTTTATTTTCTGTTTTTATTTTATCTAATTTTAGTGATATAAAAACAAATTATTAAAAAATAATTAAACATATAAAATATTTTTAATATATCCAAATGAAATAAACTAAATCTCTATTTATAAAGCTTAAAATACTATGAATTTTAATATAAATATATATAATAAACAAATTTACTTTACTATAAAACAATTAGGATAAAATAAATAAAAATTTCAACACCCAATACAAAACAAACACCTGAATAACATCCGCTCATGCTTCATCCAACAGTGATGCTTCTAAAGTTATTGCAGTCTCAAAACCATGTTCCTCTAAGATACAAGATGATGTTCCATTAACTACAGAAGGGATCTCTACCTCAAAGGCCATAACTCAATTTGCGCCAGCTATTGCCTATCCGGTTAGCCTCTGCCACCATAACCAAAGTTTTTGGTGAAGACAATTTGGCTTCAGAAAAAGCTGTAACACCTATTACACTTCCTATCAGCACTACCATGAGAAACAATGCTCTCTCTAACGATTGACACTGTCTCAACTCCTCCCCCTTATCAGGATTCTTTGGTTAAAGACAAGGTAGGCAAACCTCTCTTATTGAGTGATCTGTTTGATAAAAATGGAGTTTTTATAGGTGAAGAGTTGAATGGATCTTCTAATAGATCTCGTGGTGGTAGGCCAATAAAGCCTACCCAAAAGATGCAAGATTTACGCGGTAATCAGGGTCGCAAAAGCCGTGGCCAGCGTAATTCTTAAATTTACTTTTAGTAAGCTATTTTCAGATTGGGTGTATGCTTAACTTTATTCCTCTCAAACTCTATCTTTTGTTGTAATGTTTGTGACTGTTTATTTTATTTAAGAAAACTCTTTGACAGAAAAGGTTATTGCGAATCCCATTTATTTAGATATAAAATTAATTCAACACAATGAATCCATGTATGGTTTTTTTTTATTTTAAAACATCGTTATTGGAGGTATTAAACAATTGAATAAAAGATTAAACACCTCCATTGGAGATAGTCTAAAATGTAATCTCGAAACTTTAAATGAAAGAAATTGTTAGGACATCTCCAATTTATCTCTATATTTGCATCTAAACTCTATCTGAGAGTAAAATTTACTTCAATCCACCTCTATATTCACCGCTAAAATAGAAGTTTTTATTTTTTTCTCTGAAATAGAGGTGATTTTTTTAATTTACTAATCAATACTTTAACTTTTAAATATTTTTATATATGAATAAAACAAATAAATATTAATATTTTAATAACTAATAATATAAAATTAACAAATTATAAATAATACTATTATATATTTAAAATAAATATAAAAATAAAATCTATTTTGTTTAAGGAAGACATCTTTTGGTCATTTGTGAAAAAAATAAGGCTAGGTATTTTATCCAGATCCGAATTTTTTTGTATGGCGACCGAGAAAAACTCTTATTTGGGTACTGGATCGGATCGGATAATATTCGAGATTTGATGGGTATTCAAATATATCCAAATTTATTTGGTACTTTCAGATAAAAACATAGAATCTGCACCGGATCCGATCCGGTATCGAAATTCGATCCGATTTGGTACCAATTTGAATCGTATCTAAAATATAATACAACATGATTGATACCATTTTTTATATCCGAAATACCTGAAATCCGAAATACACGATCCAAACAAGATACAATACGTGAATGCTCATATTGAGAAACAATACATTAAGTTAATGATTAAAAAAAATATGTTTTATAAGTTTTTTTTATAAGATGTAATATAATCTTTTAAATAATACATATTTAATTTGAACAATATTATAGTTTTAATTTTTTGTAAAAATAAAATAAATGGGGTAAAGTGTAATTTTTATTAGTAAAACAAAAACAATATTAGAGAGAATATTCAATTTTAGAATAAAAAAATAAAAGAATACATTAGAGCAAAATCCACCTTTATTATAGATTTTCTCTATTTATTAGAATAGAATAATATATTGGACATAGTCTTAATAACCATGAATTTTGAAACTTTAAATGAGGAACATTGAAAACGAAGATCATGAATCTCTCCTAAACTCACTAAAACAAACTTTAAAATGTTGCAGATCTTACAATACCAGTATATAATCATGAATCTAATAATCTTTGGATGGACATCATATAACCCAAAGGATCAACAGATCAAATTCTTTTCTTTTTGTCAAAGGTTTTTCTTAAATTAATATAAAATTTTTACAAGGAAAGCAAATGCAACTATATGTTCAAGCCAAAAACAGGGAAAAGAAATAAAGGGGAAGAAAAGATGAAAAAAAATCAGTCGAACTGATAATAGGAACCGAGTGTAATTCCAACATAAAGATAGGTCTTCTCCTAATTTTGAGCCTACAGAACAAATCCAAGAGCACTTTGTTCTAACCGTGATAAGAATTTGTCTCACAAGCTTTGTTGGGGGTAATAGTCAGTCCATTATGAAACCTGTTATTATGTTCATGCCAAACGAAATAAGCAGTAGCTTGCCATCCTTGTAACAACACAAGTTTTCTTGCCTTCGGCAGTTGAATCTGCAACAACCACTGTATGAGAGGATTCCATTGATGAGGTGCATCATGCTGGCCGAGTAAAGTGATGATCTGATTCCAAACATCCTTCGCATACTCACACTCAAAAAGGAGATGGTCTCTATTTTCATTTTCCAAGCCACATAGTAAATATTGTGTTTCAACATCACATCCCCAAGAAGATAAGCGATCTAGAGTTGGATTCCAATTAAGCATAAATAGCCAAGAGTTTGTAGCATGTCTAGGAATAGCTGGCTTATGCCATATCAATGAGGACCAGTATTTGTTCATCCTAGTTTCCCTTGTTAAGTTCCATATCGACTTAGAGACATAAGCTTTCTGAAATTTTCCTTCTACTACCCACACATAGGGATGTTAAAACAACCCTTTCGTAAACGGGCCTAAACGGGCTTCATGTATAAAAATGAGCCCGTTTAGACCCGTTTAAGTCACATGTGTAAACGGGCTTACCCGTTTAAGCCCGTTTATTATTCGGGTTTTTATGATTTTTAAACGGGTACCCGTTTAGACCCGTTTAACTTAAAAGAAAATTAATAATTAAATAATAAATCATAAAAATACTATTAATTATAGAAAATTCAAAAACAAAAATTCCAAAAAATAAGAAAATATATAAAATAATTTAAAAAGTAAAGATTTAAATTTTAATGTTAAAATAAAAATATTTAGTTTATATTTTATATTCCATCTAAAATTAAAGAATTTCAATAAAATATAAATGATAAACAACAACCCATTTACTTGATTAAATTTTTATTTTAAAATATATAAAAATATTCAAAAATTCAAAAAATATAGAAAATAGTTTTTAAAAGTAAATATTAAAATTTTAGTATTAAAATAAAATTATTATTTTATATTTTATATTCGATCTAAAATTAAAAACTTCAATAAAAATATAAATGATATATTAAAACTTTTTATTTCTAAATGTATACAAAATAGTGTTAAAGTAATTAAATATCATATAATAAATTATCAACCATGCTAATAGAATATAAAAGTAATTGACAATAATTTCTTTTTTAAGAGGACAAAATATTTATTATTATGATATATGAATTATATAAGAATGATAAAATACTTAACTAACAATATTTCATTAATATGGTGTTGAATGTTGATAAATATACAAATTATAATATTAAAAATATTTTTTTTTGTATTTTTTTTATAATAAAAAATATATTTTTAAACGGGCCTAAACGGGCTTAAACGGGTACGTATTTAATTAACGGGTCTAAACGGGCCGGCCTAAACGGGTCCGAAATATAAACGGGTTTAATCGGGTTCGGGTCTAAACGGGTACGGGCCTAAACGGGTCGGGCCTAAACGGGCCGGGCCCGCCCGTTTTAACATCTCTACCCACACAGCATAATCGTTCGCAAGCGGGGGGGGAATAGTAGATAAGAAGGTAAGCAAAAGGATATGTTTCTCTGATCTTACTTGTGGGGGATTGTTGGAACACATTTTATAATGGAATAAGGCTTTGGGCCTTATAAAATGTTTGTGTGTGAATGTGAAATTAAATGGGCTATGGGCTCATGAAAGTTTACACATTTTAATGAGGAAGCAAGTGTAAAATGTCCCGCATTGCTTAGATGGGAAATTTTTCACTAGTATAAATAAGGATACTCTCATGTCATTGTCCAAATGGCTTGGATACACTATGGAGTCATCGTCTCGACTCCGTTCGTGTTTCCTTAACGTTTACTTGTTACGCAATTCACTCACCATACTCGGTTTGGAGTTCCTACAGTCTTAACTCGAATTACAAGTCCGTTCTCTGTTTCATAACATTGGCCGGACTTGGTGAATTGCGTTTTGTGTTCTCGGTTGAAAGGAACGAATCTGCGAAACGTTCATCGTTTACACGGATTGAAAACTTGAACTCGCGAATCGTTTACTTACGATTACTGTCTTACGGTTCGCGGTTAGCTCACAAGCTTCTCACGCGATTGTATATCGTTTTAAGTAAACGAGTTTGAGTCAAAGACTTGCGTTTCCGCTTCACCGCGTTTCAAACGCTAGTCGTTTAAGTTACTCGAAAAAACGTTTACGGTTTTGTAAAACGCATGCCAAACGTTTACGGCTTTGTTCGCGAATTGCTTATAAGCTTTACCGCTATTGTACAACGTTTTTCAATCAAAGATTAGTGTTTCCGCTTAACCGCGTTTATAATGCCAATCGTATTAACGATTATAAAACGTCTTTTGGTTTTGTGAATTGCTTAAACGCTTTTACACGAATCTCTTGTCGCGAATCGTTTTAATACGTTGCGACGAAACAGTTGGTTAATCGCTCAAAATAGCGATTCCATTTTACAAACGGTTTTGTAAAAGCTTTAAATAGCATTTCGTTTATCATTTAAATCGTTTATTTGTAAACGTAAAAATTGATACATCTTATTTATTTGTGTCAGGAAAATGACAAACGAAACTGAAAATGTGGTTGGTTCGGGTTCGACACCAAACTCTCCTCCGGATGTAAGTGCCGAAGAAACAGCACGCAAGGCTTTGTTCCAAGCTGATTCCGAGAGGATGGAAAGAGAGAAAGCTGAAAAGGCGAGGGTTGAAAAAGAGAAAGCTGAGAAGAACGTGGTGTATCACGCTCCTCCTCCTCCACCAGCGTTTGCTTCTCTGCAAGCCTCGTGCCAGCGCTTATTGCCTGACAAGTTCAACGGCAAAAGCTGGAAGATGTGGTCGAACCAAATGAAGTTCTATCTCCATGCGATGCATCTCTCGCGGTACCTCGAGGAGGATCAACCCGAAATTGGAGAAGGAGCCGGCGATGTGTACACAGTCGGAACTCTGGATGCATGGAATCAAGGAGATTACATGACGAAAGGATGGATTCTTGGCCGTCTCGTTGAGCCGCTTTATGCGATCTACTGCGAGCAAAAGACCGCCAAATCCCTGTGGGCCGCCTTGGTGAAAAAGTACAAGGTCGATGATGCTGGATGCCAGAAGCACGCAACGGCAAAATTCTTGGAGTTCCAGATGGTGGACGACAAACCCATCATGGAACAGGTGGAGAAGTTCCAGCGAATCTGTCAGGAAGTTGCTTCAGAGGGAATGTCAATCTGTGAAATCTTCACAGTGAATAGTTTCATCGAGAAGCTTCCTCCAAGTTGGCTGACGTTCAAAAACTACCTCAAGCACAAGAGGAAGGCCATCACACTGGAGGATTTGATCCAGAGGTTGAACACGGAGGATCGGAACCGTCAAGCAAACGGTGTCCAAGTTCGTGAACATAGTGTGAATGTGGCCACCTACAACAAGGAAAGGGGTACTCTGGACAAGGGAAAGGGCAAGGCAGTTGCTAAGTCACCCTTGAAGACTAACGGGAAGAACTTCAAGAAGTTTGGCTCCTCGTCCAGCCATCCCCCACTGAGGATAAAAAGAAGTTCTTCAAAGGCAAATGCCATGCTTGTGGAAAGATGGGTCACAAGTACAGTGAGTGCCGCACCAAGGAGAAAGCGGCAAAGTATCAGGCAAACCTGACCGAGGAGGACCTTTGTGCTGTGGTAACAGAGGTTAACATGGTGGCCGAGAAGACCAATGAGTGGTGGTATGATACTGGTGCCACAACCCACATCTGCAATGATAGGTCCCTGTTCAGTACCTATCAGAAGAACAAGTCTGAGGAGGCACTCTTCATGGGTAATAAGGCTGTCTCCAAAATCGAAGGAAAGGGGTCGGTGGTGCTGAGAATGACCTCAGAAAAGGAGATCACATTGAAGAACGTGAAACATGTGTCCGACATGAGGAAGAATCTGATTTCCGGCACGCTGCTGAGCAAGGCCGGTTTTTCGGTGATCTTCGAAGGTGACAATGTTGGAAGTTTTGGTTGATCCTGATTCAATTCTCATATTGATATCAACCTAAACATGCATTAGATCTAGGTGTTCTTATTTAGAAACATATGATCTCACCTTTTACCTGTTTGTTTGCAGCGGAATTGATGAACAGGTCAATGACCAGGGAGATACACCGAGAGATGGATCCTCCAAAGGCTCACACACGCAATCACCGGAAATTGGCTGCTAGACCACAAGGAAGAGAGGCGCAGAGAGAGGAGGAGAATCGCGGCTAGGGTTGGTTAGAGAGGAAGAGACTTTGGCTTTTAGTCATTAAAAGCCTTCTCTTTCCCTTTTGGGCTTTTGGGCCCAATCTGATTAAATTCCATTTAATCAGACCCATTATTCATTCTCTCTTAGTACAACAAATGCCTAGCACTTTTGTCGTACTTCTGCTATGCCGTTCCAACATTATTTCCTGCTAGCTTAAGCGTGTGACCCATATGGGATCATACAATAAAGGCAATAAGTCCAAGACTTATAGATCATGAGCGGACTCTAGCAAGCCATCATGACCCCCAGTATTGTATGACTTATGTCTGATCACTGACATACTCTTACGTTATAGAGACAGTACAGAGATTGCTGGACACAATTCCAACAATCTCCCACTTGAACTGGAATCTCTGTATTCATAATCCCTTTCGTCTCAATATCTCGATTAGTCATAAGGCAAGATTAGTGTCATCCTTATAAAGCCTAATCTTGTTCATCGGACTCTGATTTGACACTGACAATCCAAACGACTCGGGAAAGTCCGTTTGAGCATGGCCATGCGTTTTCCAGTATTCAAATCTCCGATTGGCCTAGAGATATTCACTCCATTTATATTGGAGGGACAATCCCATCTTGTTCCATCACTGTAAACTACTCATTTCATGATGTACCCAAACAAGGTCCTTATAGCTATCGCGGAACGATAGCGTTAGACAATGATCAAAGTGCATCAGTCCATATGCAGTCACATGCATGCGAACTCAGGTCTAAGGACTATACTCTATAGTCGTAGTAAGAATCTCTTATGACACAGATATAAATATCCTGAAGAGTTCTTATTAGCGGGTCTTGTCCGGTCGTATGTTCCCAACATACACCTATGTACTGACTTTGATGCCGAGCATCTATGACACACTGAGACTTTGTCATAAGTCACGTACCAATCCAGTCTTACACGGTTGTTGGTGTTCCAATTTCAACAACCTTCGACTAGGGACAGGATGATATAAAACATTTATCAAATATAGGATCTCATGATCAAGCTAAATGACTTTGATGACTCAAGATCAAATCATTTACTTCGATGACCTATAAAATGGTTCATATCATTTTGGAACGATTATTTCATCACAGTTAAAATAATCTTGAAATAATAATTTCATTAAAACATAAATAATGTTTTACAAGAACATATCAAATAACTAAAATAAAGCTCACAAAACTCCCACTCAAATTTAGATTACATTTCAATGTTTCTAATGCCTACAGCTTCAGTCAGGAACTCGAGCTTAGGCCTTGGGAGTGGCTTTGTCAACGGATCAGCGACATTATCATCTGTCGGAACTCGGCTGATCTTGACTTCCTTTCTATTAATGATGTCACGTATCAAGTGATATCTTCTTTGAACATGCTTGGATTTCTGGTGTGATCTTGGTTCCTTTGCCTGAGCTATAGCACCATTGTTGTCACAAAACAGTGCCAGAGGCTCAGTCGCATCTGGTATCACACCTAGTTCCATAATGAACTTTCGTATCCAAACAGCTTCCTTCGCTGCTTCTGAGGCGGCGATATATTCAGCTTCCGTAGTGGAATCAGCAACGGTGTCCTGCTTGGAGCTTCTCCAACTTACTGCACCGCCATTCAGACAAAAGACATAACCGGACTGTGACCGGAAATCATCAGTGTCTGTCTGGAAACTTGCGTCCGTGAATCCACTGACTTTAAGCACATCACTTCCACCGTACACTAAGAACTTATCCTTAGTATGTCTCAGATACTTCAAGATGTTCTTTACGGCAATCCAATGGTTTTCACCTGGATTTGACTGGTATCTACTCGTCATGCTCAATGCATAAGCAACATCAGGACGAGTACAGATCATGGCATACATAACAGATCCTATTGCAGATGCATAGGGAATGTTCTTCATGCGCTCAAGCTCAGCAGCCGACGTAGGGCTCTGCTTCTTGCTCAGCGTTGTGCCATGTACCATTGGCGTGAAGCCCTTCTTGGAATCTTTCATGCTGAATCTTTGTAGGACTTTGTCAATGTATGAGTCTTGACACAAGCCTATCAGCCTCTTAGGTCTATTCCGATAGATCCTAATTCCAAGAACGTATGCGGCTTCACCCATGTCTTTCATGGAAAAACAACTTCCAAGCCAGTCCTTTACAGACTTCATCATTGGAACGTCGTTTCCGAGAAGCAGTATGTCATCAACATACAGAATAAGAAAAACGATTTTGCTCCCACTAGTTTTCTTATACACGCATTGTTCTTCTTCGTTTCTGATGAAGTCAAATTGCTTGATCGCTTCATCAAAACGAAGATTCCAGCTCCTCGATGCTTGCTTCAATCCATAAATGGATTTATGAAGCTTGCATACTTTCCCAGCATTCTTTGGATCTATGTAACCGTCAGGTTGTGTCATATACACATCCTCTTCCAGAATACCATTCAGGAAGGCGGTTTTCACGTCCATCTGCCAAATTTCATAATCATGAAAAGCTGCAGTTGCTAGTAGAATCCGAATAGATTTCATCATAGCCACCGGTGAATAGGTTTCATCGTAGTCCACACCGTGAACTTGTCTGAAACCTTTTGCCACCAACCTGGCTTTATAAATCTGGACATTTCCATCCATGTCAATCTTCTTCTTGAAGATCCATTTGCACTCGATGGCTTTTACACCAGCGGGTAAATCAACCAACGAAAAGACTTGGTTGACCGACATGGAGTCCATTTCGGAATCAGTGGCCTTGCGCCACTTAGAGGAATCTGGGCCCATCATGGCTTGATTGAAGTTCGATGGTTCATCACCATCAATGATCAAAAGATCATGACAGTCAGTCACGAGGAATCCCTGATATCTCTCGGGTTCGTGACGGATCCTCCCGGATCTTCGAACTTCAGGTACTACAGGTTCAGGCTCTACAATTTCTTGTAGATCCTCCTGCTGCTCTTCCTCATTAGGTTGAGCAATATCCTGTTCATCTTGAATTTCTTCAAGCAGTACCTTACTCCCACTGTCTTTCTTAGAGAGAAACTCTCTCTCAAGAAAGTTACAATCCCGGGCAACAAAGATCTTGTTCTCGGAACGTAGATAGAAGTAATAAGCCTTGGTTTCCCGTGGATAACCAATGAAGTAGCATTTATCAGATTTTGGTGTAAGCTTATCTGAGATTAATCTCTTAACATAGGCTTCACAACCCCAAATTCTTAGATAAGACAGCACTGGAGCTTCTCCAGTCCATAATTCATATGGTGTCTTTGCTACTGCTTTTGATGGCGCTCTATTTAGAGTGAACACTGCTGTTAGCAGAGCATATCCCCAAAGGGATATTGGAAGGTCTGTGTGACTCATCATA
Organism: Orychophragmus violaceus; assembly: GCA_030180135.1. Lineage (NCBI taxonomy): Eukaryota > Viridiplantae > Streptophyta > Magnoliopsida > Brassicales > Brassicaceae > Orychophragmus > Orychophragmus violaceus. Next base: position 18,247,642 of record CM058229.1, on the reverse strand, counting down.
GATCGAACCATATCCAATAAGGTCCGATTTCTCCTCTCAGACACACCATTCCATTGAGGTGTTCCAGGAGGAGTGAGTTGGGACACGATCCCACACTCTCTTAGATGATCACTGAATTCCTGGCTTAAGTATTCTCCTCCTCGGTCGGACCGAAGAGCCTTAATGCTTTTGCCAAGTTGGTTCTGTACTTCATTTTGGAATTCTCTGAACTTCTCAAAAGATTCAGACTTATGTTTCATCAAATAAACATATCCATACCTACTGAAATCATCAGTAAAGGTAATGAAGTACTGATAGTTTCCTCTTGCATTAGTGGACATTGGGCCACACACATCAGTGTGTATCAGGCCCAATAAGTCACTGGCCCTCTCGTTAGGTTTATTAAAGGGGGCCCGTGTCATTTTGCCCATCATGCAGGATTCGCATTTCTCACATGACTCAAAGTCAAATGAGCCAAGAAGTCCATTCGAATGGAGCCTCTTGATGCGTTTCTCGCTGATGTGCCCTAAACGACAATGCCATAGAAACGTTCGGTTTTCCTCATTAGGTTTAAACCGTTTTGTATTAATGTTATAAATTGGCGCGGATTGATCGAGTATGTAAAGCCCATTCGTAAGAGGGGCAGAACCATAGAACAAATTATTGCGATTGAAGGAACATAATTTATTCTTAACTGAAAAATCATAACCTTCCAAATCCAACAAAGAAATTGAAATAATATTTCTGCTTATAGCAGGTACAAAATAACAATTATTAAGTTCTAAAATCAATCCCGAAGGTAAAGACAACAAGTAAGTTCCTACAGCTAGTGCTGAAACTTTCGCTCCATTCCCAACTCGTAGTTCCACTTGTCCTTGCTTCAGCCTTCTACTGTTGCTGAGTGCCTGCATATTAGTACAAATATGAGCCCCACAACCAGTATCCATGACCCATGAGGTATTATCAGAAGTAGTTGTATTAACTTCTATAACAAAAATACCTGATGAAGAAGTCTCGAAAGTCTTCTTCTTTAATTCCTTTAGACCTTCCTGGAATTTCTTGCAATCTCTTCTCCAATGCCCCAGTTCTTTGCAGAACCTGCACATGTCAGTAGGCCCAGCCTTGGACTTGGGCTTGGGCTTTGGCGTGTCCTTGTCCACGACTTGGACACCCTTGGCCTTTCCCTTATCCTTAGCAGAAGACTTCTTAAACCCCTTACCATAAGTACATTGGGGTCCTTGGCGGTTTTCTTCAAGTTGGGCTCTGCAGTCTTGAGCATTCCGTGAAGCTCAGGCAGTGTCTTACTCAAGCCATGCATGTTAAAGTTCAGAATGAACTGATCATAGCTTGCAGGTAAAGACTGCAGAATGATGTCGCAGGCAAGTTCCTGGCTGATTGGGCAGTCGAGTTTGTGAAGATGATCGAGATAACCCATCATCTTCAACACATGAGGACTCACTGCCGCATTCGCATCCAACTTACAGTCCAAGAGGTTCTTAACTGTCTGGAACCTCTCGGTCCTAGCCTGCTCCTGAAAAAGCGATTTCAGGCTTGCCATGATCTCGATTGGAGACAACACACTTTCGAACTGTTTTTGCAGCTCAGGAGTCATTGTCACCAACATCAGGCAATAAACATCATTTTCATCTGACGAATGCTTTTCCCAAGCATTGTGCAGAGTCCTGGCAGCATTGGCAAGAGGCCTCTCGGGGAGGGGATCTCGAAGGACGTAATCCTTCTTCTCCTGCTTGAGGACCAGCCTCAAGTTCCTTGACCATGTCAGGAAGTTCGTTCCAGTCAGCTTCTCCTTCTCGAGAACAGACCGGATCGAGAATGTGTTTTGAGTGCTTGTAGTAGTCATATCTGAAATATATAAATAAAAAGGTTATTAGTTATATGTTCAAAATGATTAATCTCGTATTAAAATATAATATGATTAATCATGCATTATATTCAATAACATAAGTTACCCTCAATAGAATATAATGATTCCAAGATCCACATATAACTAAGATTAAAGTGGGCCACTGGCCGTCACCCAACCTTAGCTTATATCGGTAAGCCCTATATCGGCTAATTATATCCGTGATATAACTCTTGGTTGTGAATCTGGGCCCGAGGCCCAATCCACTCTGATGTCTCAAGGCCCGGGACTCCCGATGGCCTAGTCAAGAAAACCGGACTATACAGTCATGTAATCATTAATGTCTGGGACTCCCAATGACATTTATGAATCACAAACCGTCTTACCCACGCAAAAGCAGACATCCTCACACTGTAAGGCCATGAATGCAATTGAATGGGCTTTGACAGCTGACATAGCCTGGACAAGACATCCAACGCTTGATATTGTTTGAGGTTCGTAGGTTTATTAAAATCATTCCCAAAATAGAAGATTACTATTTCGGGAAACTTTCTATTTATGGAAACCTACTATTTTTGGAAACTTTCTAAAATTGGAAACTTTCTAAAACTGGAAACTTTCTAACTTTAGAAACTTCTTTTAAAATCCAAAACCCGCAAATACAGAAACTTCTATTTTAAGAAACTTTCTAATTATAGAATTTCGGAAACTTTAATTTAAAACCGACTTTATAATTTTATAAAATAGATTTTAAATTGATCTGAAGAAAGACTCAAATAATTGGCCCAATTGTTTTAACTTCTTGGCCCGAGGCCCAAGAATTGATCCATGTCCAAGACATGATCCAATTGTCCAATTATTTGACATAACCGGTCTGGTTCATTAAAATTGGTCTAACCAAATTTTAATTACTACGATGACCACAATTGTCAACCGGTTATTTACTAAACCGGAATCTCTCAATTTATTTGATCCAACCAAATCAAATTAGAAATTCCCGGTTTAGGCACTAAATCTAATATTTCTTTCGACATTGGATTTCTTATCCTGGTTTAGCCAGATTTAATAAAATTATTAAATCTGTTTATTAAACCAGAACGAATCAATTTTAATTAAATCTTAAACCGAGCATTGAACCGAACCGAATTAGTCACGAACCAAACCGAGTTGGTCGTGACCTAATTTCCAGCCAAGAACATCTTGTCCAGCCGCTCAGCCGTGAACCGTTCGATCCGAGATCGAGGACGGTCGGGTCGAACCAGCCGGACGTTCGGGACGGGACAGGGACGGCGCACGCGACCGGATGGACGCTCGCCAGACGGACGGGACGCAGCGCACGGACGGACGCATCGACCGAACCGGTCATCCCGACCGTCCGATCCCGATCGTTCCGATCCCGACCGTTCGCCTTTCGGCCGTGATCACCAACCGGCCAAGCCGGGTCGATCACGCCTTGGCCAATCAACAAAACCCGAGTCATATAGCTCGGTTTTGTGATTCAAGTGTTTGTTCAGGATTTTAATTCAGTTTCTTATGTGTTTTTCTTATCAGTAATGGATTCAAAACACATCTAAACAGAATAAACAACCTAAACAATGAATCTAAAACAAGAAACCTAAGAACCAATGGCTCTGATACCACTGTTGGAAGTTTTGGTTGATCCTGATTCAATTCTCATATTGATATCAACCTAAACATGCATTAGATCTAGGTGTTCTTATTTAGAAACATATGATCTCACCTTTTACCTGTTTGTTTGCAGCAGAATTGATGAACATGTCAATGATCAGGGAGATACACCGAGAGATGGATCCTCCAAAGGCTCACACACGCAATCACCGGAAATTGGCTGCTAGACCACAAGGAAGAGAGGCGCAGAGAGAGGAGGAGAATCGCGGCTAGGGTTGGTTAGAGAGGAAGAGACTTTGGCTTTTAGTCATTAAAAGCCTTCTCTTTCCCTTTTGGGCTTTTGGGCCCAATCTGATTAAATTCCATTTAATCAGACCCATTATTCATTCTCTCTTAGTACAACAAATGCCTAGCACTTTTGTCGTACTTCTGCTATGCCGTTCCAACATTATTTCCTGCTAGCTTAAGCGTGTGACCCATATGGGATCATACAATAAAGGCAATAAGTCCAAGACTTATAGATCATGAGCGGACTCTAGCAAGCCATCATGACCCCCAGTATTGTATGACTTATGTCTGATCACTGACATACTCTTACGTTATAGAGACAGTACAGAGATTGCTGGACACAATTCCAACAGACAACCTTACCCTCAAGAAGTGGGGCATGTACCTGGGAAGAGGATTCATGAAGAATGGACTGGTCAAGATGTGTGTCATGACTGTCCTCAAGAAAGAAGAAGCAAGTACCTCCAAAACCAAGAATGAGATTGTTGTTAAGAATGATGTTGCAAATGTTTCAACTGTTGTAACTGATTCCACAATGAATAAGAATAAGTCTGTTGCTTACTTGCTTGAGTCTTTTAATATTTGGCATGAAAGATTAGGACATGTGAATTATAAATCAATACACCGATTAATGAATTCTAACCTAATCCCGAAATGCAAAATGAGTAAAGAAAAATGTGAAGTGTGCGTACAGGCTAAACTCACAAAAACACCATCGCCTAAAGTCGAAAGGACTACCGCACCTCTAGATTTAATTCACACGGATTTATGTGACTTAAAGTATGCTCCTACTAGAGGCGGGAAAAAGTATTTCGTGACTTTCATCGATGATCATACGAAATATTGTTATGTATATCTATTGCATAGCAAAGATGAGGCGTTGGATAAATTTAAAGAATATAAGTTGGAAGTTGAAAATCAACTTAGTAAGACTATTAAAATAGTCAGAAGTGATAGAGGAGGGGAATATGATGGCCGATTCAATACTTTCTGCATGGAACATGGGATTATCCATCAGACGACCGCTCCTTACTCACCAGAATCTAACGGAGTTGCGGAACGAAAGAACCGAACTCTGAAAGAGATGATGAACGCAATGCTTCAAGATTCTGGGTTAGCCCAGAACATGTGGGGGGAAGCGTTGCTTACATCAAATTATATTCTTAATAAAATTCCACACAAGGTCACCGGGAAGACACCCTATGAACTTTGGAAAGGTGTTGTACCTTCGTATAAATACCTGAAAGTGTGGGGGTGCCTAGCAAAAGTGGCAGTGCCGCCTCCGAAAAAGGTCACGATAGGACCGAAATCTGTGGACTGTATTTTCATCGGATATGCGCACAATAGTAGTGCTTATCGGTTTTTGGTTCATAAATCGGACATACCGGATATCCATGTAAATACCGTAATGGAATCCCGCAATGCATCCTTCTTTGAAACGGTGTTCCCGTGTAAAGATAAATCTCATCCTAAGCGGACACGTGAGCAAAGCGATGACAGTGAAGCTAGTACTTTGGGTACTTCAGCTCCTGAAGTTGAAGAAGTTGAACTTAGACGGAGCAAGAGAGCTCGTAAGGAAAAAGACTTTGGCGAGGATTTCCTGATGGTCTTCCTTTTAGAGAATGAGCCAAAGACGTTCACAGAAGCCATGACTACACCTAACGCACCTTTTTGGAAGGAAGCCGTTAATAGTGAGATTGATTCTATTATGCAGAATCACACTTAGGAGATAACCGATCTACCTCAAGGGTTTAAGCCACTAGGGTGTAAATGGATTTTCAAAACCAAGTTGAAAACCGATGGCTCGGTAGATAAATACAAGGCTAGGCTTGTGGTTCAAGGATTTCGCCAAAAGAAGGTTTGGATTTCTTTGACACTTACTCTCCGGTAACGAGAATAACCTCAATAAGAATGCTGATCGTCATAGCAGCATTAAGAGACCTAGAAATCCATCAAATGGATGTTAAAACTGCTTTTCTAAATGGAGAATTAGAAGAGGAGATTTATATGAAGCAACCCGAAGGGTTTATTGTCCCTGGACAAGAACACAAGGTATGTAGACTTGTGAAGTCATTGTATGGACTTAAGCAAGCTCCAAAACAATGGCATGAAAAGTTTGACAACGTAATGATGTCGAACGGTTACAGCATAAACAAGTGTGACAAGTGTATCTACGTAAGAAGTACTCCACAAGGGTATGTCTTGCTATGTTTATACGTAGATGACATGCTCATCATTGGCAGTACCAAAGATATGATCAATCAGACTAAGAACATGCTTAGCCAGAGATTTGATATGAAAGATAATGGACTTGCGGATGTGGTCTTAGGGATTAAGATCATTAGAACTACGAAAGGTATAATCTTATCCTAATCCATTATGCTGAAAATATACTTGAGAGGTTTAAGGCTTACTCAAAAGGGACAGCAAAAACTCCTGTTGATACTCAACTTCACTTGAAGAAAAATTCAGGCGAAGCAGTTTCACAATTGGAGTACGCAAGGGTGATTGGAAGTCTGATGTACTTAACAAACTGTACTAGACCCGATTTAGCGCACGCAGTAAATGTACTGAGTCGCTATACCAGTAATCCAGGACATAAACATTGGAAAGGTATAGCTAGAGTATTGAATTACTTACGTCATACCAAAGATTATGGCCTGCACTATGGCAAAGAGCCGGCTATTTTGGAGGGATATAGCGATGCAAATTGGATATCTGACTCTCAAAACTCGAAATCCATAAGTGGATATGTCTTTACACTTGCGGGTGCAGCAGTGTCCTGGAGATCTTCCAAGCAAACAATTCAAGCCAGATCCACGATGGAGTCAGAGCTCGTAGCTCTAGATACCGCGGCAGCTGAAGCAGAATGGCTTCGGAATTGGCTGGAAGATATCCCAGAGTGGGATAAACCTGTATCCGCTATCCGTATGCATTGTGATAGCCAATCAGCGATACTGCGGTCGAAAAGTACCTTGTATAATGGAAAGAACCGTCACATTAGAAGACGTCATAAATCCATTAGGAACTTTATAACCACTGGTATAATCCATGTAGATTATATCAGAACGAATGACAATCTAGCGGATCCTTTCACAAAAGGATTGCCGCGAGATAAATTTCTAAAATCATCAAGAGGAATGGGTTTAAAGCCTACGAATTAAGAGGAAATTTGATGGAAACCCTACTTACGTGACTGGAGATCCCAGGATGTAGGTTCAAAGGGAAAACTAATTCAAATGAAATCGAGCACTGTAAGACTTATGTCTTTACCCAATTCCTTGAATGATAACAGTGCTACCTGTATGTGGAAAAGGATAAGCATTGGCTTTTAATGATTCCATAGTTTCACAATAGTGGAGTATGACAGGATACTTCTGAAAAGAAACTAATGGCAGATCACCTAGTGAGTGTGAAATGGGGCCGTTTCTAGGAGAATGAAAGATAGGCTATATTATCCAAGTTCACTCATGAAAACCAGGAATGTTCAAGGCCAAAATGAACAAAAACATAGAACAAAGTTCTACGAGAAAATGTCGTTGCGCGATACCTGTTGTCTCGGTTTACATAAAAATCCGGTTGGTTCAAGACATCATGTTCACCTCCCGGCTAGTAAACCCGACAGATATTAAAAATGATTGGTTCAAAGCTGAAAAATGCTACCTATCAGACACAGTTACATTTTCGCATATACTCTCGAAAGTCTGTCTAGTCTAGTCAAGTCAATGTCTAGTATAGGTCTTTCGAGTCTGTCGAGTCTTCTATGTTTAGAGTAATTTCTATTCATGTGGGGGATTGTTGGAACACATTTTATAATGGAATAAGGTTTTGGGCCTTATAAAATGTTTGTGTGTGAATGTGAAATTAAATGGGCTATGGGCTCATGAAAGTTGACACATTTTAATGAGGAAGCAAGTGTAAAATGTCCCACATTGCTTAGATGGGAAATTTTTCACTAGTATAAATAAGGACACTCTCATATCATTGTCCAAATGGCTTGGATACACTATGGAGTGTGAGAGAGAGGATGCAAAGACCACACGCGCGCGCGCGCCGCCGCCGCCGTGCCGAGCCGCGCCGGGCCGGGCTTGGGCTTGGGTCTTGGGTCTTGGGTCTTGGTAATAGTCCCCGAAGGGGCCTCCGCGCGCGTAATGTTTTTTGGAGAAATTTTTTTTGAACCAAAATCAATTGGTTAATCGGTTTGGTGGTTTAATTAAACAATTTGGTTTAACTTAACGGTTTGGTATAAGGTCAAACCAAAAGATTTAATTATGCTCTCGACAGCATAAGTACACCACCCATCCGTTCCCAAATACTTATAAAGAACCCCAAAGGGAGTCCACGGATCCCACCAAAATAACGTTGAATCACCATTCTTTACTTCGATCTGCAAAAAATTCAGAGCTTTTTGCCTAAGTTTTAAAATTCTCTTGAACATCCAAGAGAAAGCATAGTTCTTCTCATTCAAAGCACAAAAGCATGATGAAGAGAGATGCTTTTTTCTGATCCACGCTACCCAAGTAGACCCGGCTCTGAAGAATAGCATCCAAATGAACTTAAGCCCGTATACATCACACCAACTCTCAATATTCCTTAAGCCTAGACCTCCTTGTTTCTTAGGAATTGTCAAATCCTTCCAAGAAACTTTAGCTCCTGTTGGTTTCCCGACAGAACCATGCCATAGGAAAGAAGAACATAATCCATTTACCTCTCTGATTACCTTTTTCGGCAGAAGGAATGCGAAAGCCTAGAAGCCTATTATTCCTGAAATGACTGAAGCAAGAAGACTCAATCTGCCAGCCATAGATAATGCTCTCACCGTCCACGGTGAGAACTTCTTTTTTAACTGAATTAGGAGCAGTTCACAGTCCTTAAATGAAAGCTTCTTGGAACTCAAAGGAAGTCCTAGATACCGTACCGGAGACTCATTGGCTTGAGGCCATAATTTTCAGAAATTGTCTCCAAATCCTCCTCTGAAACCCCTGAACAGAACATGACAGTTTTAGAGATATTTACCTCCAATCCAGAAATGTTTTCGAAAGCATTGAGCACATCCAGGACTCCCTTCACCGATTCTTCATTTCCTTCAAGCAATAATAAAAGGTCGTCCGTGAAACGTAAGTGAGTTAACTGAGGTTCCTCGCAGCCCGAATGATAGCCAAAGGACCTGTTTGATGCTGCTTTGTTAAGCATCATTGATAACACATTCATCATTAGAACGAACAAAATTGGAGATAATGGATCCCCTTACCTCAGACCGGTTTTTCCTTTAAAATATCCAGATGTTACACCATTTATGCTTAGAGAAAACGATGGGGAGAAGATACATGCCCGGATCCAACCTATAAACTCTGACGGGAACTGATAAGCATGCAACATACTTAGGAACAAGTCCCACCTTACCGAATCAAAAGCCTTGGCAATGTCTATCTTGAGAGTGATTCTTGGTGTTTTTGAAATGTGGTACCCTTGAATCACTTCTGAAGCGAGCAAAACATTCTCAAGTAGCAGTCTTCCCTTTACGAATGATGTTTGATTAGGAAGGATAATCGAAGGCAGAACTTCCTTGATCTTATTACCCAACAACTTCGAAATAATTTTGTATTGAGTATTGAGACACGCTATCGGTCTAAACTCAGTGATAGATTATGCTCCTTGCCTTTTAGGTAATAGAACCAGTGAGGTAGCATTAAGAAAAGTTGGCATGAAGCTTTTCATAATACAGTTTGAATCGTCTGAAGTTGTGGTATTGATAGTATAGTTTCTATTATGTTTTTACGAATAGCGACTAAGATAGAGACTCCGTAATAGCGACTCCATAACCTAATTTCTTCAGCCGCCGTCGGTGGGCATCACCTCGATGCCTCCCATAAAACCGCCTCATGCGGTTCCTCCGCCTCCGTTACCTCCGGAATCGCCGGTATCTTCCTCAGCTGTGCTAGTTTCGGGTCCTCCTAAAGTTGCTCTGTCATGTCAGTCTGATGGCCTGATTATTCTCCCCTCTACGGCTGCTTCTCAGTCGGTCCCTGATTCTCCGGATCATCTAGCTGGAAAGTCAAAGCCAGGAACCTCAGGCGAAGCTTCTGCGCCGGCAGCGGATATAACTACCCTTGTCCCTGTTTACGTACCAATCGGCTTCTTCTCAGGACTTCAATTGGCCAAAGAACTTGACAGGGAATCAAAACATTCCAGAAACAAATGTCCCGGTAACTACTTCTCCGGAAGGAAAACCAAGAGTTAAAGTGCCAAATGTCGTATTTGAGCGTGGAGCTAGAATTCACAAAGACTATGAGCTTGATTGGTTCACCCGCTGCCACCCGCAAACGTTACGTTTGCGGGCGGTTGCGGTTGATAGCGTTTAGAAACAATCATTACAACCGCTTTGTACCGTTTGGAATCGCTCTTTACCGCTAGAAATAAAAAGCTCATTCCCCGCAAGCGTTTGCGGTTGCGGACGGTTGCGTTTACAAAAAATTAAAAATTAAAAATACGTATAAATATAAATTTTTTATTTAAATTATTACCTATAACTATTATCATCATATCACGTATGTATAACTACTAATATCAGTATCTATAACTATCACATCCCATATGTATCTTATTCTTTAACACTATATATTTTAAATCACATGACATACATATCATAGCAAATCACCCGTAATATCTTATTATATATATATATATCATTATATTCTACCTATTCTCTATAAAATTAGCCCTAAGATTTTTGCAGCCACAGAAGAATAGTCCTAAGATTTCTACGGCCACAGACGACGCTAAAGCAGTGAAATTATGGCCTCTACACAACCAGAAGATGGTCAAGAATCAAACGTAATTTTCTTTTGTTTTATTAGTAGTTAAATTATTGTTTTCTTTTGATGTTGATTTTTGTTATGCTTTTCTACGTGAGTTATACAGTTTATGTTTCAGCTTATGTTTAGTACTTGTGTGTTTACTTATTTTTTGAACAGAAAATCAATTGGTCAAACGAGATGACCCGTTTCTTACTAGAACTAATAACGCTAGAGAAACAAGATGGATATAGTAAAGGCAAAAGTTTGTCAGAACAAGGAAAACAAAACGTTCTCATGGAATTAAACAAACAATATTCGTTGACTCTAAATTGGAATAAAATTAAGAACAAGCTTGAAGCTTTAAAAAGGAAGAATCGTTAGAGATGGTATAGCGCGAGAGATATGGATGCTCGTTAAAGAAGAATCGTATATGAAGACATGGCTGGATCTTTTTCTCACGTTTTTCTTTTGGTGTTTTTCTAACAAGAAGCTATGTTAGTGTTTTGGAAATTTTAATTTAGTTCTTTGAAAAACTTTTTTGGGCTTTTTCTTTGAGAATCATTTTAATTTTACTTTTTCGATCTCTGCTTCTTGTTCTCCAACACGTTTAGAGGGTGCTTGATACAGTAACAAGTATTTGGGAAAGTCTATTCACGTGGCTTCTTTTGGTCGAAATAATATGCTTGTCCTTTACAGTTGTCCTACAACTCCTCGCCCAACTTCAGCTCTATTGTAGTGGCAACGTAGAATCTGAGATCAAACTTTCTTGAGAAATAGAATTGATTCATTTTTTTCTCGAGAAGCATCCCAAGCTTGATTTAATTTAACACATTATTTTTACTTTAGTATTTTCATTCAACCGCTATTAACCGCAACCACTTGTCCACCAGTCAAGAATATTCCGCAAACACAGCCGCTTCCAATTGTTAGACCAGTCGTACAAAACGTTTACAAACACTACTAACCACAACCGCCCGCTTCTGCAAACTCTCGCAACCGCAACCGCAACCGCCGCGTTTGAACCAGTCGAGCCCTATATCGTCTGCATTTTCTACGGTAAAGACAAGCGAGTGACGATCCACCACTTAACAAAGAATGCTTTTCTCTGTTACATCCCATCACCTTCATTGCGCAAGCTAGTTCTAGACCACGAGTTATGGCGCGTCGGGACTTCCCTTTCTTTGTAACCGAGTAGAGATCGGAATATAGTATAAACCCACCTTCCTTGGACCGAGCTACAGTATAGGCGACAATTCATGGTATCCCTTTTGATTTGCTAACTCAGGAAGGTCTTAGTTTCATTTGTAAACCTCTGGGTCGGGCTTTAGATTCCAAACCGTTTACAACTATCTCTTCAGCTGAGGTGAAAGTAGTGGTGGATTTAACAAAGCCTCTGCCTGCGGAAATAGAACTGGAATGTGAAAACGGATCAATACTTACTTTGAGGGTCACCTACCCCTGGCTGCCCCCTCTATGTTCAGTATGTAACGAGATTGGACATAAAGCTGCTCTTTGTCCATCCGCCACCAATGCAGAGCAAATTCCAAAGAAAACTTCTAACTATGGAGGTAAGCGGGAATGGAGGCCAGTGGCTGTTCGTCAACAAGTTCATTCTCCCACTACTGGAAAAGAGCAGTCCAGTAATGGAGTCAGCGGTAACATCTCGGAAGAAAGAAGTACGACTGTTTCTCCTTCTGAACCTGCAGTATTGCAGAAACCTGAAATAGTATCCCCAGAACAATCTTGTGTGGCTTTGGAATCTGATGGCGACACTGTAGTTCAGGCGACAGCTGCTTTTTTGGCTTCTTCAGTTACAGGGCAGTATAGTGACACTGGGAATGTAATGGTTGCGGCTCAATCCGTCAATCAAGTAAACCTGAATGAAGGTTTCTCGCCATCCCGCTCTAAAGGGGCGTGTAAAACAGATCAAATTCCAAGCCATCTAAATCGCAACAATATTCAGATTTCAGCTTCAAGGCACAAAAAAGCCATGAAGGGATAAGTAAATGCATACATATTATACATTCGTTAATCTTTATAGAGGAAAACAAATTCAAAGATACTATGCATACATACCGGCTTAGTAGTTCGACGGTCTTCTGCTGGTTTCATCACGAGTTGACCCACAAGTCAAGGAAGAGCATCGGGATTGGTTTCTTTATGCTAAATCGAGGCCGTATTTGTAGCCATATTTTTAAAGATCTACTCAGAAGAAAAACTCTCGGAGATTATTGAGCTTGACTCGTATGTCAGTTGAATAGTAGAATAGCGGAATAACTGAATAATTGTCAGCGGAACGAACTGGACTGAATTAAGTTTCTGCAGAAAATTACAAAACGCCGAAAAGCTAGTTTTAGTAGATTAATCACATTTTGTTTTTTCTAGTTATATATTTAAAACGCTAGTTGTATATAGCGGAATCACTTTTCAAAAACGTGAAAACGTGAAAAAATGATGAATGTTACGAATGGTATAAAATAGCGGAATCACGTTTTCAAAACGTAAAAACGTGAAAAAGTGGTATACCATTCATCACCATTATAATCTGTTTGGGACAAGAAGATAAAGTTCTTTATTTACAAAAAACTTTTCATTTACAGCTATAGAAAATATAGATTTACGGCTAAAAACTTGTAGAAACTCAAAAATACAATAAACCCACAGACAAATGTGATTTTGTCAAAAATTAAATGTGATATATATGAGGTTGCCAAAAAGGTTGATATTTGACTTTTGACTTTGATCTGTTCAAAGTAGATCGGAGCAAAAAATCTGGAACCGAAGTACCGAACCAAACCCGAATCGAAAAACACTACAAGAAAATACGCTTTTTGCGACTACGAGTTGCGACTAATTTTACAGTCGCTAATTTTTACGACTAATTACCGACTTAGCTGCTACTAATTTTGAGACTAATAAAAAGTAGTCTCCATTTAGTCGCTAAATTGTGACCAAAAATTGAAGTGGCTAATTAGTCGCTAAATTATCGACCATTATGCGACTGTTATTGGTAGTAGTCAAATAAATTGCAAGTTAGTCATAAATTAGTCGCGAAAACAGTCACAAACTAAGACTCCAAACAAACCCTAAAACCTTTAATTATAAACAAAAATATAATTACTAAGACTTTAATTACTTTAAAATATCTAAAACTAAGATCAACACTTGTAGAAACAATTCTTATTTCTAAATCTAATATTTTAAAACCTTAGCTTAAAAGTTTAAAACATAAACTCTCAAACCCTAAACTATAAATCATATTCTAAACCATAAGACTTAAACTCTTAATCTTTTTTTGTCAACACTTAAACTCTTAATCATAACCTACAAAATCTAAATATTGCCATTAATCATAACCTATACATTGTTACATTTTGCTATATAGGTTTTAGGTATATGATTTAGGATTTATGATTTAGGGTTTAGAGAAAGAATGAAAACTAATCAAGATTCACTTTAGTTTAGATATGGTTCGGTTTTGGATGAACAAAAATATATAAGATTTAGGTTAAAAATATGATTTAGGGCTTAGGTTAAAGAAATATGGTTTAGGGTTCCCTAAACTCTAAACTTTCTTTCATATAACCATTACAAATATGATTTAGGTCTTAGGTTAAGGAAATATGGTTTATGGTAACCCTAAACCCTAAACCCCTAAACTCTAAATCATAAACAAAATTTAAATTAAATTGTGATTTATTAGCGACGGATTAGCGACTAAATATCAAAATAAACCAAATTTCATATTAACTAGCCCGCACCCGCGTAATTAATTTCTAAAGAATTTGGCCCCAAATTTTGGAATCCCGTCCAAACCCAATTTTCTACTTTTGGCCCAAAACTCATTTTCCACCGCTGGAAAATATTTTCCAAACACCTGGAAAATTTGAGAGAAAGAAATCAGTTGATTACCTAAAACCCAAACCTCCTTCGCTTTTTGGGAGAGTAAGGTCCATGCGACCCACGACATTTTTCTTTTGTCCGGAGAGGCATCCCACCATAAGCGAGTAAGGATCGATTGGATCTTTTTACACAGAGAGGTAGGTAATTTGAAGTAAGACATATAGTATGTCGGCAGTGACGAGAGCACAGCCTTTAGGAGGACTTGTTCCTTGCGCCGAATAGAAATTTGGTGGTCCAAATATGTGATCTTTGCTGGATTTTATCCACAAGACCCGCAAACACATATTTCTTTCGTCGGCCAAAGTTTTACGGAAGACCCAAGTATTTACCGGTTCCTACCTCCTTAGATATACCCAGCAGGGATTTGACCTTATTTTTGATCCGCGGTGGTGCCTTAGAAGAGAAGGTGACCGATTACTTGTCTCCATTAATGCACTGCCATGGGCACTCCTTATATCTCTTGAGAATACTCAACAAAGCCGAGCAGTTTTCTTTATTCGCTCGATAAAAGAACATAGTGTCATCCGCAAATAGAAGGTGGTTCACAAAAGGTGACTTCCGAGCAACTTTTGTGCACAGGATAAAAAGGTATGGTGAAAGCGGGTCATCTTGCTTTAAGCCTCGGGACGGACGGACTGATCCATGAGCTGCTCCATTTATGAGAAAGGAGTAGGAGACTGAAGTTATGCACTGCATGATCCATTGCACCCAAGTATGATGGAAATCAATTGGGTTAATACTTTCTCTAAGAACGACCACTCAATGCGATCATAGGCTTCGGAAATCTTCGAGTAATGGAGTGTTTCATGTGTGATTAACACATTGTCCACCATATCTCTCCCTGGAACAAAAGCGGACTGATGTTTGGAGATAAGGTCATTGAGTAGAGGTTGAATCCGGTGAGTTAAAATATTTGCAGTGATCTTGTACCGAATATTGCATAATGCAATGGGCCGGTAATCATCTGGAGCTTTCAGGGCTCACACTTTTGGAAGCAAACAGATGTGAGTCTTGTTCAGCCGTCTCTCCATAACTCATGTAGTAAATAAATTCTGTATATCTCGGCAAACATCGTATCCAAGGATACTCCAAAAAGATTGGTAAAAACAGGCCGAGAAACCATCCGGGCCCGGGACCTTATCCGAGTGAATGCTGAACACAGCTCGGCGGATCTCTTCATACTCCGGAATAGCGCATAGCTTGTGGTTCATCTCTGCTGATACTTTGTTCTCCAGAACATCTTCCACTGTTCTCTCTCTCTCGCTCTTCCTACGGAACAAAAGATCTTTTGGTAATACTTTCCAAAGGTATTTCCGATCTGTTCCACCTCAAAAACCGGCTGCTCTTCCTCATTCTCGATCTTTACATACAGATCTTTGCAGGTGTTGAAGGATTTCTTCAGTAAAAATATTTTATCGGGTAATCCGAGCAAGCAGAGAATGGATCGAAGCTTAATCTTCAATTACTAACTGATCTACCCACCATCGCCAATCTGTGAACTTACCCATACATCTTCCCCATGACACAATCAAAGTCTTTACGGATGCTGCCTGGAATCCAACTACGAAATCAGAAAAACTCGGATGGGTTTGCTATAATCGACCACCTATTGGCATCAATCGAAAATCCCAATTCGGATCACTCGTCTTCTCTCCTCTGGTAGCGGAAGGCTTGAGCGTCCGGGCAGTCATGGAGTATGCTCTCTCAATTGGAATATCAAAAATATGGATTCATTCAGATTCACAACAGCTCGTAGGAGCTATCAATTCAAAATTTAGAACAGCATAACTTTTTGGAGTGCTTGCTGATATCGAATCTCTACCCCACCGCTTTCTTTCTTTTGGTTGTTCTCATGTAAGCCAGTCCTTTAATCGACTGGCTGACTCTACTGCCAAATCTACTCTATATATTGTTGTACTGGGTTAAACCCAAAACTCTTCTTTTAATATAATGGTGTTACAAACAAAAAGGGGAAAATGCCAAACAATACTCTAACTATTTCATTCTGGCCAAAAAATACCTGAACTATAGAACTAGCCGAAAAATACCTCAACTTTGATTGATTTTTCGAAAATACCCAAACTTATAGTTGACTTGGCCAAAACAGCACACCGTTATCTCATCCGTTAAGATGAAACAACGAGCCGTTAACGGTTTCGTTAAGACAAAACGACGTCGTTTTATCCAAAGTTTTTGTTTGGGAAAATTACCAAAATATACCTGAACTTTTTAATTTTGGCCAAACAATACCCGAACGTTTTTAGTTTTGGCCAAACAATACCTAAACTATAGAGCTAGCCAAAAAAATACAAACCCCAAAATTGGGTTTGAAAATAATTTCACACCACAAGCCTTTGAACTCATATGTTGCATTGAAAACGTGCTTTACCACTAGACTATCTCGATAATTCGAATATTATTTAAAACAACTAATATATAAACTTAATAGTTCATATATAAATAAGAACACAATTAATTGAACCCAAGATTAATGAGATCTTCCGGTATACTTCCCAGTTGACTGTAATACCTTGTCTCAAGATATGTTCAACGGACAATTCAAATGTCAATGGAAAGTCATTAGAGGTTATTTGTGAAATTTTCAGAAAGAAGACTGAAAATTTTGACGGCCCAAGTGATTCTCTTTTTATTTGAAAAAAGTTATTTAGAAGACGGAGAATGCAAAAAACGAAAAATCTCATTAATCTCGGGTTCAATTAATTGTGTTCTTATTTAGATATGAACTATTAAGTTTATATATTAGTTGTTTTAAATAATATTCGAATTATCGAGATAGCTGTTTTAAATAATATTCGAATTATCGAGATAGCCTAGTGGTAAAGCACGTTTTCAATGCAACATGTGAGTTCAAAGGCTTGTGGTGTGAAATTATTTTTAAACCCAAAAATTGGGTTTGTATTTTTTGGTAAGCTCTATCGTTTAGGTATTTTTTGGCCAAAACTAAAAAAGTTCAGGTATATTTTGGTAATTTTCCCAAACAAAAACTTTGGATAAAACGACGTCGTTTTGTCTTAACGGAACTGTTAACCGCTCGTCGTTTCATCTTAACGGATGAGATAACGGTGTGTTGTTTTGGCCAAGTCAACTACAAGTTTGGGTATTTTTGAAAAGTCAATCAAAGTTGAGGTATTTTTCGGCCAGCTCTATAATTCAGGTATGTTTTTGCCATAATAAAATAGTTCGGGTATTGTTTGGCATTTTTCTCCAAACAAAAATGGTAATTTCGTAGTTTGGGTACAAGATGTCCACTATTACTTGCTTTCTATAGTTTGTAGTGGTCATCAACGAGTAGTTTTTTTAAATCTTGGATGAGCACATCAGTAATAGATCATCACAACGTTATTCCTATTTCAGTATTGTCGATCATGCATGTGTCATTTTTCCAGTTATTTTGGAGTTGCTACGGAAATGTTCATTGCGTTGAATGCGACTGTAATGAACTCAACGGACGAGTTAGGGATGTTCAACCCAATACCACTAGACAATATAAATAATGTTGTAAAAATTCGTGTTAAATCCTAGTAAAATCGATTTCACAAAAAAAATCTAAAGAAAAAATGATATTGAGATAATTTTTACTTTTAAATTTACATATTAATGTGAGTGTTATATTTACAAATAATTTATTTATATATGTTTTAAAATTCAAACCTGATTTGTTAAGAAATTATTATCCTAACAACATCTTTTTAATCACTCGATAAAAGAAAATTCTAAACCGTCTTTAATTCGTGATATCTTCAACTCAAAAAAAAAAAAACTTCAATGTGAATACCTTAAAATCATTTAGAACCAAAAATACCTCTTTTAATAATTAGTATTGGATAATAGAAAGAGGATTGTCATTAATTGGTTATGATTTATCTTCACTTTTGCAACAAAAAATATATAAATATTTTGAGGAGCTGAAACAGAACAAATGTGTGGACTCGGAAAGATTGTCCATATTTTGTGCGTGTCAGCATGTCCGTACAGATGGCGTGGCATGTTTACGTAGCCATATAGTGAGAGTTGAGTCTCCACGTGTCAGTTGTGAAACGACCTCGGGAGAACAAGGAGGTCTCCACAACGCACCATCTGGTTGGCTGTCCACAACACGTGTCAAAGAAACAGCAGACCACAGAAAATACAAAAACAAAAACAGAGCCAGACTTATAAAAGACGAAACCCAAGTTATCAAGTTGCCAATCATTGAGAGAGATGAGTCTCTAACGAAAACCTCTCTCATTGTGACACGTGTTTAGACCACCGCTGGTTAAAAACCCATCGCCCATCGGAATATGAGTGGTGGCTAATCCTTCCTCTCTATATTTCTCCTCGTTTGAAGATTCTCAAGCTCTCAAACTTTCTAAAACGCTACACAATCCCTTTGAATACGATACAGTAAAACAAAAAAGAATTATAAGAAATGGGTCTTTCACAATTTCCGACAGCGACAGAAGGAGTACTACCACTTCTGGTGATGAACACGGTTGTTTCAGTCACTCTGTTGAAGAACATGGTGATGTCTGTTTTCCAAATTGTGGGATACGATACTGAAGCCTCCATGGAGATAGATGAAGACGAGCGTCATGAAAGAAGAAGAGTCTCGATAACGCAGTTCAAGTCTCTGTGTGAGAACAGAGGAGGCGAAGAAGAGAAAGGAGTAGAGAGTTGTTGTGTGTGTCTTTGTGGGTTTAAAGAGGAAGAAGAAGTGAGTGAATTGGTTTCTTGCAAGCATTTCTTTCACAGAGCTTGTCTAGACAAATGGTTTGGTAATAATCACACGACCTGTCCTCTTTGCAGATCCATTCTCTAACGGTGTGGAAGTATCTTGTTTCACACTTTCCTCTGTTTTGTCCCTATTTGTTCTGCGCCGTCCTATGTTTTTTTTACCGTTTTGGTGTTTATGTTTTCCCCCTTGTTTGGTATGGAAAAGGGGTTTTTTCATAATAAAGGACTTGAATTGCTGGGTTTGTTGTCTAACGTAAGCTCTTGTGTTTACATTTTAGATGGAACTATATGCATAATATCTGATATATCTTGCACTTTTATTTATTGCATTCCTTACTTAATGCGATAATCATGTAGAGTTTAAGAGCATAGGCGAAGGAAACAATGGGTTTTTGTCTAATACTGTTATGTTTGGTTGGAGTTTGGGGAATTTTAAAGTTTTTTTTCCTACATTAACAAAAAAATAAAAACATATGAAAATCAGAAGAAGAAAAAATTTATATAAGGCATGGTAGGTAGAAACGGTGGACCATTCCTAGAGATATAATTTACAAAGGGGCAAACTGAATTGACCAAATTATGAATCGAGCACTCATCCAGCTAATAAATTCAGGTTATAATTTATCGCCTTTCCGTTTCCGGCTGTGATTCGCCGGCGATCGGATTACTTTTGGTGTATTTATATTTTTGGCAATTTGTCGGATCTTTTCTACCGATTAAACGGCTTTTTGTCTTGTCTTTATTGAATAAATACTGATTCTCTATTGGTTTTGTCTCCCGGTGTTTTTCGTTGTCCTCGCCTCCGTGCGAGTTTCTGCGATTTGCTTTTGTTGTTGCTCTCTCGTCTGAATCTCCGGTTTTCTTCTGGGCTTCATCGCTAGAAATCGATTCTCATGCAGTATATCTTCCTCGTTTCTCTTTTTGCTTCTTGCAGCGAAGCAATTACGGATCATGTTCAAACCAATTGTTGGGTTTGACGGCGACAGCACGGCGGCCATTTTGTGGGCATGACGCGTGTCTGTGAATCACACCCACGTGATTTCATCCAATTCTTCTCGCGTTGAATAGAGTTTCATATAGCCCACTATAGACCTATTATCAAACTATAAACTTTGTATTTATTTTTTTTCTCCATTGTACCAGCATGTTGGGCTTTAGCAATATATACTTTTTTCACTGAAAGATTTATCATTTAATTACCGAGATGGAATACATTTTTCGAATACAACCCTAAAAATCTAAAGCCGGCTATCACAAGACGATACCAGAGTCAAAAGATAGCGTATGAAAGACAATCCCCGGAGACACAAAATACTCAAGACAACAATAGGAAACAAACTTAGAACATAATCTGTTAGATAGGAAACTGATATCAACTGATAAGCTGCACCGGTCAGACTAAGAGCAAATAAAAAGGACAGCGGAGGGGAAGTGAGCACCAAACATCGAGAGAGGAAAGGGCGTGACATCTGAAGCCGAGATTATTGATGTTGACCCACCGACACTCATTATATTGCTCCACCATTAGGAGCCACGAGCAAAACGTATGCATACCAAACCAAGGAAGACGAGGGACAAACTGTTTACCACCCTTCACCGAACGACTAGATGCGAAGAAGACCGAAGCCTCAAATCATTAAGGTTATGTCGCAGAACCATTGCCTGAGGTAGAAGACCCACGGCAGAAGATAAGAAAATGAATCGTAGGAACTATGTCGTTGCACCAACAGCAAGGAAAAGTACACTCCCAATGCAAGGAGACAACACCACCAAAAGCCAATAAGAACTGAAACACCACAGCTATACCGAAGACCAAGAACCCGCCAACCTAACCGAGGGGCTAGCAAGAGATTTCCCAATCACGAAGCTGCAACTCTACCACAAACCTGACCAAAGCCACTCAAAGCCAAAGGAAGCAAAATTGTCTAACCAGACCAACAAACAAACCCTAACGCAAGCACAACACATGGAGAAACAACTAACCGGACCTAAGAAACAAACTAAACTGAAGCAATCCTAAAACCAAGCCATCTCACCCAACCTAAACCACACGAGAGTACCACTGGATCCTAAAATATCAGCTCGAAGGAGAGATACCCGGGATCAACAGAACCGCCAGAGCCTCGGCCAAAACCGGAGACCCTATCAGAGCCAGCAACACCCCGTCGACCAACCACACCACAGGACCAGTGCAGATACCCATCTCTCCCGATCCCAAGCGAGCACGAGCCTCCCACACAAACCACAACACCAGATCCAAAGAAACCCGAATCCGCAGCACTACGGCCCGTTATCAACAACCGTAGACGACCATATCACCACTACCGGCGGCCAAGGGAAGCATGGGGAGGCGAAATCCGGCGGATAAACAGGACGACGGTTCAGATCAATATATACTTTATGTTGACGAAAGAAATAACTAGGACTAAAAGATACTGAAGTCAAGAAAATTATCAGTTATAGTATGTATTTGTTTATTCCATGCACCTTTTTAACTAAAGGGAGCAACATCCATTCTTGTTACAAAAACCAAAAATAAAAACCAGAAGACGAGCACTATATATATATCATATCATTTAATACTATATATATATAATAATAATAATATGGTATGTCCTTATTGTTTCTTACTCATCCTCAATGGACTAGACGCTCTTAATTAGTCATCCAGTTACAGAACTTGTTGTGCTCAAACTTGATGAATTCCTCTGCTTCCTTGTCAACATTCTCTTCTTTTTTAGCCTCCCTCCTACTCATCTTCTCACTCTTCGTCCTCCTCATATCCACACAGTACTCCAACACCTGACTCACTTCTTCTGCATAGGAAACTCGGAACTCCTTCATCGAGTTACGGTGATGATGAGATTTCTGATTAGAGGAGTTTCCGAGTAACATGCTTCTTCAAATTAAAACCTTATTAGTTCTTTTAATTGTTTTGTGTATGGTTTTTGTTAGAGATACCTCTGAAAACTATCGGATGTGTCTTTATATAATAGATGTAATGTGATACTTGAAGCCAACATATAACGATGAGGGTGAATCGGATTCCCTTTTTCGTTGTGTCTTTTCCGAGCTACTTGATTTATATTCTTGAGGTTTTGGCCGATTTTCAATATCTTATATGCACATGTTTACAGATTTGGTATAATGATAGCCTGATAGGTAAGGATCTGATACGACATATCGTGTAAGAGATTAGCTTCAACAACACGCAATATTATTGATTCGTGGAGATGTTACAACACAGAGCTCATTCTCGAACAAGTTCGTATCCTTTAGGTGTGGGCCAACGGTTTCTAATGTTATATGCCATGAGTCTAAAAGGAACGGTTAAATGGTAGTTACTGTTGGTTATTCGTCATAGTTTGATCGAATGAGATGCCTCTAATATATAATGCGCAATCTTGAGCGGAGAACGTAAGAAAAGCGTGGTTCTCTGTCCTATATAGAGATTTGTCTTGTTGCTTGGTCCAAAAGTTCT
The DNA here is from genome assembly GCA_030180135.1 of Orychophragmus violaceus. NCBI lineage: Eukaryota > Viridiplantae > Streptophyta > Magnoliopsida > Brassicales > Brassicaceae > Orychophragmus > Orychophragmus violaceus. The sequence continues at coordinate 18,224,967 of CM058229.1, read as the reverse complement.
ACAGCTTTTGTGCAAACCATGTTGATCTGGCCCATCATGGGTTTGACTTTACAGCACAAAAAGAAAGCCTAAGATCCTAAGAAAGGAGATGGTGAGATTGTTTCTGGGCCGGGTCCAACTCGTAATCGCTTCTTTACGATATAATCTGAATTATGCTGACTTTACAGCATCAGGTTAAGTATTCGATTGAACTTGACGTTTAACCGGTGGTTAGTGGTATAATAAGACCATCTCCCATATATTTCTTTATTTTTTTTATAAATAAAAAATTATAATAGAGAAGATTATTTTTCTAATATATTCTTTTATTTTTTCTTAAAAAAATATTATCTTTAAAAATCTATTTTTATTTTTATTTTTATACTTTTTATTTACAAAAGTTGCAAACTAACTCATTAGTTTTGTTTTTAAATTATAGTATTATTTAAATTAAACATTTTTTCTATTTAATAAACAAAATTAAATTATGTATGGCCGACAACATTATCCGTAAATAAAAAACAAAACAAAAAATCGTTTACTCTTCGTTTCTGTGAGGCGATTGCAAGACGATTTTTTTCAATCTTTCATAACAGTTCATGGGGTTTTACTTTTCAATCTTCTACATTGTTTTTTTCTACATCTATTATCGTATTTAGGGTTATGTATCCATCTATTTATTCCAAATTTACTTTCTTTTCGTGGGAACAGTTAAATTTAATTTTTATGCCGGTAAAGCCTTTTTCCGACGTCTCCATTCAAGCATTTACTATCTCCGTAGTAGAAGATATCTGCTACGATGATTTGTTGACAACAAAATTCATATTCTCTTATTATTGGCACAAGAGTGATGAGGGATGGTTTTCTTTCATAATCATCTGTAGTGGAAGTGGTACAATTTTAGGTAATTATTACTGGTGTCTCTCTGGTAAATATTTTCTTCTTTACACAATTTCCGATGATCCATTCATTTCTGTTTGGTTTCTATATGAATGTATAAGTGCATTATTATGGAAACAAGTGCTATGGAAACCACCATGGAAACCACTATGGCGAAAACAAAGATTTGGAGTTAAAAATATTTTTTTTGTATGACGATATCCGTATAATTGTTGAAAATTGGCAGTTCCAAATTCTATTTTTATCGGAAGAACCGGTAAATTGAATTCTTAACTGAAGAATATATTTAGACTTAATTTGAAATCTGGTCAATGTAATACAACCAAAGAAACATATGCTTGGATGGAAGATAACTCAAGATGAAAATCGCATCATATCAAATGTGAATAGGAGGAAGAATCTATTAAGCGAAGAAGTAGTAGTGGTTACAACAATAAGATTTTGTAAATATACTATCTTATCACTTCCTGTATTTTCTGTAACCATATGTACTATATATCGTTCAACGTAATACAATGAACATTCAAGGGAAAATCCCCAGACTTTCATGGTATCAGAGCATCACATCTGCTCCTCTGATTTTTCTCCTTCGCTTTTCTAAATCTTTTCTCCCTCTCTCAATTTTCTCTCTCTCTTTCACCTTTCTTCTTCTCGTCTCCGATGGCTGATAATCCGATCGCTGTCAATGCTCGAGACCGTGCATTTGGTGTAACTAACATCAAATCACACATCCCCGTGATCCTCGACATCAAGGAACATAATTACGATGCTTGGAGAGAACTACTCCTAACCCACTGTCTTGCGTTTGACGTTTTGAATCACATCGACGGCACAGCTCCGGCGACCGGCGATGAAGAACAAGCCTGGAAAAAGCGTGATGGGCTAGTAAAGCTTTGGATCTATGGCACCATTTCAAAAGACTTGTTTCGCAGTGTGTTCAAAGCAGAATCCACGGCGTATCAGATATGGATCAGGATCGAAAATGACTTTCGAGACAACAAGGAAGCAAGAGCGATTCAGCTCGACCATGAACTGCGCAACAAGCAGATTGGTGATCTATCGGTCCGCGACTACTGTCAGGAACTTAAGGACGTTGCAGATCGGCTTGCTAACGTCGACTCTCCGGTAAGCGAAAGAACACTTGTGACGTACATGTTGAATGGATTGGGTGCCAAATATGACAACATATTCAATGTCATAATGCATCGCCAACCATTTCCAACATTCGAGATTGCTAGATCCATGTTGCAGCTTGAGGAAGACAGGCTTGCTAGAGGCGTGAAACCGAGCCCGAACAACAACGACAACTCCTCATCCAATACGGTTCTGACGGCCTCGACCACAACGAACCAAACCTCTGCTCGTCCTCAGCAACAACAGCGCAACAACTACCGTGGAAACAAGCGCAATAACGGAAATCGTTTCCGTGGAAGAAACAACTGGCAACAGCGAAACAATTATGCACCATGGAATCAACAGATGTGGCCAGGCTCGTTTCAACCATGGCAACAGCAGTACAATCAGTGGGGCCCAACGCAAGTTCCAGTTCAAAACCATGGAATACTAGGATCTAGGCCGCAACAAGCCATCCAACAACCAAACGCAAATGTGGTCGGAGGACAAAACTACACTCCGACAGTGGATTTCGCACAAGCCTTTAATACCATGACACTCTCGGATCCTTCCGATGGTCAGTGGTACATGGACTCCGGAGCTACGTCTCACCTCACCTCGTCATCAGGTACACTCGATTCTGTTTTTAATTCGAGCATCAGAAATTCTGTCATAGTGGGAAATGGGTGTTCTATTCCAATCTCTGCCTCTGGGACTGCATCCATTCCATCAAAATCTCGTTCTCTCTCTTTAAATTCAGTCCTAGTAACTCCCTCAATCATCAAAAACTTAATCTCTGTCCGTCGTTTTACTAAAGACAATTCTTGCTCTATTGAATTTGATCCATTTGGCTTTTCTGTGAAGGACCTTCAAACGAAGAAGGAAATTCTCCGCAGTGACAGTACCGGGGAGCTCTACCCTGTCTTCTCGCCTTCAAATAAAGCTCTTCAGCCTCATTCAGCCTTTGTTACTCTTTCTTCAGATATTTGGCATCGTCGTCTTGCTCATACTAGCAATGACAATTTAAAGTTTCTTGCTTCATCTTCTGATTTTCCATGTAATAAAAGTACTCCTCTTCATTGTACTGCTTGTCAACTTGGAAAACAAATAAAGCTTCCTTTTTCTTCCACAAATAAAACTGTCACTGCTCCTTTTGATTTGGTTCATTCTGACCTATGGTCTTCGCCTGTTGCATCAGTTTCTGGAATTCGATTTTACGTTCTGTTCTTGGATCATTTTTCACATTTTGTGTGGGTGTATCCACTTAGAAGGAAAAGTGAAGTTTACTCAAAGTTCCTTCATTTTTCTAACTATGTCAAGAACCAATTCAGTCGCACTATTAAATCATTTCAGTGCGATAACGGAGGCGAATACAATAACTCTTTCTTTCATGATCACTTCGCCTCTAATGGAATCGAATTTCGTTTCTCATGTCCTCATACGAGTCAACAAAATGGTGCATCGGAACGTATGATACGAACCATTAATAATGCCATTCGGACTCTTCTCTTTCAAGCCAATCTCCCACCTTCCTTCTGGGTAGAAGCACTCCATTGTGCAGTCCACATCATCAATCTTCTTCCTTCGGTTGCGATTCGAAATCAATGCCCATACACTGTCCTTTTCAAAAAGCCAGCTTCTTATTCTCACTTAAGAGTGTTTGGGTGTTTATGTTTTCCGAATGTGAATCATAATCACTTAAACAAACTCGCACCAAGATCTGTCCCTTGTATCTTCCTAGGATATCCCATGCTCCATAGCGGGTATCGTTGCTATGATCTCAAAACTAAGAGGATTATCATCTCTAGAAATGTGTCCTTCGATGAACATACATTCCCTTATCTAGCTCCTCAAAAGTCGAAAGTCACTGAATACAATTTCCTTGATGACAACAGTGATACCTCTCCTCTGTTTCGTGACATACTAGAGCTTGAGCCAAACACAGTCCCTGCTGCAACCGCCATTGTTCCTTCTCCGGTTGCGGCAACACATCCTGCTCCAGTAAGAAATCGTAGATCAGCTCCTCAAGTGCCAAACCACAATATGTCAACCCGCTCAAAACATGGGATACATAAGCCAAAACAGATTCTGTCCCTATGTTCTCAGACAATTTCCAAGCTACCACCCAACCATGTAATTGCTCTTAAGGACAATAACTGGTACGAAGCTATGAAAGAAGAATATGATGCTCAAATTAAGAATAAGACTTGGAGTTTGGTACCTCGACCAAAGGACACTAACGTTATTCGTTCTATGTGGCTATTTAAGCATAAGTTTCATGCAGATGGATCACTTGCAAGACATAAAGCAAGGCTTGTGGCGAATGGTAAATCGCAACAACACGGAGTTGATTATGACGAGACTTTCTCACCTGTTGTAAAGCCAGCCACTATCAGGACTGTCTTACACATTGCGTTAGCTAATGAATGGCCAATACATCAGCTGGACGTAAAGAATGCGTTTCTCCATGGGAAATTAGAAGAGACCATTTTCATGTTTCAGCCGCCAGGGTATGTGGATCCTCAAAAGCCTGGATATGTTTGCAAATTGGACAAGTCGATCTACGGTTTAAAACAAGCACCGCGTGCTTGGAATGCAAGATTCACCAACTATGTGAAATCACACGGGTTCAGCCAGAGTAAGAGTGACACTTCTCTGTTCATATATCGCAATGGTGTTGATCGAGCTTTCCTCTTATTGTACGTGGATGACATTATAGTCACAGCTTCATCATCTCAGTTATTGGACAGAATCAAAGGGACTTTGAAGAGTGAATTTGCGATGACTGATGATGGCCAGCTACATTACTTCCTGGGCATAGCAACTACATTCAATGCTGCAGGTTTATTCATGGATCAGTCGAAGTACGCTTCTGATATCATTGCCCGTGCAGGTATGAAGGACTGTAAACCATGTATAACACCAGTCGATTTAAAAGCTAAGCTCAGTGGTGAAGACGGTGAACCTGTCAAAGATGCGACGGAATATAGGAGCTTGGCTGGAGCGCTCCAGTACCTTACCCTTACCAGGCCCGATATCTCATACGCTGTGCAGCAGTTGTGCCTCCACATGCATGATCCCAGATCTACACATCTTAATGCCTTAAAAAGAGTGATCCGTTACCTGCAAGGAACAAAGCATGAAGGTCTGCAACTTCTTAAGCGACAGTCAATGCAGCTAAAAGCATACTCCGACGCAGATTGGGCCGGGTGTCCAGACACGAGAAGATCAACCTCTGGTTTCGCGGTTTACTTAGGTGGGAACATTGTCTCATGGTCATCGAAAAGACAGCAAACAGTATCTAGGTCCAGCGCTGAAGCCGAATACAAAGCAGTGGCTAACTCAGTTGCAGAAACTTGTTGGATAAGGAACCTATTGCTTGAGCTACATACACCGGTTAAAGAAGCCACATTGGTGTTCTGTGATAATGTCAGCGCAGTCTACCTATCCTCCAATCCAGTCCAACATCAAAGAACGAAACATGTCGAAATTGACATTCATTTTGTCAGAGAAAAGGTGTTACGAGGAGAGGTGCGCGTCATACACGTACCAGCAGCAGTTCAGTATGCCGACATCTTTACTAAAAGCTTACCTTCGTCATTGTTCAACACTTTCAAGGCCAGTTTAGGCGTGATCGCACCCACGCTACAACTGAGGGAGGGTATTAAGCGAAGAAGTAGTAGTGGTTACAACAATAAGATTTTGTAAATATACTATCTTATCACTTCCTGTATTTTCTGTAACCATATGTACTATATATCGTTCAACGTAATACAATGAACATTCAAGGGAAAATCCCCAGACTTTCAGAATCATGTTTTACTTCCTTTGTTTTATTGTTCTTTTAATTTCTTAGTTTCTTGTATGCTTGTATTTATATTATATTTGTAACTTTTATGTACTTTTGAATTTTGTATATATATAAAGATAGATGTTAAAAATATTAAATTATGTATTAGACTTGCGAGTTCGGTTAATGAAACTGAACCGAGTCGGTTAATTCGATTATGGTTAACCAAAATATTTTAGAAGTGTTATCAAATTGATCGAACTAAAATTCGGTTCAGTTTGGTTCATTTATGGGTTAATTTTGGTTTTAAGTTTACTAACTGAAACTAAGTGATCTTTTTGAAAAAAATCTTTTACAATTTAATTGGGTAGTTTGGTTAAATTCGACCCAAACCGAACCAAAATTCTCAGATAATCGAAAATATTTTGCTGATCTGTTTTGGTTACTGAACCAAAACCGAACCAAAAACAAAAAAATCAGTTTGGTTCGGTAACTTTGGTTCGGTCAAAAATTGCATGGCTCTTATATATATTATAAATTGTAAAACATATTAAATTTTTGATTTAACCATCAATAATAATCATGTATTTTCACGAATGATTAATATTTTATAATAAATATATAATAATATTAATTATAATGTACTAATTCTTTACATTATTAATTATTAAAATATTAATTTGTATTTGTTTTAGTCATAAATAAGAAGATTTAAAAGTTTGAGTACTACTTTACAAATTAAAAAACCCACTTCTATTATAAAGGCAAAAATAGAGATCCTTTAAATATAGAGGACAAAATAGCAATCTATATTTTAGAATAAGATATAGAGGTGAGTTGGAGAATAATTATTTCTATAATAGCATTTAGAGGCAAAAATAGAAATGGGTTATGCCCTAAGAACAACAAAATTGTTCCAAATAAGAAAATATTGATTTGTTATTAATTATTTTTTTAACACTAATTTATTATTCTATTACAAATTATAAAATTTATTACATCGACAACGATTTTACAAACATATCTTTATTGTTTTGGGAAAATCCACACATTTTTATGATTCCAGCCTGAATTTCTTTATTAAGATTTATATCTAATCGTTATGTATGCATGTAAGTTTGCAATTTTTATTATTCCAGCCTCAAGAAAAAAAATCTGATGTTAAAACATTAGTGAACTATTATTTAATTCATTTGAGGATTCCACTATTGATTTGTCATTATAGCACTACATGTTCTTTATTTACTAGTAACGGCTAAAATTAATCGGATAGTGCCCTTTGAAACACTTCAAAGGCCAACATCTTGAGGAGAGAAGTTTAATAGCAAGAAAGAAAATTCATTTTCTGAAGAAAATTGAAAAAATGGAAATATATGTACCAAGATTGATAACTAGGAAGAAATTATCTATAATTTCACTTATCATATATTCGAGGATAGTATGTTTAAATGTATTACATACACTTCAAGTAACAGAACCCCTCCACATATAAAGCCAAATAAGTAGAGGACATAGAGAAGAATGCGAATACAAATGCTATTATCCTGCTGGACACCCAAATGGAGAGAACGGTAAGGATCCGATTTCTAGCACCGCTGATGGAGAAGTAACTAATTTAACTTATTTTTGTGTCCGGCCAAGAAGATTTTATAGGCCTACGTCCAAAAAAAACTTTGGTTAACAAAGGGCATCATGTATATATGAAACGCTACGTTGTTTAGTTACTAGCTAGCATAAGAGGATCCATAATGCTCCAAAGAAAATAAACGAACCTAAGATTCCAGTGACTACTTAGCCGCGGCTTCATCTCCGGTGCTAGAATCATCCGGCTTAGCCATAGGATCTTGAAGTATGGTTGACGTCTCAACGCTCTTGGTACGTTGCAGCGAAGGAGTTCGGTGTAGCCTGCACCTGAATGACCCCGGGTGAGTGGTCGGTGAGCAAAGGCAGTTGGTCTTAGTGATGCTGGTCTGACGAGATAGCCCGCCAGAGCTCACTGCCGCGGTACTCTCCATGGTAGCTGATACCTCCGTGATATTCTTGTCTTTCATAATATGAATATGAAAGGGAAGAGGGTTCGAAGATGAAGAAAGAGTTATACCTCTTTGTTTGTGTATTTAAGATTTGAATAAGCTCTTTCTTGTCATCACGGGAATGATGATGGAGTCCATCAAGGACCAACTACATCCTTTAACTTTTCATAATGGTTCAACTACTCTTATCCCCAAAAGCCACATCGGTCATTTTCTTGTGTTTAATGGATGATGACGATCCATGATTATTACTCCCATCACTTATCATTTAGACACTTTCTTAAGTGCAGTTTAAAAGTATATATAAACTTTTTCAACAAAAAAAAAAGATATTAACTTTTTTTTTTTATAGTGGCCTCTTTTATGCGCAATCCAAAAATACAATACAAGCTATTCCTTAAGACAAATTATAGCCGACAAAAAGTGGGGTAAACACTAACATTCCTTCAGACAAATTATTGTAACAACTGAGGTGATTCTTTAACACTAAAGACAAGCTATGGCAGTGCTCGAGATTAAATCGATCCGAAATTACCAAACTTAGAAGACACTGGATATATATATACCTCTAAATATCATAAATGTATTTTGTTGTTTGATATTGTCTAATTATCCCCCTTCTCTGGATTACTAGAAAATCCCATTCAAATGTAGAAATTTTCTTTTTAGCAATATGAGATCGCTATTGGGTTTTTTCATTGATTACAATCAGAACCGGCCATAAATGGAAGTAGAACAAGCCCATGTTTGTGGCCGCCACATAATATCAAATTCATCGACCACAAGTTGGTTAAACTATGAATATTTGGTATTTATAAACTAGGAATATTTGGTGTTAACTCAGTCCCATATATTTCTAGTTTGTAATTCGAAGCTGATTTTTGTTTTAACTTGTTTTATCAAATTTGAGAACTCTAAATAATGATCGTTTTCCTTATTGTGTCAAATCTGAAATAAATAAAATCAAAACTCAATAAGCTCTCTTTTTAGAAACTTCTTGGATTGGAGTTGTTTTTCTTTCTTTCTTTTGCGTGCATGGATTGTGTGGTTAACTGGGCTGTTAGTGACCCTTGTGATGTTCGTTTGCATTGCATCTAGCCTTGTGTGGAGAAATTCCTTGGCTAATTTGGACTGCATCACAGATCTTTTATGCAACTTGTGTGGTGTCACTTGATCGCCCCTCATTCGGATTCTCAGCTAACGCCTGGATAAGATAATATTTTCTTTTTGAAGGCCATTAACCTACCATATGTAACATATATTAAGACTAACATCAATCAAATAAAGGAATGTGTATTGAATTGGATGATCATTTTTGAAGAACATACATGCTATTATAAAACACAAAAGCTAAACATAATTATAAAAGTGAACACTTCATTTTGTCTAAAGGGAGAAGATGAGTTGGGTGGAGTTGGTGTGATAATGATGTTGATGAGGGTAATGATGTATGGTTAATGGTCTAACCACTTATACGCCCCCTCAAGATGAGTCTCCAGAGGAGAGTCCAATCTTGTCATTTAGCAGCTGTAAACGTGGCCGGTGTAATGGCTTTGTGAGAGCATCTGCCAGCTGATCTTTAGTAGAAACATGCGATACTCGAAGAACACCGGATTGAACAAGTTGGCGAATGAAATGGTAGTCTAATGCGACATGCTTCATTCGCGAGTGAAACACTGGATTGGCACTAAGATATGTAGCACCCACATTATCACAATAAATAACCGGCTGAGTAGAAGACCTTAACCCCATTTCTTCCATGAGATAACGTACCCATTGTAGTTCAGAGGCAGCATCAGCAACTGCTCGGTATTCAGCTTCTGTTGATGACCGAGCTACTGTTTTCTGTTTCTTAGAGACCCAAACTATCAGATGAGTGCCGAGGTAAACGATGTAAGCTCCAGTGGATGTATAATCATCTTTGTTCCTTGCCCAATCTGCGTCTGAAAAGGCGTGAAGGTTAAGAGGATTGTTGCGGCGAAGAAAGATGCCATGGTTGCGAGTTCCAGACAAATATCGTAATACTCTTTTGGCAGCTTGCCAATGAACATCAGTTGGCTTATGCATGAATTGTGAAAGCTTGTTCACAGCGAACGCAATGTCAGGGCGTGTGAGGTGTAAGTACTGAAGACTGCCTACCAAGGTTCTGTAGTCATTGCCATCATCTAGAATATTGCCTTCTTCAAGACTTAACACGCTTGAGGAGACCATTGGAGTAGATACCGATTTTGCAGCCTGCATATTCATCTTGGCAAGTAAATCCGTAATGTATTTGCGCTGAGAGAGTAACATACCAGAAGGTGTGCGTGTTGCCTCTATCCCCAAAAAATAATTCAGATTTTCAAGGTCCTTTAGCGAGAACCGCTTGCTGAGTTGAGTAATAAAGTTTTCAACTTTTGATGGGTCACTTCCTGTGATGACTATGTCATCCACATAAACCAGTATATAGATGGAAAGTGTACCAGTTTTGCAGATGAATAGTGAGGCATCAGACAGTGAATTGAAGAAACCAGATTGCAGCAGGAATCCTCGTAGTTCCATATACCAAGCACGAGGGGCTTGTTTTAAGCCGTAGAGTGCCTTGTGGAGCTTACAGATGTAGTTAGGTCTGTCTTTATCAATGAACCCAGAAGGTTGTGCCATGTAAACATCCTCGTCTAGACGTCCTTGAAGAAAAGCATGATTGACATCTAGTTGTCGCAGCACCCAACCTTTGGAAACAGCTTCACCAAGAACGAGTCGTATTGTTGCTGGTTTGATAACCGGACTGAATGTCTCCTGATAATCGATGCCAGGTCGCTGATGAAAACCTTTTGCAACAAGTCGTGCTTTGAATCGTTCGACTGTTCCATCAGGTAATCGCTTTATTCGAAATATCCACTTTGACCCAACCAGATTGTAAGATGAGTTAGGAGGGATGAGAGACCAAGTCTGGTTTTTGAGTTGAGCATATATTTCTTCACTCATTGCATGTCGCCATCTCTCATCTTTGACAGCTTGAGTAACCGTTAAAGGTTCTGTTTCTGCCTGTAAAACATTAGCTATGTTAGCATATTTACGATTAGGCTTGAAGATGTTGTTCTGAGCTCTTGTGATCGGCCGAGAAGAAGCAACACTCAAAGGTGCATTGGCGATGTTATCAGTAGGAGGAGCTGAAGTAACCACTTGACTAGAAGGTCCATCGTTTAGTGATGAAGATGAACTTAAGTTCACATGAGTAACTGATGATAGTGAAGAAGAGACGACAGGCTCCAGGCGAGACGCAGGAACTTGCGCAGCCGGTGAGGGATCCGAGCATGGGGGCTGTAATGCAGACGACATATGAAGTGACTGATCCGAGATGATTTCAACGGTTGGACACCAGTTTTGGCTAGAAGAGAAAATGACTGGAGCAGAAATATGTTTAGCAAGGTTTTGAAAAGGAAAGTTGTTCTCAAAGAAAGAGACATGCCTAGAAACAAAGATCTTTTTAGAAGCTGCATCAAGACACAAAAAAGCACTCTGAGTTAATGAATAACCAAGAAAAACACATGGTCGAGAACGAGGATCAAGTTTATGCTGTGTGTATGGTCTGAGCCAAGGATAGCATAAGCAACCGAAGACTCGAAGCTTCGTATAATTTGGCGCTATGCCAAAAAGCTTGAAGTAAGGCGAGTCATTGTTGAGGGTAGGAGTAGGAAGGCGATTGATCAAATATGCTGCTGTCGCAAGTGCGTATGGCCAGTATGACTGAGGGACGGACGCATGAGATAAGAGAGCAAGGCCTGTCTCGACAAGATGCCGATGTCGTCTTTCAGAAAAACCATTATGTTGTGGTGTGTGAGGCGGAGTAGTGAGATGAGAGATTCCGTTCGTTGATAGGAAATCAGCTAAAGCAATGTATTCACCACCATTATCGGAATAAAGTGTGACTATTTTTGATTTGAACTTGTTTTCCACCAGTGCCTTAAATCGTATGAAGACGTTACGAACATCTGATTTGCGTCTGAGAGGATAAAGCCACACATAATGAGTGAAATGATCAACCATGAGTAAATAATACTTATAACCTTCAAGAGAAACAATTGGCGAGGACCAAACATCAGAAAAAATTATCTCAAGTGGTGCAGAAGATTTGATGGTTGACAGAGAAAATGGCAGTTTGTGAGATTTGTGTATAGAACATTTTGCATGGTAAAGGAGAGATTTTATTCGAGATGGGAAGTGAGAAAACAGAAACAACATTGTTTAAAACCGGAAGAGAAGGGTGTTCAAGCCTATTATGCCATATAGGCAACAGACTTTTTATTGATGAGAAAGCACAGACTCGGAAATCATCTCGGTTAGGCCACTTATACTCGCCGTTCTTCAAGTTTCCTGTTACCAGCGACGCCCCCGAGCTGAGATCCTTCACCTGAAAAGTACGAGGGAAAAATTCCACAGAGACAGAGTTATCTTCACAAAGTTTACGAACTGAAACTAAGTTCTGTGCGATTTTAGGAACACACAACACATTTTGTAAGACAAGAGGGCTAGTAGAATGAGATAGAGATGAACCAGTATGTGTAATTGGCAGGTTTGCTCCATCTCCTACCATAACCTCTTCGCCTCCTGTATATGGAGAATGTATTGACAGGTTCGCAAGGTCAGAAGTAATGTGGTGTGAGGCACCAGAGTCCATGATCTAGGATGATGATTCAAAGTTATTCATTGTGGCATTGTATGCTTTTGCATTCCACGGCGATCCTTGTTGCGTTGACGGAGAACCAGCTGATTGGTTTATAGTCGAAACTGAGGGCACCTTTGAGCATTGTGGCCCTTGGTTCCACACGCCTGGCATTTTCCTAGATAGGGTCTGGATCCTTTGTAACCACCAGAGTTGGATCGGAAGTTGTTGTATGTGTTGTTGTTCTTGTTTGATGATTCCGATTGATATGGGGATTGCGTCCACTGGCGATTTTTGTTGTTGTTGTTAACATAATTTGCAGTAATCGGAACGGTGATTGCGGTTGAAGCATGGGAGGCAGATTGAAGGGCAAGCTCACGATTTAGTAACTTTTCGTGGAGCTCTGCAAAGCTGATCGAATTATCACGGTTTTGCACTGCATCGATGACAGTGCGATAATCTTCAGTGAGACCATCAAGGATTGCGTCTGTGATGTCTTCGTGCTCTATTGGATTGCCCAGAAGTGCTAAAGCATCCGCCTTGTTTTTGATAGATTGCATATATTCATCTATCGACTGTGTTCCCTTAACACACAATTTCATTTGCTGTTTAAGTTGTTTGATGTGAGCTCGTGAGGGCTTAGCATAGGTTGCAGCCAGTGTGAGCCATGCTTCATTAGCGGTGGGTGAACGTGCGATGAGAGGCTGGAGAGAGATTTCTATGGCGCCAATGAGTGAGCTGTAAATTAGCGCATCCTGACGGTTCCAGTGAACAGAGAGTGGATTAGGGATCTCACCATTTTCGGTCACGATCGTTGCAGCAGGTGTGGTGTTGAATCTATGAATTTTAGGAGGTCATAGCCTCTGAGAAGTGATTTCACTTGAATGCTCCATGTGAGGTAGTTCATGGATGAGAGTTTGGTAACATTTGACATGTTAATTGTGTAGAGAGGGTTAGCATCTTGTGGGTTGAGGATGATGGCGTTTTGTGCCATGAGCTCTTGTCGTGATTTTTAAGAAGAAGATCGAAAGTTTGAGGGAAGAAGAAAAGTAAGCACAGTCCTTTTTTTTTTTTTAAATTCAAGCTCTTGATACCATAAAGGAATGTGTATTGAATTGGATGATCATTTTTGAAGAACATACATGCTAATTTATACAAATCTACTAACAGCTTACTAACTAGAAGATATGTTATAAAACACAAAAGCTAAACATAATTATAAAAGTGAACACTTCATTTTGTCTAAAGGGAGAAGATGAGTTGGGTGGAGTTGGTGTGATAATGATGTTGATGAGGGTAATGATGTATGGTTAATGGTCTAACCACTTATATCAAAGACATACATAATTCACAAACGCCTCATATTAAGTGAGTTGACCGCGTGGGGTTAATTTTTTTAAGTTAGGGCATCTCCAATGGGGGGTTCTTCATGAGGTTCTAAAAATTAAAAAATTAAAAAATAATGAAAAAGTGGAGAGAGAAGGGGATGGGGTTCTTAATAAGATACTTGGGGTTCTTATTTAAGAACCCCAAGTATCTTATTAAGAACCCCATCTCACACATGTCACTATTTTATTTGTTGGATTGTTTTTGAAACTAAATTTTTAATTAAATTATAAATTAAATTGTAAATAATAATATTATATTATGTTAAGAACCCCATTGAGGTTCTAACCAATGGATATGCTCTTATACTGATACTTTGTTAATGGGCTGACGACTCGCAATGCTAGTATGCAAACGCAGTGGAGATTTTGGCTATTTGTCTAAAAACGAATACTCTTGTTCTTTTAATAAAAATCGTTTTATGGAAATTTTCCTACTATGTATGATTACTTCACGGAAAGTAAGCTACATATTACTAAACATGCATTGATGCAAAATCGAGTACGTATATGGTTATCGATCCAGTTTTGATGGAACAACTACTTGGAATTTTTTATTTTTTTTTGTTTGGTAAAACTACTTGGACCTTTGATCAAACCTCTAGGGTTTCTGACAGTTTACCGACAAACACGAACGTGTAACTATATTCATATATTGCGAACTTCAAAATATGTGTTTCCGATGATTTGAGAGGGTAGGATAAAAGAATAGAACAAAAGCTGTCTTTATGGATTCCGAAGTCAACTTAATAGAAAAAACATCTAAGCTTATAGATCTCCTTTTGTCCTTTTGGTGTTGTCTTCATTCTCCCCATGAGTATTTCATAACTTTTTATCATATCTTTCTTCTTTCTTAACTTTTGCTCATATTCGACATGTCATGTACCATCAATTAACTTTTCTCATATACTCATTTACTATAAAAAGAACTTCTCATATTTCAGATATTTTTTATAGATAAAAACTGACCTTGCGAAAACAATCTATCCTGGCAGATAAATTGGTCATACAACTAAACGAAGAAATAAAAGACAAAAGACTTTGAGTTAGTTACCCCTAACCTCATTTCTCATAACCCTAAAAACAGTGGAGTGACAGCACGTACGTAAGAACAGAAACATTAATGTTCTAGTAATCATGAAAGAAATGCTGACTAAAGATTCCACCATTTCCATTCTGATGCATCTTAGCTGAATCAAATCCATTCTCACGGTCGACCCAACCCAACTCTCCATGATATTTCACCTGACCGAATCCGTTTCCTTGGAAATTGACGTGATCTGGTAAACCAAGATCTGTCGGAAAGCCGGTCTCTACCATTGTCGGGAAAACATCCACGGACGGTTGGTTGGTCGTTAGAGGTGTATAATCTTGTTGAGAGATAGGTTTTGGCAAGAAGCCTTGAACAATTTCTTGAAGTAGACCAGACCCAGCTGGTTCTGGTTCGAGGATTGATATCATGCTCTCGTTGTCAATGGTACTTGACCTTTTTGCTTTGGGCGAGTGATCTTCGGAGACATCGTTAACGTTAGCAAAAGACTCGTGAACGAGGCCGCTTACGTTAGAGAGATTACACGGTGGGTAAGCAAAAGGAGAAAGAGACTGAGAGTTCAAAACGTCACGTAGAAGGAACATGTTCATTGGAGGATGGGAGAAAAGACGGTGGTGATAAGAGTCAAGTGAAGGGATTGGGTAAACGAAGTTGGTTCGAGCTTTAAGACCACGCATGGCTCTAGCAGCGCAGTCGTATGCGCAAGCTGCTTCCTCCGCTGTATCAAATGTTCCGAGCCATCGTCTCTCCTTTGACATCGGGTCACGTATTTCAGCAGCATAACGACCCCATGGCCTACGCCTCACACCTCGGTATCTTATGGTAGTTCCACCGGAAGCGGCGTCGCCAGGGGCAGCTTTTGCAGTGGTTACACCTCCGGGAGAGCCAGGAGCGATGGAGGAAGTTCGTGATGGCTTTCTCTTCAGAGAATTGTTGTTGGTTTCTCTGTGCTCGGCACCTTCAAGTCTCATGATTGCTTCTTCCATTGTTTGACCTGAGGGAGGTTTTTTTTTTTTATAAGCAAAGAAAGTATTTATTTTGTTATGTGGTTCTCTTAGGGTTTTGAGGCACCTGAATGTGATGGTAGCTGATAACGTATTTATAGAATAAAGGGAGAATAAAAAACCCCATTTCTTTTTAAAATAAAAGGACCCACGTCTTTTTTGACTCATGATCACTGTCTGAGTCTATGAGATGCAGAAAACAAAATTTGTTTTGACTTTTTTTTTTTTTTTGAAGATCAGAGCATATACATCAAAGTATTTAGTCGGGTTCTTAGCACGGATTCTTAGAAAAACGATTAAAAAATATTATTTCTAAAAACTCCTTTAAGAACTGATCCTTAACTGTTCACGCTGACGTGGCAGCTTCTGATTGGTTCTTTTTTTTATTTTTGATTTTTGATTTTTTTTCATATGTATGAAAAAAAAATATATTAAAAAATTATTAAAAACCCCCAAAAGAGGTTCATTGATGTTCATGCTCTTAGAGCACCCACATTGGTGTTACCCAATGTGGGTGTCTTACCAAATTTTTAATAATTCTATTGATACTTAGTAATAGTTAAGAGCCTCTAATTTTTTAACAGCGCCATTGGTGTTACCCGTCTCGGGTTCTTAAAATTAAAATATATATTATTAAATAGTTTTATTTAAATTTTTATTTATTTTAAATTTATTTTTAAACATACAATATTTATCTTTCAAGATGGCCAAATTTTTGCCATATATTCTCGACCAAATCAGCTTTCAAACGATGATGTATCCTTTGATCACGAACTTGATTCCGAATGCCAAGCATATTGCCGAGGTTTGAAGGCATGTCTGTAGAATACGAGAAATCCACCTGTGAACATCTGCTTGATTCTCCTTCGCCTTCTAAGAAGTCATATATATCGTACTGAGTGTATCCTTCTCGTTCGTCTTCTACTATCATGTTGTGCAGTATAATGCATGATCTCATTACCTTTCCTATTTTTTCCTTGTCCCAAAGAAGAGCCGGTTTTTTTACAATTGCAAATCTAGCTTGCAATACTCCAAAGGCCCGTTCGACATCTTTGCGGACGGCTTCTTGTCGTTTAGCAAATAACTCTGCTTTATCGCCTTGTGGGAGTGGTATGGACTGGATAAAGGTTGCCCATTTTGGATAAATACCGTCTGTGAAGTAGTACGCCATATCATACTTGTGTCCGTTGACCACGTAATTCACTTTTGGAGCTCGGCCTTGTAAAATGTCATAAAAAACCGGTGACCGGTCTAGAACATTAATATCGTTTAAGGTTCCTGGAGGTCCAAAAAATGCGTGCCATATCCACAAATCTTGTGATGCAACAGCCTCTAGGACGATTGTCGGCTTTCCTGAACCACGTGTATACTGCCCCTTCCATGCCGTTGGACAGTTTTTCCACTCCCAATGCATACAGTCGATGCTTCCGATCATACCAGGAAACCCGCGTACTTCTCCAATATCGAGCAGTCGTTGAAGATCTTCTGGTGTAGGTCTCCTTAGATACTCATCTCCAAACAACTATATAATCCCTGCAGTAAAATTTTCCAAACATAAAAGAGCTGTAGATGCACCTAGTCGTAGATATTCGTCAGTCGCGTCACCCGCAGCACCATAACCCATCATACGAATTGCTGTTGTACATTTTTGTAGACCAGATAGCCCGAACCTTCCCGCTGCATCTCTTCTCTGTTGCAAGTATGGAAGTTCATCTGACAGGCGACCAACAACACGCAAGAACAATGATTTGTTCATTCGAAAATGGCGTCTGAATATGCGAGGTGGATATGTTGGATCCTCACTGAAATAGTCATTCCATAAGCGATTGTGGCCTTCTTCGCGATTTCGTTCTAAATATGCACGTTTCTTCGACTTTGTTGTCTGACCTTCTAAGATATCGGTGAACGTTTCTTCAAAATGTTGCTCAAATCTCTCTTGGAATGCCTCATTTAAGTAATCATCAAAATTATTTGTTGATGAACCCGACATGTTTGAAAAGTGTTTTGGTTGAAAATGAAAAAGTAATTGTAAGAAAAAAGATGAAACAAAGAAAGAGAGGCTAAATGTATGGTCAAACTTGTGATCCTTGTTTCTTAATGAAAAAAAGAGAGAGTGAATACTCAAACTTGTGATCCTTGTTTCTTAATGAAAAAAAGAGAGAGTGAATACTCAAACTTGTGATCCTTGTATCATAATAAAAAGGAAGACTGAATGCATAAACATAAACATCCGTTTCTTAAATAGATGAGTAGAAGCATACCCGTGACAACAACAAAATAGCAATAATACAAGACAACAACAAGACAACTACAAAGCGTACAAACCCGTGACTTAAAACATATTACCAAAAGTTTCAAATTACACAATACAACAAACTGGTACAAAAGTAGCTAAGACCCACTTGATGATCACATGCCCTTGGATGTTCCCTGCAGACAAAAATAACAAACAATTTAGCATCTTTTAGCAATAAATTTAACAACTCACAGAAGACCTTAAGCTATACTACACTTACCAACTAATCAACTCATAACATCTCACTAATTAACTTGTTTTTAGAGTGGTTTCAATTTCAGAGAGTGGTTCAGACTTAGATAGTAAACGGTTAAGCAATTGTTGCTTGTTTAACTTCTCCTTGAATTCCATCATGTTTTGTAACTGCTCAAGGGCCTCTTCTTTTCCACCCTTTTTCCTCTTAGCAGTCTTTGCAGCCTTAACTCCTATTGGTCTATCAACTTCTTCCACATCCACCTCCAGGACATGTTTGCGCTTCTCCTTCCCACCATCTCTACTTATAACTGTGGAGCTCCACTTCTGGTCATGTCTAAGCTCCCTCCACGCGTGCTCTAAGGAAAACTTGATCTTGTAGTCATTGAAGAAGATGTCTAGGGCTGCTTTCATCACGTCATTCTCGTTTTGCCCACTTGATTGCTCCTTCACAGCAGCGTTGTAGCACCCAACAAACTTACAAACCTGATCATTCAGCCTTTGCCACCTTTGTTTGCACTGACCAAGTTCTCTAGCCTGTGCTCCAACCAACAAGGGACTAGAGTTGTAGTATTCCACAATCCTTCTCCAAAACGCACCAGCCTTCTGCTCATTACCAATAATGGGGTCTTTGCTGGTATTCAACCAAGCACCAATGAGGATTACATCCTCTTTGGGCGACCATTTCCTCCTCTCTTTTACACAAGACTCCTCAGTGTTTTGGCTGCTAAACCGAGGGATTTCGGTGGAATCTAGATCTATTGTTTGGCTATTAAGGAGACCAACAAAACCAGTGGAATCAAACGAGTTTGTACTCGAATAATCCATTCGGGGGTGTTTCAGATTTGTTTGAGGGAAGTGTTTCCTTAAGGGTCTATATTTATTAACCAGTGTGCAATCAATGATAGCAACACTGTTTATTACTCCTAACCACCAAGAAGTTAACACACAACGATTAAACTCACATCACTTAACAACCATTTAAGACATATCATGTCATAACAGTTGGAAAATAATTATGATTTAAGAGCCATCAGAGTTTATTTATTTCTGTTTTAGTTAAGAGTTCTGTTTTAGTTGGGTAAGTATTTATTTCTGTTTTAGTTAAGAGTTCTGTTTTAGTTAGGTAAGTATTTATTTCTGTTTTAGTTAGTATCTCTGATCAAGTTGAAACTCATTGAAAAAACAATCACCAAACAACTAGTTATATGTCTAACTAAAAGTTACGCAAAAAAAAAAAAACTGACCTTAACAGTCTGTCTCTCATGAAGGGGGCTTCTCAAGCTTCGCAATGCACCTTTTCAGTTTCTTAATTTCTTCATTCATGTCATACACCTGCCATTGAAGCTTCTCAGCCTCTTCCACCCGCCTGGTAAGTTTCTGAATCTCTTGCTGAACTCCGAATACCCATGGCTGCCTAAAGTGTAAGCCATCATCCTGAACCAGAACATCATCACAATTAAGTTGGCAGGTGAAAGAGAACACAAAGACAATTAGAACATCATATGATTGTTTAGAAGTACCTTGAAGACGTTGCAGGTGAAGAATCTCTTCCCAGGAAGAGTGTCAGATACTTCCCCTGCAGAGCACTCGTCCACGATTCTCCCTCCACATGGGCAACTAGTCGGTATCCCATACTGCCCATCAGCAACGTAATGTAACATGTCATAGTGTGCTTTCAGACGCTTCATCTCTCGCCTCTCTTCTTTCAGTATCGGGTCCATGCCTATAGTACCAGGAAACAAACAAGAACACCAACATGATTAAGATTCTTAAAGTAAGTAGACACATTACCACAAAGCAGTAAGAGAAGCAAGCTAATGTTCAGATATTAAGATTCTTAAAGTATGACACGAAGAAGAAATTCAGTGTGAAAGATACTAATATTTAGCGTAAAACATTGAGTTTGAGCAGCACAAACACATTGCAGATATATCAACCAACTAAGTAGACTTGATAAGTCTCAATGGCTACACAACTTTCGAAATCAACACCAAAGAGATAAAATAAATGGAGCATGAAAACTGCGAGAGAGACCAAGCCTAACACTCGTTATGTAACACCAGAAATCAACTATCGAATTAAAAAAAAAGAGCCAAGCATTCAACTTTCGAATTCAACAGCAAAGAGATAAAGCAAATGTAGCAGGAAAATGCTAGAGAGACCAAGCCCAACACTCGTTATGCAACGCCAGAAATCAAGGAGGACACAGGGAGATGAAGATCCCTAAATCGGCCAAGAACCCTAATCGAGCAACAAGAACGCTAAATCGGAGAAGACCCTAAATCACTAGTTTTACGATACGAGATTGAAATTACAAACACAACCAAAGAGAATCACACATCAAAGTAACAGAATCGAGCAACAAAACCAACCAAAACCTAACTCGCCCAAGAACCCTAAATCGGATAAGACCCGAAACCCTAACCACCCATAAATCGATTCCTAAATCGATGAACATCAAGTAATATAAACCCTAATGGGTAATACTCAAACGGAATACAAGAATCTAACCTAGTTTGCGAAGAAAAAGCTACCGACGAAAAATCCCCTCAAAATCGCCTCAAAATCGCCTCTCTTTCTCTCTCGGATTCGCGAAGAAACAATGAGGAAATGAAAAATGAAAGCAAACACGCGGACCCCAATAGAGTCTCTGCTCCGAAAAAAAAAAAAATTTGACCACTCAGAATCGGCCACGTGGCTAAGAAACGGGTCCTTCAAATTCTTATCTAAGGATCGATCCTTAGCATTAAACCCATTTTTCCTTTATTTTTAACCATTTGGGCCTAAGAGTCTGAGCCCAAAAGGAGTTAAGAAACTCCAATGGACTTGGTCTTAGAGCACCTCCACCGACAGTTTTTAAGCTGGATCTCTTAAAAAAACAATACAATATTCGCGGGCCCCACCGAAATAGTTAGTATACGGGCTCCTAAAGTTCTTATTTATTATATGGTCTCTTGTCCTGTGGCGCTACAGGATTGGTCCTTTATTTTTTATTTTTATTTTCATTTTTTTCTGCCAGTTAAAAAAAAAAAAAAAATTAAAAAATGACTTAAGGAACCCACACCCGGTTTCACTGCTGTGGGTGCTCTTACAATTCTGTGGAGAGAGCTTTTCGTGAATAGTGTTTTAGGTAAAAGAAAAGTATTTACTAGTAGTATTAAAATAATAGTAATAAATAAAATTATGTAAAAAATGATTTAGACAGTAGTTTGTGGATGGGAAAGGAAATTATGATGTTGGGAGTTAAAAGGAGAGGGGGTTGAGAATCGTGAAATTATGTGATTCTGAATTAATAACACCGGCGGCGCTCAGAAATTGTTTCCTTCTACATGAGGTTATGTTTTGTCTGTTCTTTTTACGAGATTATGGTCGATTTGCTTATTTAGGGTTTTGCTTTATTTATTGTATATATGTAAAACTAAGTCACGTGGATTTGTCTCAACTAGGGCTCTTTCTTCATGGCGTGTAGCCTCTTTAGGGCTTTCCCACTGTTGCTCGATTGTGACGAGTGACCTCTCGCGTTTACATTAATCTCCACCACTAATTCATATCTTATTTTGGGCTAATTAAAGTCCATATTTATTTTTTAATCCTAGAACTTAGTTCAATAATTTTTTACGAATCGAAATAAATTTTTAAATTTTTATATTTAAATAACCGAAAAAATCTCTCTAGCTTTAGAGCGTCGTTTTTTCAGATCCAAGTGTCTCCGAGGTTTCCACGGCCGCCGGTGTTTATCATCGGTGTGCTGAGGAAACCTCCGGTGTAGGTAAATAATCGTTTCTATTCTTCATCGTCGGACAGTTGCGTGAAAGAGGAACGAGAAGCTTCTCTGTCTTCTCCGTGGCGGTGAGGTAGGTATCTCCGGGGAGGAAGGTTTGCTGCGGAAGCTCTGGGAGTGGGAGACTCTCCTCTGGCGTCGTCGGTGATTGTCTCCATAAGAGGACGGTGGGATTTCTAGCCGGCGAGTCAAAGTCGGGTTTTTAGGTCCTCGAGATGCGTCTTCTTCCTCGGAGAGGTGGGTTTGTTTGCCGCCGTTTGTATTCTCCGTCCTCCTGCGGACGCCGGTGGCTCTCGGATGATGGCGGTTCATCTAGATGCATGTCTGGCGGAGGTAGGGTGACGGTGAACCGGATTGAAGCCATGATTCGAGCTCGGTGGTTAGAAGCGAGATCAACCTCAGTACCGGTCGAGGTCTAGGCTTAGAGGATGCGGTGGTCGGCGGTTCTTGCTGTCGGCGTTCGTGGCCGCGGGATCTATCCGATAGGGGGTCAAGATTGGAAGCCCGGTGTTGTAGGGATCTGAACCGGTTACGGTCATGTCGGATTCTGGTGAAATCGACTCAGCGGAAGATGGCGATCCGCTAATGACCGTCGGAGATGAAGCTTCTTTAGCTTCTCAGATCTCTTCCCCTCCTACTTGTTTTTCTAGCTTATATCCTCCTTCATGTATAATGCTCATTTTGCTTTCTTTTAGTTCGCTGGATTTTATCCCGGAATCCCTGTAATCGAGACTGCTCCGATCACCTGTTATTCAACCGGTTCGATTTTTTATTAATATATATAATAGTTTATAAAAAAACAAAAAACATAATTTGGTGTAGACGGAAACATAAATCCACACAAAAGTTTTAAGTAAATCTTTATCTTTAATAGTAACTTTGAATCTTTTCATATCTGTTTGTAATCTTGTATCTTCTTATTTATAGGTCTCAGCGTCAAAAGACCATACTTTTCCGCACATGAAAAAATAGTTTAGGACGGACACGGATACCACACGATTTCCTTTCTATCCATTCATTTTTTTTTTCCACTCACTCTCTCTTACTTTACTTTTTTCTTCACCCTTCATTTTGTTGAGGGTGGATATGATGACAGAGTTGAGGTTTCCGGCTATATAGACCATTAGAATGGATATATAATAGGATGATATACCAGAATTCAAAAAACAAATCGAGCTTAATACAGAAATTTCGAATGGACAGTTTACACTATGTGTCCATAATATCGACAATTCGTGGATACTACCACGATCATATCACATGTAATTACTATGTATCGACTATTTGTAGACACTACCATGATTATATCACATGCTAAACGCTTTTGATGAACAAAAGGTGGTCAAGAATTCTACTATGTATCGACTATTCGTGGACACTAGCATGACTATATCACATGGTAGACGCTTCTGGTTAATAGAAGGTGGTCAAGAGTCCTACCATGTATCAACTGTTCGTGGACACTACCACGATTATATCACATGCTAGACGCTTCTGATGAACAGAAAATGGTTAAGAGTTTACATGATTGTGAATATGTGGACCCAAAATACGTGTGGACCACTATTCATCCAAAAGCAACATTTCGTTTCGCCACCTCCTATCCATGGTAAGTGACTTGCATGTGATATGATCGTAGTAGTGTCCACAAAATACCGATAATGTGGACACATAATCTAGACTATCCATTCGAATCTTCCATATTAAGCCCGATTTTATTTTTGTTTTTGTTTTTTTTTTAATTCTAGTACATCGACCGATTATATCTTCATCTAGGTGGTATATATAGACGGAAACCTCAAATTCGCTATCGTATCTGTTGTAAAACTCGAGTGAACCCTAGAAGATAGAACGTTTATGCGGAATACTTAGAGAGAAACGATATTGAGGCAAATACCCTTTGTCTAGGGTTTCTATATTTCGTGTGTGTTAATATTTACAAACCCTTGACCCCTTTATATACTGCCCCAAAACCCGATACAATAGACAATAAAAAACTCTAACGAGATCTTTTCATTCTCTCGATACAAGGGGAAACTAAACCGCCATAGTGTACCGTCCCGTGGGGGCTGCGCCCCCGCACCCCCCAGATGTCATCTTCTGTCAGGCCTTCGGCCCGTGACATTCCTTTGCTCACTCAAGAAAGGCCCCTTTGCAATACCTTGAGATTTAAGTCACCTTAGAATAACAAACTCCACCTTGACGAAAAATCTCAACAATGTCACCTTCTGACTTTCCTATCATCTGAGGGGCCACCATCTTTCTCTAGCACCAGAAGATCTGGAGTAGCTCAAAAAATGTCTGAACTTCCCCGTAGGAACCGGCTTGGTCAACATGTCAGCTGCATTCTCCAACGTAGATACCTTCTGCAATAAGATTTCTCCAGAAGCTGCTAACTCCCTGATTTTTTGAAACCTTATAGCGATGTGCTTCGTTCTTGCATGATACACTTGATTCTTTGCCAGATACAACGTACTCTGGCTATCACAGTGTAGCTGAACTCCACCTTGCTCAACACCCAACTCCGCCAAAAGTCCTCGCACCCAAAGTGCCTCCTTAGCTGCCTCACCCATTGCCATATACTCAGCTTCCGTGGTTGACATGGCTACAACAGACCGTAACACGGATCTCCAGCAAATAGGTCCTTCGGTCCGTGACATTCCTTTGCTCACTCAAGAAAGGCCCATTTGCAGTACCTTGAGATTTAAGTCACATTGGAATAACAGTATCCACCGTCAAAAAATGAGGAGTTAAAATAAATGTAAAGTAAGAAAAATGATGAAGGAAAGGAAAAGAAAAAATAATAACAAAAAAATATGGATAGAAGGAAAATCATATGACCCCAATCAAGCAACATATGTTTTGTCATGTGTGTGGGGTAAATTGGTTCAACAACTACATAACAACTTGACAAAAAAATACAAAAATGATATGAAACATTAAAAGGTAATAAAATGTACAAAAAAATGGAAATATATAATGGATGTAATTATCCTAAAAAAATAGTGATTTTGCAATTTTGATGATTATTGATGGCATATAAAAGTACCATTGTTTTTTAAAAAAACGTAAACTACCCGTGTTTCAAAAAAGAAAAACTAAAATAGGTTTCTTAACAAAAAGTTGGCAAAAAAATGAGAGGCAAAATGAAGGGGCAAAGCTAGGGAAGTAGGTTTCATGCAACGGTACGACATTAAAGTTGATACCAGAATTGTCTCCTCTCTCCTAAACGCGTGGGTTTTTTCTCTGCACAATGCCTTACTCTCTATGCATATGTGTTTGACTTTTTTTTGCATACACACGATCACGATCATGTTATATACTCCCTCCGTTTTTGAAAGAGTGTCTTTTCTAAAAATGAATGTGGGTCATTTTTAAACAAAAAACTGTCCACATTCATACCTATAAAAGACACTCTTTCAAAAACAGAGGGAGTAATACTTACGAAACCCAAACTACATTGGATGCATATGGTCAACTAAGGCATGTTTACACATCCACGAATTCCAACTAAAATAACGCATATTTAGATACAGTATGGATAATATAATTATATATATATACAATGCAACCTAACGTGCATTAATAAGCTAAAAATGTGGTGCAGCTTTTTCTGTCTTTAATTCTGTTACGGTTTCTGTGCAATTCAGAGCTGATCAAGTTAGCTTTGTTTGTGTTCGTGTCTTGATCGATCTTGATTTGGATTAGTTAAATGCCATGACTTCTACGATACTATCATATGATTGTTCCATTATACCCTATAATGTTTCTAATGTTTCAAAAGCAAAGATTTGGGTAGATTATGGTTCCCTCCTAACATTTAATTATGACCTAAGACTATACCAATACGTACTCGCTTTCACGTGTTCACTCATCTCATAATTAACGAAACAGTTCATGGGCCAAAAGTTTTTAAAATGATCTCCATAATTTCTCATTTTACACTATTGATTAATTACCATCATTTACTTTATGTTGGAGACCGTTTCCGGTTATACTATAAATAATATGTAAGCCTTTTAAAAAGGTAAAAATAAAATTTAAATGTTAACTGAGAGTTACTTCAGGCCTCTTCTTAGCCCTGGAAATTCGGTTTAACGGTTCAATTCGGTTCGGGTTATTCGGTTTTCGGTTAAATTTTGATTTTTTTTTATTTTCCGAAAATACCCGAAATTAAACTCGGGTCGGGTCGGTTCGGTTATACTGAAATTCGGGTAATTAATTTTCTACCGAAATTGATCGATTTTTTTGGTTATTTTCGGTTAATTTCGGTTAATATAGTTAAAATCGGTTATGTGGTTTTGTCCCTGCACAAAAATCAAATGCAAACGCATAAGAAGAAATACATAAAAGTAAATATCTTCAAGTCCTAAACCTGTTTCAGTTGGCTCAAAAAAAATTATACTAGACAAACTAATGACCCATCCATAATCACATTCAAGGATGCTCAAGAAGACATAATAACATTTGTCTCAAAAAGCAATAAGCAAAAGCCATGTTCCTGTTAAGGATTTCCAAAGTTCATAAATAACTAGGAATGAAGAACTGAAGATAGAGTAGTTACTAGTTCTTTACAAAAGAATCAGGTTCCATCAAACCTTCAAACCTGAGAAAGATTGAAAAAGTTACATCATAAGTTATTTAAACCCAAACACAGAAAATAAGGTGGAATTAACAATCATACCTGATTAGTTAGCAGCTGGATTAGTTAGCATCTGGAGGATGTGTTCGAGCAACTACAAGAAAAAAACAAAGTTAGAAGCAATTACATTGAACATATATGAAAAACTTAATGAAATTATAAACCAAATTACTCAATGACTCATGGATGATAAGCTCCTCAAACATTTAGACCTCCTTGAACCTCTTCATCAAGCATCTCTCAACAACGTTTTTTTTTAAAGATTTGGAAGACATCTGCAAAAACATATATCCAGAAAAGATACATACATTTGGAATTTATATTTTGTCTTCATTTGGAAATATATTTATACTAGCATTATTTTTAGTCAAATTCTCTTGCAGTAAGAGCAAACAAGTTTGTATTGTTGGTAAGAAATAGGCGTGAGCAAAATATCCTCTCGGATTGATTCTAGTAACCGTTATCCAGGGATCGGTCTTGTATGTCACCCGAAAATATTTGATATAATAAATCTGCGTCAAATGAAAGAATTAATTTACTAAAAATAAGTAGAACATAAATGGATCATATTTTTGAAGCTTGTGACATATCTGATCTGCTTATAAACCAAAAATAAATGGATCATATTTTTGAAGCTTTTTCCGGGAATGTATCTACGTTACTCCAAACTCGTCAATGTAGACACCTTGGCCGAGAATAGGATTATCCCAATCGCATAAAATACTACACACCTCATGCCGATCTTCCCCAAATATCTGACTTTCAATATCTCTTTAAGTACACCGTAGTAAACAACATCTCCCGATGTAGAAGATACTCCGTAGTCTGCAATTCTCCTTGTAGAACCATCTTGAACTTTAAAAGTAAAACCCCTAGTGCAATATCTTGGATAGGACTTCGCCAAGAAGTTTGGCCCGAGTATAATGTCTTCTAATCACGGTGAAAACTGACGCCCGTGTATTTCTTTTAATCTCGAACCTGAAATTACGATAGAGAAACTTAAAAAAAAATCAAAATAAATTCTTTTCCAAAACTTATTTAAATAAACACTTACGTAAAATGATAATCAATTTGAGAAGTTATTTTGTTTACGGATTTCGCAGTCGTCATATATGGATAAGAGTTCTCCAAAAAATTCATGTACATCCTACATTAAGGTAAATATTTGTTAGTAAATATATAAAACTAGGTGGGGTGTCTGCACCTTGTGCGGTCATAGCAGTATTTTATTAGAGTAAAAAAAATTGGAAGTTATTTTCATTATGAAATATTTTAGTAATGAAGTTGATGGTATGACCATCTCAGTTTAATTTAACGTTAATTTGTACCGGTTTGTAAATTTGGTTTCTTTGTTTGGTAATGAAGTTGATGGTATGACCATCTCAATTTGATTCTGAAAGCTTGAAAGGTATTGACGAAAAAAGCATGAATAATATTGTTCATATGACAATTAGTATAATTGTTAGTCTTTGATGTATGTGCATAGACGGTTTTGCTTTTGATGTTCTGATCTATATGAAATTGTACTGATGTTTGGAAATGGCTGCAATTATATGTAAATATCTTTATTGTTATGGTTAGGTGATATAGGAGAAGATGACACGGTTTATAATTTAGCATGAATAATATTGTTCATATTACTCTTCAGTTTTTATTGTTAAACCGATATTGATTAATATATATATATATATATATATATATATATATATATATATATATATATATATATAGGTTTGGTGCAACAACAACAAAGAAACCACGCCCAAACCGATATCAATGCAGAATATGACGAATTAGAATGTATGGTCTTTACCGGTTTTGTCAGCTATCCAAAAAAACAAGTTGGTTTAAAATTGGTTAGGAATTGCCCAATATTATCGTTTGGTATTTGTATATTGTAAGACTGATATATCCTTTACTAATTATTAAAACAACCAAAGAAAAGAGTGGCATTTACAGTAAATAAAAGGAATAGTTTGGGTATTTTCAATTTTGTACTTCTGTTTTAATAGTATAGATAACCAATTGTTTGTATTTGTAATACTTAAAATAAATGATAGAATTTGTATAAGAATTCATGTGTATATTCTAAAAATTTATGTTATATTTTAGATTTTGTTATTTTAAATCTATTGAAATTCATATAAAATAAGATTACAAAATAACTTTATTATTTCGTCTATTTCAGTTTCCGTAAAAAATTGATTAACAGACAAGATGTCAATGTATGATTTAACCTAATTTTGTTAGTTTGTATAAGAAATTTGAAATAATTTTGTGTTGAAGTATGAATTGGCTAATTTTTCTGTGACTAGATTGACTAGATCGCCATGTTAGTTTCCGTTAATGTTTGACTAACGGACAATATGTCAATGTATGGTTTAGCCTAATTTTGTTAGTTTAAGTATAAAATTTAAAATAAATTCGTATTGAGATTTTTTTGCACATGTTGTATGTGTATGTATTGATTGTGACCGTAGAGCTGTGTTGATGTTTGAATTGTCCGATGCAAAGTAGATGTTTCTAGGTTTTCTCTCATTTTGGAAGATGTAAATGTCGGTTTGTTTAGTTAATTCACATGGATAGTTGTAACCAAAATAAAAAACAAAATTGCATGTTTGTGATCTTTTGTAAAGATTTTTAGATGGATATATAGAAGAAGAATACACATGTACATTGTTTATATGCATCTTTTATATATTAATTGTTTGATCTTTTCTAAATTTTTTATCGGAATACTAAATGGTTACTAAGGGGTTTTTTTATTCTTCAAAACTTTTTATGTTTTGGTTGCATTAATTTACCTTCTTAGTTAGTTCTTTGAATTATTTGATATTTGTGTTATTTTGATGGTATATTGTTAGACAATAATTTTATTTTATGGCATATTTATTTTATGTATGATATTTATGTATTATTATAATATTTTTTATATATTTTTAATGGATCAAAACGGATAACCGAAACAAATCATAAAATAAAATATTCAGTTAGAACAAAACAGATCAGTTATGTGCTCATGCCTAGGTCATGTGCTCATGCCTAGGTAGAGATGTGTGTGTATACATATACATTTTCCTTAACAATTCGGTCGCAAAAATTCACGCCCACTTCTTGTATGTTTATTAAGATTCCAGAAAAAGAAAAATCTTAAGCTTCATTCTTCAAGAGAAAATTAGTGAAAATATATAAAACTGCAATAAAAAACTATTAAGTCAAGAAGTTAAAAGTAGATAGTTATACTATTTTAGTATATAAACGGTTTACAATACCAAAATAAAGAAGTCGCAATTGAGGATCCATAGATGGTGCAGCCAGATTTTTTCATCGACAAGTCCGACGAGTCCTTAACCACTAGACTAATGCCAATGGTTAACTATGGTGAAACTTGTCCCACCATAACTCTTTTATTTTGCAGCTTGAATTTTCGTGAATTTCAATCTCTCTTTTTCTTTATATTATCGGATTTCGTTGTTGTTGTCGTCCAACTAATTGTTCAAATGTCCGGACGAGGTAGTCCAACGGGAAGGGACGGATTCGGGTGGCCACCCTCATCCGGGTTCGATCCCCCCCATGCGGAAACTAACCTGCCTCCGACGGACACAATGCGGGCACTGGGCTTCGGTCCAGGGAAAAACCTCCCAGGTGAAGCTGGCCTGCAGCCTAACTGGGCCCAGGGAATAGTCCGGTCCTCCAAAGGGGCCGGGAAGCCTGGATTATCAAAAAAAAAAAAAAAACTAATTGTTCAAACGATAACTATGTTTTAACGTTGTTCCCCTCTAAATTTCATTTGCTGCATTTTTCTTCTGCTTTAAGTGTTTTAAATTATATATTTCCGCACAGTATTTTGATTGAGCAAATATTTGCTTTAAAACCAAGATAAAGATTTTTATTAAGGTTCCAGAAAAAAAGAATTTTATTTGATTCACACAGAAACATGAATCAGTATAGTTTTAGATTTTATTCCTTGTTTGGAAATTGGAAAGTCATTGTAAGTGTTAATTCGGACCTAGTGTTTAACAATTTTTTTTGTAATTACTCAAAAATTACTCGGAATCTAATTTTAAGACTATTTAATGTCTTAAAACAAATTATTTTTTTTACAAATAATTATTTGATATAATATTGGCATATTGCATTAAAAATTATATTGAATATATGAAATAAATATTTAAATCTGAAACATATATTTTTATGAATATAAATCGAAGTTTCAATTTGAGATCCAGTTTTTGTTTTTCCGGCTATGTGGGTAATGAGTAGGAAATATAAAAAATTAAACTAGGGGAAATTGCTAAAAATGTCCTTTAAATTGATTTTAAATAAAAATGTACCCTTCAAATTGAATCAAATGTAAAACAGATTTTTCTTCCTAGGTAAATTACTGCGAAGCCCTTATGACCAAACAAAAAAATAGAAACCGCAATTACGATTATAACATTCGCATGTGTCAGACTTCTATAGAGGTCTGATTAATTAGACTCTAATAGAAGTCTAAATGACTTTATCAGACTTCTAAGTCTGATACATAATAAATTTATAATTTTAAATTTTTAAAAAAATATTTTGTCAAAAAATTTATATACAAAAATTAAATATATACAATTTAATAGTATATAAATTAAAATTTGGTAAGTTGAGTCAAACTAAACAATATGTAAGATAAAGTAAGTTCTAAACTTCAAAACATGTTTTGTAATGGAACATTTACATACAAGTTACATATAACTTTAGAGTTAGATTCATAGTTTACCAAATTAACATTTAAAATTTAAAATTTGCACATATGTGTTATAATGTTCATATATTTAACAAATTTTATGTTTTCTAGTTGTTTTGTTTAAATATTTTTACTTATAAGTAATAAATATTAGATTTAGGGTTTACCAGACTTCATGGCGAAGTCTGAATTTTGAGGTTTCTCAGACTTCCAAGAGAAGTCTGAGACAAATTTAAGTTAAAAATTTAAATTTAAAAAGTTATAAAAAATAATTTGATATACTTTTTGATACATAAATTAAGCATAAGCATTTTTTAGGTATATAAATTAAAATTATATAAACTTTGATCAAATTTAAGCATTGAAGATATATTTTGTTCAAAACACCATGTACTTTGGTCTATGTTTCACATATGAAGTTTAATATCATGTTTTTATTTGTAGGGTTAGATTGAAAGTTTGTGAATTTTCATTCATATTGTTACATTTACATATAGTGGTTAGTTTGTGACTATGTTTAACGAGTTTGATGTTTATTATAAGTTTCTATATAAAATGATGGTATTTAAATACTAATTATTAGATTTAGGGTTTCTCAGACTTCTAGATAAATCTGGTTCAAGTATTTAGACTTCCATGAAGTCTTATTTCAGACTGCATATGAAGTCTGAAATTTGAAAGTTTTCAAAAAATTTCAAGCGAAAACTTTTTATAAAGGCGGGAAATTTTCCCGCTCACAGAAGTTCCTTCTCAGACTGCATATGAA
This sequence comes from Orychophragmus violaceus, assembly GCA_030180135.1. Taxonomy (NCBI): domain Eukaryota; kingdom Viridiplantae; phylum Streptophyta; class Magnoliopsida; order Brassicales; family Brassicaceae; genus Orychophragmus; species Orychophragmus violaceus. The sequence continues at coordinate 18,192,667 of CM058229.1, read as the reverse complement.
GTCTGATACAAAATATTTTACAATTTTTAGTTATTAAAAATCTGGCGGGAAAATTTCCCTCCAATTTCTCTCCACTTATCTAAACCTAATCTTGTATACATATAACACCAAAAAAAAAAATCTTCACATTCTTCCCTCTCTTACAACCTCTCTTTCTCTCTCTCTTTTGTAAAACCTCTCTCAAATTTCTCATCCAAAAATGTTCTCAAGCTTATTGTCTCATATGAGTTCTTATGTATGTGATTCATAGTTGATTCTCTTTGAGCTGCGAAATAGGCAAGTGAATCTGTTCTTTTTAGTGTTTTCAAAAGTTTTTTAACTGAAATAATTGAGACTTTTGACATAGACTTTTGATTATACAATTTCATTTGCTCAAACAATCATTTATTAATCATTTTTTGAGACTTATTCGTTAACTAATGCAAGAGCTATGTGTTTTTACTTTTTCAGGTGCTTGGTTTAAGATTGAGCCAGCTGACTCTCCAAGGAGGCTGGAGTTGGGACTTCTTATGATGCTAATGGCTCATAAATTTTGAGTGTAGTACGAGGAACACGAAGTCTGAGGGTCTAATACCAGACTACAACCGAAGTCTGAGAGTTTCTCAGACTTCCAGGTAAGTCTCGTTCAAGTATTTAGACTGCGTATGAAGTCTGAAATTTGCAAGTCTTTAAAAAATTTCACGCGAAAACTTTTTAAAAAGGCGGGAAATTTTCCCGCTCATAGAAGTTCCTTCTCAGACTGCATATGAAGTCTGATACCAGATATTTTACAATTTTTAATTATTAAAAATCTGGTGGGAAAAATTCTCTCCAATTTCTCTCCATTTATCTAAACCTAATCTTGTAAACACATATAACAGCAAAAAAAAACTTCACATTTCAATCTCTTACAACCTCTCTTTCTCTCTCTTTTGTAAAACCTCTTTCAAATGTCTCAACCAAAAAGGTTCTAAAAGGTATTCTCTTGGAGACTTGTTTGCTAACTAATGCAAGAACTCTGTGTTCAAGCTTTTTCAGGTGCTTGATTTAAGGTTGATTCAGCTGACTCTCCAAAGAGGCTGGAGTTGAGACTTCTTATGCTGCTAATACATATGTTGATTTAGTGTAGATGTTGAAGGTGCTTTGGATAAAACAAGAAAACATAAGAAGAGCAATCTTGAATGTCTATGGTGGGACTGACATTGTACACATGGTGTGTATGGCGATACAAGGAACACAAAGCAATCAAAATTCTAGTATACTATGCTTGTATTGTATTAGATTATTGGATAATCAAACCAAAGAAAAGAAGTTCTCCTTGTATACTATGCTTGTAGGAAAATATAAAGTTGTATAAATTACTTTTGTCTACTCAAATCAACAAGGAATTTTGCTTATTGAAAGTATACAATATCAGAAAATGGGTCACCTTAACTTTGGAAGAAAACATTACTCTTTAGATTACATACACTAACATATGACAAACTAAAATAACCTTAAGTGGTGCTGAATATGTCGTCAGACATCAACTGCTGTCTGATTCTTATGAGCTAAAAGTTTATAAAATTAACGAGTTCAAATGTCAAGTTCGTTCTCTCATCATCACATTAGCGATCTTATTGAAAAAATCAGCTTGTAAACGCTCAGCATGTGGTTGTGTAGCTCATCCTAATCCCAATTTGCTTCTTCACTGATACTTTGATATCCTTTGGTGTAATCATTTCAATTATATCAAAGCATTCAATAAACAACCAACATATATAATGTGGAGTATGACGTTTACGCATAGACATTCGTTCCACCAGCTCGGTTTTCTTGTATTATTTGTATAAACAAACATCCATAAACCACATTAGAGGTCTTTTGGGAAAAGCCAGACTTCTTTCGAAGTCTTATGCTATTAGTTACATTGCCAATATTATTCAAAAAATGATTTAAAAATAATTACCATATATAAGAATGTAAAACTCATGCAGAAGGAACATATAAAACTAACACACATTTATAAAAATTAAAATCAACAAAATTAATCACAAATATAGAATAAAATGCATTTTTAAAGTTTTTAACATTTCAGACGGCTATAGCTGTCTGATAAAAGTGAAACCAGACCTCTATGGCAGTCTGGAAAAATGAGTATTTTGTAATTGAAATCGAAATGTCAGACAGCGTACGCTGTCTGCTTTGGAAATTTTGTCAGACAGCTTATGAAGTCTGAGAAAAAAGGGTAGTTTTGCAATTGAATTTGAATTGCCAGACTTCTCCGAGAAGTCTGATAATTTTCAGACTTCTAGGAGAAGTCTGACGAGAAGTAGAGGGTAGTTTTGCAATTGATTTTGAAATGTCAGACTTCTCTAAGAAGTCTGATAATTTTCAGACTTCTTATGCTGTCTGACAAGAATTTCAGACAACGAGGGAAGTCTGATAAAAAATATCGCATTCCAGCGTTGACCAAAATTCGATTTTTTCAGATGTCTATAGCCGTCTGACAAGAGTTTGAAATTCCAGATGTCTATAGCCATCTGATGTTATTTTTCCTTATTTTCAGACAGATTTAGAAGTCTGACGATTTTTTCGCTTATTCTGGTCAACATCTGAAAATTTGGGTCAATTGCAGTTTCTACCCCTCCTTTTTGTCAGACATCGGATTCCGTCTGACAAAAAGTCAAGAAACGGTCAATTTCTTGCCAGACTACATCAGAAGTCTGACTGAAAAATCAAATTTGAATCAATTGCAAAACTACCCTTTTCTTATTTAGACTTCTTGGTGAAGTCTGATAATTTTTTTTTTTGTTTCCAAAGGAATTTCTCAATTCAATGGAAGTCTGTCAATTGAAAGTCAATTGCAAAACTACCCTTTCGTTGACCATAATTTTTCATCAGACTTCATGGGAAGTATGAAATCGCGAAACAGATCTGAAAATCGGAGAATCTTGTGAAAAATCACATAAATCTGGTTTTGAGCTCATTTTTACCTTCCCCAAATGCTCAAAACTTTTAGTTACACCAATACCCAACAAACCCAACCATTTTTATGCAAGAATGACCAAAATCGAAATAGATCCAAATTTTAAAATTTTGTAGAACGTGAATTAAAGAGTTTTTGGATGAAATTGGAGAGAAAATAGGAGAATAGAAGGTTGTGAACTCTAATATGGAGTTTTGATGGGTCGAAATTGGTTGTGTGAGGCATTAGAAACTTAAAATTGGTTGTTAATGGTGTTTGAGTGAATTGAAGAAGATGACAGTTTCGTAATTAAGTTAGATCTAAAAGATTTTTTGATCTTTTGGTAAAAATATCAGACTTCATATGAAGTCTGACGATGACATTATCGTAAATAAACAGATTATTAGAAGATATATTAGCGAATGGAAGGAAGGAGAAGAAAAATGGTAGTTTCAGGGTTGACTTCAATTTCAGGGGCATTTTTGCAATCACTCCATTAAACTATCACAAAATTGGTTAACGATTTATTTAACTATTTTAGACAAAATCTAAGTGATTGACTATTGCATAGCGTGTAGACGGACCCATAAACAACTAGACGATAATTTTTTTGAAACAAATGTTTTATTTGCATGAAATTCTTTTGACAGGAAAAAAAAATCTTACAAAAATGTTTACTAGAGAACGTGAAGACGGCTTAATATGTAGGCGTCTGCATAATATCTACGATAAAATACACAAATATCATTTTAAAGTTACCGGGTCTTAAACAAATCCTCGGTCACAGATGGAAACTGATTAGACCCGCCCTCGAATTTAAAATCGTTTGTTTGACCGTAATTGAACGGCTACGATCATCTACAAAGCAACAAGGAAAATCCAACCAAAAACTTACACGTATTCTAGTGGCCTCTCGGATTATCAATCTGAGATTGATTGAAAATATGGGTCCCATTAACAGAAGAAGCGTGGGACTGCTCAGATTTTTCTTATTTTGGGTTCGATTGGTGACAGCGGATTAAGCGGTGCGAAATAAGCGGTTCAAGCGGTACGAAATGGTTCAAATACGGTTTGTACAGAAGAAGCGCACTATGCGAAACTTGCGGAACAAGCGGTACATAAAGATGTTTGAATGGTGAAAAAAGTTGTATGCAGTACAAAATAATTGTTTGAATGGTAAAATGATAAAAATAGTGCGGGATAAAAGAAAATATTTAAACAAAATATTAAAAATAGTTTATTGAAAACTTAAATTGATTTTTGGTTCGGTTTGGTTCAAGTTTTAATTATTTTGGCTATTTCATATGTAATAAAATAATTTTTTTCTTTTTTAATTTTTTTTTGAATATTTTTTTTGTTAATTTCTAAAAAAAAATTAAAATAAATTATCCTTATTCCATTTATGGTCGCGAATAAATTAACACAGAGTGTTCGAGTCAATCCGTCAAATTTTATCTATACTGGACCGGAGCTGCCATTATAAATGTTGGAGCAGCATTAGTTCTTTTATCACATTTGTTAAAAATAAAACTTATGGTCTCTTAACAATTAAACGATATTCTGAATTTACTAACACTATTTACTTTCTGGTCGAGAATAACTAAAATTTATTTTGGTTTGATTCTGCTCTTATTTCGATTGTTTTGGGGTTTTCAAAAATTTGCCAAATAAACCAAAATTTTCAGTTTTTAGAAATATCGATTATTTTTTGGTAAATTAAGTTACTTCAGATCGATTCGGTTTAGTTATCTATTAGTATAATTTAGTGTATTTAGTTTAAAATCGTTATAAATTGAATTAAAATTAAAAAGAAAACAAATAACCGATTTGTTCGATCAAACCGAATCGAACCGAATTTATAAATAAAATTAAAAAATGCATAACATAAATTATAATAATATATTAACAAATAGATATAAATTATAGTATTTTATTATATCTTAAAATTAAAATCTTAAAGTTTATGAAATAATCAATAAAATAACTATGTACAACTATTTATTTGTTAAAAAAAAGTATTTAACTTTTGTGAAATCACACTTAACCACACCTTAATTGGTTTTTTTTAACCACCCTCTGCGTTCCCATTTTTTATTGAACAAACAAAAACATTTTTTTGAACTGCGGTTTTCTCAATTTATTTGTCCTGCACATTAATATATTTGTTGAATGGTAATTATATTTTATTACGGATGGCGGAACAAGCGTACCGCGCTCTACATTCATAGCCTTTGATTTGATGCTCTGTCTTTGTTTTGGTCGTTTAAAAATCTTGTGTATTTTATTTTTGAACATTTAACGCTGAGTGGTGGATGCTGTTAATTATATTATCCTACAGTAATTGTGGTTTTATTTCTCTCGAGGTCATTTTGAAAATGTTTTGATGGTATATTTGTTGTATTATTCTAAGTTAAATTTTGACAAATGTTTGTATGGGGAAAAATATAAAAAATATCTTTACGCAATGACTCACATTCATTTTACTTTAAGAAATTAAAAAAATATATTATCTTTTACATATCTTTACCTTTTTGTTTTGGACAATAAAACAAATATCTTGATAAATGTTTTTTTTCAAATGAATAATAAAAAAAAAATTCTAAAAGAATTCAAGGGGTTGGACAAACCGATAAAAAAACCCTAATATCCGTTCTGTCAAGATAGCAGCCGCCGTTCTTCGTTGTTGGTTCAGTTTAGGTCGGTTTAACTTGTTTGGGATGATCATTTTTAATTGATCATAACTAGTTCATCCTTAAGCCGATTTAAGCGAAATGAAAGCCTAATCCAGTCATTTTTCCGTCTTCTTTCCAGATCTGAAGTCCGCTCATGGAATTGGATTCCTAAATTATGATTTTGCCCTTCTTTAGCCAATGTGAGAATCAGATGTGATCTTCTCTTACTCTATCTCAATTCCAGGACATGAGTCCTTGTTTAATAGCGTTTTTCCTAGGTGGCATAGGTTTGGTAATGCGTACTATGTGATTGATTGTTGAACGTAGAACTGTTAGGGTATTGCTTAAACCGAAAAGATTGATTGTGCTTGGTGGCTTGCGTGAGTAGTTGCGAGTGTTGTGGTTGAGTATGGTTATGGCCTGAGTCGGTTCATGGGTGTAATGCGTTGAGGTTGGAGCCCAAGCTCACATCTATAGACAAGTTGTTACTCTGTAGGTTGATTGTGTGCCTTCAGGCATTGAGTGCAAGGTGTTATTAGCCTTCGACGTGTTTCTTGTTGTTGTGATAACGTTTGATGAGATTGCGAGTTCCTAGAATTCGCCCTCATTGGATAATCAATACTATTAAAAAATTAGAGTCAAAAGACAACTAACCTTTAGTTCATGTGTTTATTACAACTTATGCCATTGCATATTAATGATTTAATTAAATTTCATTAAGGGTAATTAGGGAATATAACATTATCTCTACGATCCATGTTTCCAAACAAGACAATTATTAAACATGTAGCCAAACAACCAAAATATAATGGGTTCCACTTTTCTAATTAATTAAAATCAAAAAAAATTAATTGATAAATATAATTAATAATTTATACATCAACTATTATATATATAAATTAATATTCTCTAATTTATGATTTAATTAAAAATATATTTATAGTATATTTTAATATCTTTTTTATTTTGTTTCAAATATATATATTACGATTGATGTTCTTACGATTATACTTTTTAGCAGGTTTTTCCATCAAACTAAAAAATATTTAAATAATTAAACGGGTTGAAAAATTAATTAGCCAATTTCGATTATAAATTTTCTAAAAAAAATTTCGCATGAGTTTAAAATATATATACATATAGTAAATAATTTCAGTTGATATATTTTAAACTTAATAAAAAATTAAAATGATTTCATATTTATATTATTCAAATATTTGAAGCGTCAAATTATGCTTTATGTTTGAATGAAGTTTTTAACGGGTTGTTTCATCAAATTTGCAAATTATATATACGACTACAACATGTGTTTTACAAAATAATATTTTAGATAAATATAATAACAATTAAACCTATACCACATAACTTTTACAACAGTTGTTTTCACATATATATATATATATATTTTTTCCAAACCATGATCTTACGATACAACATAGATTAAAACATATAATGTGAAATCGTTATTTTAATCTCTTAATCCTTACGATATATCTCCTCCAAATAACACATAATTCATTTAAAAAAAAAAACTAAATTGCTAACTCACTATTTGTAATGCTGGTTAAACAATTATAATCAAAATTAGATTACATAATTAAAAATCTAAAATACTATTAACAAAATTAATAAAAAGTAAAATTTGTAAAGAAAATTAAACCCGTACTTTCTAAGTGCGGGTCAAAATCTAGTTGTGTTTTGAAACAATTACTCAGACCTTTTTTTTTCTTCCTTTTTTTCCCTCGTAGGTCCGGATGCCGGATTTTCCGATTGATATATGCTATTGGTGGATTTGAATTCGAAGGAAGCACACGGGTTCCTAAGACCGATTGAGAAGACAACCCGGTTGGACCGTTTCCGGTTCGACGGGTGCCCTAACGCCGCATTTCCGGTTTGTCAGAAAACAGATCGATGTTACATTATCTGTATGTGGCAATGGATGGCTACAAGCTCAACTGATTCGAGAAGTAGTGATGAGCATCTATTTATCCTTATTTAGGATTTTGATGTTTTCACTTTTCATTCTTCGTTTTTGTAATCACTTATGTAAATAGGGTGTTGAACTTTTATTGGTTTATTATTTCCAGATGTTAAAAAAAGAGATCAAATAACTCAATGGTATATTATGAAATGATCTGTACATTTTGTGTTACCGAATCGGATAGAGTGATACTACTTTTTCTTGTTACCGAATCTACAATATGATTTTTTCAGTAAAATGTTTTTAGTTTTTTTGTTATCAAAGTCGAATATATTGTTCGGATATAAATACGATGTACTAAATTCTAGTCCATTTCTGATTTTGTGAAAACTATTTTTGTGGCTAAACATTCAATATAGAAAGAAACCCCATTTTTATTTGTTAATCAAAGAAACCAAATTAGAATCCTCCAAGAAGTCCATGCTAGTCTTCTCTCGTCAAGCAAAAGCAATTCCTAAGAATAGTTTCAAGTCTCTATTAACTTTTCAAACAAAACTCTCTCGATTTAATTTGTTTAGCTTCTAAACCTTGGAACCTCACAAAAAGAATGACAAATCTTGAAGAGTCTTGGTCTTTGGTTTAAAGAAATAAACTGAAATTAGAAATGCGTACCAGTAATCATCACTAATTAACAAGTGTCTTGCCTTTGTTTCCGACACGTAAACACAATTCACCCAACACCGACTCTCTTTTTCATGCTTCTCACAAGGAAGAATGATACGGCTCTCTTCTTCTTTCTTTTAGATCATTACAAATTATTAAATTATCAATCATATATACAGAGAGAGAGAGAGAGAGACCTTGTTCATCTTGAGGCTCCAGCAATGTGCTAATGAACAATGTACACTTCCCCTAATCGACTCCTATTGGGGGGGGGGGGGGGGGGGGGGGGAGAACCGACTACAAATATCATAGACAGATCCTTCAGGATCGGAGTAGCAGCTGTAACACTTATCAATCTTCCGGGGCATTTCAAGATTTCATCCATTCTTGGCTGCAGCTCAGTGACTGCTTCCCAAGATGGAAGCACAACCCAAAAACCAGATGGATCAAGAATGAAGTATCTTTCCTAAATATATCGAAGCAGAGAGAAAGAGAAAAAATTCTTGAAAAGCATACAATGAATTTATCGGTTGAACTTGCTTTGGCAGCTCCATTGAAGAAGTAGTCGGAAACAATTTTATGATCACTGGTGGTTCCTTGGACATCAACAATGGAACCTCCATTTAAGACTTTGGAAAACATAGAGATGATTTCACTGAGTTGTATAACTCGCAAGTTGGAAACATGGAGAGGATTTCTTTGAAGAAGAAATGGATTTCCGTGTGTTTCCAACTTACGAGTTATACAACTCCAGTGAAATCATCTCTATGTTTTCCAAAGCCTTAAATGGAGCTACCATTGTTGATGTCCGGGGAACCACTAGTGATCATAAAATTGTTTCCGACGACTTCTTCAATGGAGCATTCCGACCATTTCGATCAAGAATGATCCTTCTTTCATAGTATCTGGAACCTTTAATTAGAACACCTGAACGTGTTATAAATTCGACCATGTCTGAATCAACCAAGTTAACCATTTGACAAGAGACTATGAGCAGATGCCAAAGTTCCATGATCCACCTACAAATTAATGAATTAACTAGATTTTGATCCGCCGATCGGCGGGTATAGTTTTGTTTTAATGTTTTTTGATATTTTTTATGTGTATAAATAATACTTTGTAATAAATGATAATATTTTTTATAACATATTAATAATATTAAATTTAGATGTTTGAGATATGTCGAACATATATATATATATATAGGTTTTATGTAGTTTATTTTTATTTTTATTTTTGTAAATGATAATGATCCACGTTAAAGACGGACAAATTTGTTTTTATAGCATGTAGATTTTATTTTTTTGAATAATCTATCTTATTTTTTAAAACATATATTCTATTGTTTGTTAAAGATTTGAGCATTTTTATCATTACGCAGTAGTTAGTATAATATATAAAGCGTATGTGTAATATGGTGGTGAATATATATTATTAATCCAAATATAAGTAATTTGTTTTCTATATTTTTATTTTATGTTTGGAATGTTTTCCAAGACTTGCAATTTTTTATAGAAGCTTATAAAATGAATCTTTATTATTTTATACTTTATTGTAAGAATGAATTTTATTTTAATAAAATATTTAGTTTTTGGATTTTGATATTAATTTTTTTTTTTAATTTGGGTTTACTATTATAAATAATAAAACGGTCAGATTCTGTCTGTTTAGACCCGTCTCATTTATATTTAAGACTCATTTATATCTCTTTGTTTAAATTCGTCAGTAATAACACATGCATGTTTAACACGTTAAGTTAGATTATAAATTTTAATTATAAAAAGTACAAAAATACATGAATTTAACTTTTATATTTTGATTTAATACTAAAAATACAAAATTTGAAAATCCATATAAAGTTCATAATATATTTTTCTTGTAGTATACGAATTAATTATTAGTTGTTTAGTTGTTTCCTAAAATGTAGTATACGAATTAAATTTTTATCTATAAACAAATTCTAGATTCGTTTAAAGCACAATTCATTAATATTACCTAAAATCTAGTAATTCAAATAAAATTCTAACAAAATCCAAGATTTCTATATATATTTGTATACATCTCTAACCTTAATAATTTAAAATTATTAAAGAAATCAATGACATATTTTGTAAATAAATAGAAAATTGTAAACAGTTTCGAAAGTGTGCTTATATTAGTATATATATAGTAATAGTCATAAATCAGTTATTAGAAACATAGATAATTAAAATGTAATATTAATATTAGTAAGTAACTTGAATTTTTTGAAATAAAATAATTTAAATAGTTAAAATGTAATATTAATACTTCCCATATTTCAGGATATGTTTTTCTTATAAAAATTATTTAGTAAAAATTTCTCTTTTGGGTCTTGCTTTTTAAATTTTATTTGGATTTATGTAGAAATGATGTTAAAATATATAGATCCGGCCCATTTGCACCCGTTTATATTTAATACTCATTTAAATTCGTCTGTTTAAACTCCGCAGAAGTAGCACATGTCTTTTTTAGCGTCAACACATGTTTATAAATATTAATTTTAAAAATTTAATACAGTATATACAAAATTTAACTTTAAATATTTTTCTATTTATTTTTACTTTAACTAAATCCAATATTTCCAGTTATTTTTCAACAATATATAGAAAACTTTCAGAATTAATATAACAGAGATCACAAGTCTTTAACCACCCTTCTTCATATAACGTCTCTCGACTCTCTCGTATGTTTCTCAACTGCCGCAAGATCTCTAACTTAGAGATATGAAATTTATTTACAAAGAAAAGATATGGAATAGATATACTAGTTATTGTAATTTCTATAATGATAAGATATTGTGAAATTGTCGTGATATTGTTACAATTACAATTAATAATTTTGTCTGATATTTCTTAATTACATTTTTATCCTCAATAAATTTAAAATCTAACAAAGAAATTTAGTGGCATAATTTGTAATTAAATAGAAAACTAATGGTATTTTCTTATTTGTACTTCTGTTTTAATAGTATAGATCCATAACTAAATTTATATTTTTAGATTTTGTTAAAGAAAATCTTTATTACTGAAACGAATTTTGAATCAAAACCAAATAAAAAGCTTCTATTTTTTCTTTTGATAAGTTAGCAAAACAATAGTTTGATAAATTGTGAATATTTCAAAAAATATTATAGATGAGATTTTCGAAAGTAATTATTATATAAATTTATTATTTTTATTCCAAAATTATTTACAAAGAAAAGATATGGAATAGATATAGTAGTTATTGTAATTTCTATGATGATAAGATATTGTGATATTGTCGTGATATTGTTACAATTACAATTAATAATTTTGTATGATATTTCTTAATTACATTTTTATCCTCAATAAATTTAAAATCTAACAAAGAAATTTAGTGGCATAATTTGTAATTAAACAGAAAACTAATGGCATTTTCTTATTTGTACTTCTGTTTTAATAGTATAGATCCATAACTAAATTTATATTTTTAGATTTTGTTAAAAAAAATCTTTAATACTGAAACGAATTTTGAAATCAAAACCTAATAAAAAGCTTCTATTTTTTCTTTTGATAAGTTAGCAAAACAATAGTTTGATAAATTGTGAATATTTTCAAAAAATATTATAGATGAGATTTTTGAAAGTAATTATTATATAAATTTATTATTTTTATTCCAAAATTATTTAATTGTATTTATATTATGTGATCAACTTATTAGAAAAATTGTTATTTAAGTTACCATACTCAATTATATAAATATTATTTTAAATATATTTTTTTTGTTTAAATGGAAGATATTCTAGTGATTGATATTGTTTGGAAAGTATTTATTAAAAATGTGTAATATTCTAGTGTATGCTTGTGTATAGTTTATTTAAATGCACTACAAAATTTTAAATACAATTTTGTCCCTAATTATGGACAAAACTAACAAAGGAAATGAGTGGCATTGACTGTAAATAATTGAAATTTTTTAGACATTTTCTATTTTGTACTTCTATTTTAATAGTATCGATAGACGAATATAATAAAAATACTAATTGTGTAAGAGACTAAAAAATCATGATGAATATATATCTGGTAGAGATTCACATTCATTTTACTCTAAGAAGTTTAAAAAAATATATTATCTTTTACATATCTTTACCTTTTTGTTTTGGGCATTGAAACAAATTTCTTGATAAATATTTTTTAAAATGTATAATAAAAAACAAAATTCTAAAAAGAGTTCAAGTAACTCGATGGTATATTATGAAATGATTTGTACATTTTGTGTTACCGAATCGAATAGAGTGATACTACTTTTTTATGTTACCGAATCAACATTATGATTTTTTTCAGTAAAAGATTTTTTTTTTTTTTTTATTAAAGTCGAATATATTGTTCGGATATAAATACAATGTACTAAATTCTAGTCCATTTCTGATTTTGTGAAAACTATTTTTGTTGCTAACCATTCAATATAGAAAGAAATCCCATATTTATTTGTAAATCAAAGAACCCAAATTAGAATCCTCCAAGAAGTCCATGCTAGTCTTCTCTCGTCAAGCAAAAGCAATTCCTAAGAAGTAGTTTCAAGTCTCTTTTAACTTTTCAAACAAAACTCTTCTCGATTTAATTTGTTTAGCTTCTAAACTTTGGAACCTCACAAAAAGAAGGTCAAATCTTGAAGAGTCTTTGGTTTAAAGAAATAAACTGAAATTAGAAATGCGTACCAGTAATCATCACTAATTAACAAGTGTCTTGCCTTTGTTTCCGACACGTAAACACAATTCACCCAACACCGACCCTCTTTTTCATGCTGTTCACAAGGCAGAATGATACGGCTCTCTTCTTCTTTCTTTTAGGTCATAACAAGTTATTAAATTATCATCATATATACAAAGAGAGAGATGTGTAAGAGACTAATTTGGCGTTTCCCACCAACCTAACTTCCCTTCTACTTCATCCACAACTCGTGTCCACCTTTGTTCAAGATTATTATTATAAACACGCCTCCCGCGTGAAAGTAAAAACGCAACCATCATAAAGAAACATACAAACAGAACACTTCTGGCTTCACTGCCGATTTGTGATGGAGGAGAATAAGGCCAATCATGGTGATGATGGGCATGATTGTGTTCCTCCTTTCCATAGCCAAGTCGTGAAGATCAAGAAAGAGTTTGAGAAAATTCAACACCCGTCGCTAAGGCAGCCTGAGATGCCGAGGGTACTTCGCGAGATCACGGCTCCACGGCGTTCCCGTTCTCCCCTCGGCGTAGGAGAGAGAGACAGACCCATATCCGTTGGGAACTGATAGCAAAGAAAGAGAGAAATGGAGATAGGCTATTCTCTGTGTATTTAGGCTTTCTCTTTTGTCTTTCAATGTAAATATCATGAGTCTCCTGTTCAATACCCTGAAACAATAAATCTTTTGCTTCTCTTCTAATCGCTCTTCCCTCATGTGTTCTAATCTTTGACGGGTAAACCAACTACTTCATAGAGAAATCTCGATCGCTGTACGTTTTTTAAAATGAACGATCTTAAAAGAGATTCATCTTGAAAATTTGAGGTTTGAAACAAGGAAAGCCTAGAGAACACTTACAGGATGATGCTTATCATATGATGCACTTGGTATCTCCTGAGACGATAGTAACTTAACCCTTCTCGTGAGGTCTTTCATGACATCTATGATCAGTGATTGCTTCTGGATTCGGTACTTGATACTCAATTCTGCTGTGGCTGAAACACCTTATTAGAGTATGGTTAAGTATGTTAACCAATTTCATATATGGTTTAGCATAGACAAGAATACTCTGAGTATATCTATACTATTAAAACAGGTGACTGACATTAAGTATGTTAAACATAAATGTTGTTTCCGAAATTTGCCATTGATATTATTAGGATTTGTAACCTTCATTAAGGGTAATTAGGGAATATAACATTATCTCTACAATCCATGTTTCCAAACAAGACAATTATTAAACATGTAACCAAACAAACAAAATCTAATGGGTCCCACTTTCCTAATTAATTAAAATCAAAACAAATTAATTGATAAATATAATGAATAATTTATACATCAACTATTATATATAAATTAAGATTCTCTAATTTATGATTTAATTCAAAATATATTTATAATATATTTTAATATTTTTTATTTTGTTTCAAATATATATATATATATATATATATATATACGATTGATGTTTTTACGATTGTACTTTTTAGCAGGTTTTTCCATCAAACTGAAAAATATATAATTAATTAAACGGGTTGAAAAATTAATTAGCCAATCTCGATTATAAATTTTCTAAACAAAAATTCGCATATAGTAAATAATTTCAGCTGATATATTTTAAAATTAATAAAATATTAAAATGATTCCATACTTATATTATTCAAATATTTGAAGCGACAAATTATGTTTTATGTTTAAATGAAGTTTTAACGGATAGTTCCATCAAATTTGAAAATTATATATACGACTACAACATGTATTTTATAAAATAATATTTTAGATAAATAAAATAATAATTAAACATATACCACATAACTTTTACAATAGTTGTTTTCACATATATATATATTTTCCAAAATATGATCTTACGATACAACACAGATTAAAATATATAATGCGAAATCGTTATTTTAATCTCTTAATCCTTACGATATATCTCCTCCAAATAACACATAATTCATTTTAAAAAAAAAACTAAATTGCTAACTCACTGTTTATAATGTTGGTTAAACAATTATAATCAAAATTAGATTACATAATTAAAAATCTAAACTACTATTAATAAAATGAATAAAAAGTAAAATTTGTAAAGAAAATTAAACCCGCACTTTCTAAGTGTGGGTCAAAATCTAGTCAATACTATTAAAACAGGAAGGTTTGCCATGGTACATAAATGTTGTTTCGGGAATTTGCCCTTGATATTATTAGGATTTGTAACCTTCATTAAGGGTAAAACTGTAAAACAATGTATATTAATGATTTAATTAAATTTCATTAAGAGTAATTAGGGAATATAACATTATCTCTACAATCCATGTTTCCAAACAAGACAATTATTAAACATGTAGCCAAACAACCAAATTCTAATTGGTCTCACTTTCCTAATTAATTAAAATCAAAACAAATTAATTGATAAATATAATTAATAATTTATACATCAACTATTATATATAAATTAAGATTCTCTAATTTATGATTTAATTCAAAATAAATTTATAATATATTTTAATATCTTTTTTTTTCAAATATATATATATATATATATATATATACATATTACGATTGATGTTTTTACGATTGTACTTTTTAGCAAGTTTTTCCATCAAACTGAAAATATTTAATTAATTAAACGGGTTGAAAAATTAATTAGCCAATCTCGATTATAAATTTTCTATAAAAAAATTCGCATATAGTAAATAATTTCAGTTGATATATTTTAAACTTAATAAAAATAATAAAATGATTTCATACTTATATTATTCAAATATTTGAAGCGTCAAATTATGCTTTATGTTTGAATGAAGTTTTTAACGGATAGTTCCATCAAATTTTCAAATTATATATACGACTACAACATGTATTTTATAAAATAATATTTTAGATAAATATAATAACAATTAAACATATACCACATAACTTTTACAGTAGTTGTTTTCACATATATATATATATTTTTTCCAAACTATGATCTTACGATACAACATATTAAAATATATAATGCGAAATCGTTATTTTAATCTCTTAATCCTTACGATATAAATCCTTCAAATAACACATAATTCATTTTTTTTTTAAAAAACTAAATTGCTAACTCAATGTTTATAATGTTGGTTAAACAATTATAATCAAAATTAGATTACATAATTAAAAATCTAAATTACTATTAACAAAATGAATAAAAAGTAAAATTTGTAAAGAAAATTAAACCCGCACTTTCTAAGTGCGGGTCAAAATCTAGTAAAGAGTATTGTTGTGACAAATAATTAAAATTAACTGAAAATAACAACTTCTTTTTGATCTCCACTCTCTCTTTTCATGAGCTCCAGCTCGTCTAAAAATTTATCTGGAGCTTTATTTTTGCTCGACAATGGTGATTGCACGCAGTTCCTGCCGCATTCAAGCCAGAACAGTAACAACCTCAACTCGCCGTTTTTCTATTCCTGAAAAAAAATCTCCGATGTTGACACTGAATCCGATTTCAGAAATTCCGATTGACAGCATACATCCACCATTTCACTTCACCAATGGCGACAATACAAATATTTACATAATCTTTGAAGTGTTACGATAACTGGAATATCGCAATGACCATGGCTTTAGATGCCAAGAACGAATTTGCGTTTGTTGATGGCTCGATTATGCGTCCTGTTGAATCCCATAGTAGCTTTAGAATATGGCCTAGGTGTAACTCAATGTTAAATCGTGGATCTTGCATTTAGTGTCTAAGAAAATATACAAAAGTATTCTTCGTTTTAATGATGCATTAGACATATGGAAGGATTTACTTGCTTATTATCACATTACAAATCTCCCGAGATCATACCAACTGTTCCAACATATATGATCTCTTCAACAGGGAACAATGAATCTTGCTACCTATTACACCACTTTGAAAACTCTTTGGAATGAATTGGATTGAGCAAATTTCATCAAAACTTGTTGAAATTGTAAATGTTGCAGAGCCACACAAACTAAGGCAAAACATTCAAAGGTGGTAAAATTTTTGGCTGGCTTAATGAAACTTATGTGGTCATTAGAATCCAAATTATCATAAAGAAGAATGTGACAGAGCTATTTGAGATTTACAATCTATTAGATCAAGATCATAAGCAGAGAAACATCATTTTTGTTCAGAATGCAACAGTTTTTCAAGTTTCTGCTCCAACTCTAATACTGGTGTCCATCAATGCTGCTCAAGCCAATGTCAAAAGAAAACAAAACAAACCAGTGTGTTCACATTGTGGGTATAATGAACATGCGGTGGATACTTGTTATAAGATGCATACCCATCCCATTGGAGTCAAATACAAAGTGAAAGCAACAAGATGGGAAACAACCTTATAACAAGAACGATGCAGCTACAAAGCCTATAGTAGCTCAGATGTCGCTTGCTGATCCCAACACATCAAATTCTGTCTCCACCATGATCAACAATGTCACCAAAGATCAAATAGAAGGGGTTATTGCATATTTCAGCACTCAACTCCAAATTATGAGTGCTCAAGTAAATTGCATAGCCTCATCATCTGGTGGTTCTATAACAACTCTTCCGGGTATGTTTTTTTTCCTCTTATACTCTTTGCTTCATTATCATGTTAAGAGCTACAAGAATTTCCCTATGTTCGGAATCTTGGATTATAGATAGTGGAGCGACAGTCCATGTTGAACATGATAAGGGATTATTTGATGAAATATATGATGTAATGAATAACTTTGTCACTTTACCAACCATATTTGGTGCGAGAATTGCAAGGATATGCATAATTAAACTAAATGATCATATGAAATTGAACAATGTTCTCTACATTTCAGACTTTGGACTGAACCTCATGAGTGTAATTCAGCTAACAAAATATTTGGGATGTTGAATTGTATTTGATCCGGATACTTGTATGATACATGATGATCATACCAATGGGTTGATGAATAGTAAGGATGAGAAAATATCAAATATCTATGTGCTTGATACATCTGATCTCATAGGTTCAACATCAAGTCTACAACAATTCAACATCTATTATAATGTTGTAGTTGATTCACAATAGATTAGGCCATCCATCTATGTAAAAAAACTGATTCAATCATAGATGTTCTTGGTTTAAAAGAAAGGAATAAAGGATCGTGTCAGTGTGAGATTTGTCCACTTGCGTAACAGAAACAACTGCCTTATATTTCCAAGAATAATGTTTATGATAATGCTTTTGATCTCTTACACATTAATATATGGGGACCCTTCGCTGTATCAACCATGGAAGGTTATAGGTATTCCCTAACTATTGTAGACAATCACACTCGTTTCACTATGGACAAAAGACGAAGTTATCAATGTTTTTATTGACTTCGTTTGATTGGTCCAGAAGTTTTGTCGTTATCTTCTCGGTTCGAGCGGATAGGGAAAGCACGAGATGTCATCGTGCCATTTTAGATTTGATAGAGATTATCCTCTCGCCTTATTCTATGAATTATAGACTTAAGGCCTGCAGTTTAGGTCGCAGATCAAATGGCATGGTCGTTTTTGGTGGTTGCTCTTATCCGTTCGTTGTGGGTTGCTACGCGATTTGCCGTAATGAAGGATAATGAAGACGAAACCTATCCTTAGGTCTGGAGGTCTATTGATTCTTCATGATAATTTTCTTATCATCTCTGGTGTCCAATAATATCGTGGCAGCAGCACCTTGGCCAACAAGAAGAATTTCATTTTGGTTAATCGGGTAATCATATTGTTCAGGCTGACCGTCAAATATTGTTTTCTGGTAATACTCTCATCCAAGGATATTTTGGTATACCATTCTTAGATTGTGCTTGAATTTATAAAATATGTCATGCTTGTGTCTTTATTGGTGTCTTATCCTGAGCGTACCAAACTGTGTCGATAATTCCGGTATGACCTGATTTTCGTCATTTCACTTCTAACCAATGGGAGTTTGACATTTCCTCACCAACTTTGGTTTTTAAGACCAACCAATGGTAATGAGACTCTATCCTCCATATTTTGTTCGTGGTTTGCTTTTTCCAATAGAAAGGAGCCATTTCTTTTTATTAAACCGATAAAAAATTAACCAGTGAGAATTGTGTACTTCATCCAAAGTCTGGCCAGGTTGTTAGTGGTCCAGTGAGAGCTGAAAATTTATCCACCTGATATGGAAATGTTGGCCAATCAGACATGAGCATTAAGCTTTATGGTCAAATCATTTGAAATTTAGTCCAATCAGAGCTAGACATCTTTTTAGCTTCTTGGTTTTTGTATGAAAATAACTGGTTTTTGCAGGAAAATAACTAAAATTTTCTCATGGTTCAGACATAAAAGAAAATGTGCTGGTCCTCTTCCCAAGATGATTAGATTCACGTGGTTGATCTGTTGGAGCATTATTCCGCATATTGATGCATACTTATCCCCCTAATTTAGATGTACTGGTCGTTTTAAGGCCATTTTGGTCTATCTTCGTTTCTTCTCTAACCATTTGAATTTTCTTGCGACCAAGTACCATAATATGATCTATCTTGAGTCTTGTATTAGTCTTGGGTTGTTTTGGAACATTTAACTTCCTCGGCCGTCCATATTGGTCTTTTGCCGATGATTGTGAACCGTCTTAAAAAATGCATGTTCTTTCTGATTTTTATCTCGACCAAAATTCTGCCTATTATTCCCAAGGTCGTTTATCATCGTTCCTCCTGCGTTTTCTTGATGTTGGACTTTTTGGTTGTACTTAGCTCTTGGTAGGGTTATTACACATCTCTTATCAAATCGCTGCATATATGTCCTATGAGAATTTGTCTCATAAATATAAAGCGTATAGTTGTGCTGTCGATTTACATTATGAACCAGCTTCTTTTACTCAAGCCAACAAGTTTGATGAATGGCTACATGTTATGTATAAAGAATTAGTTTCTCTAGAAAGCACTAAAACTTGGTCACTTTGTTCATTGCCTACAAATAAACATGCATTTGGATGCAAATGGGTATATAAAGTAAAGGTGAAAGCAGATGGGAGCTTGAGGCGATATAAAGCTCGATTAGTTACCAAAGGATATACACAACAAGAAGGGGTTTATTTTGTTGATACCTTCTCTCATGTGGAAAAAATGACAACAGTTAAGACCCTTTTGGTTGTTGTAGCTGTAAAACAATGGAGTCTAACTCAACTAGATGTCTCCAACGCATTCCTCAATGGTGACTTGTCCGAAGAAATCTATATGAAGTTGCCTCCAGATTGCACACCAAGACAGGGGAAAAATTTACCTCCTAATCCAGTTTGCAAGTTTCATAAGTCACTTTATGGACTAAAACATGCTTCTCACCAATGGTTTTTGAAGTCCAGTTCCACATTAATGAACCTAGACTTTTAGAAATCAAACTCAAATCACACCGTAACAAGAATTGTACCTACATAGTTGTACTTGTTTACGTTGATGATATTATAAGAATGAGTAATGATGATAGTGAGGTTGATAAGTTGAAGGAGAATCTAACTTTCGCTTTCAAACTTAGAGACTTAGGATCTTTGAAATATTTCCTAGGTTTCGAGATTGCTAGAAATAGTAAAGGTATATCATTTTGTCAACGGAAATAAACCCTGGTTTTACTAGAAGAAACTGGCTTATTGGCTGGTAACCCATCAAATGTTCCCATGGACCCTAGTGTGAAACTTGCTCAAGATACACCAGAACCTGGTCTTGAGGATTCAAGTCTTTACAAACATCTTGTTGGAAGAATGATGTATTTGACTATAACCAAACCATATATAACTTTTGATGTGAACAAACTATACCAGATTACTCCAGCTCCTAAGAATTCAGATCTCCATGTTGCATACAAAGCTTTACATTATCTGAAAGGAACAACTGATTTTGGACTTTTCTATTATGCTGGTTCTAATTATGTCCTGCAAGCCTTCACATACGCGGATTGGGCATCATGTCCTGACTCTTGTAGATCGACTTCAGGGTATTGTATGTTTCTTGGAGATGCATTAATCTCTTGGAAATCCAAGAAACAACAAACAATCTCTCATTTCTCTGCAGAATCAAAATACAGAGCAATGCAGTATGACTCACGAGAAGTAGTCTGGTTATATCATCTGATACAGGAGTTGCATGCACCTCAAACTGGACCAGTAACTTTCTTCTGTGACTCAACTGCAGCTATTCATATTAGCCAATAACCTAGTCTTTCAATAGAAGACACACTGAACTAAATTGTCATCAAGTTCGAGAAAGGATTGAAGTTGGATATACCTAAACACTTCATGTTCACACAAACAATCAAGTGCGAGAAAGGATTTAAGTTGGATACACAAGACACTTCATCTCAGTTTTATGCTCTAGTTGGCAAGATGGCTTTGAAATCTATCTACATACTATCTTGAGGGGGAATATTAGAATATAGTTAAATATGTTAACCAATTTCATATATGGTTTAACATTGACCAGAATACTCTGAGTATATAAAGAATATTATTGTAACAAACAATTAAGATTAAGGGAAATAACAAATTCTTTTCGATCTTCACTCTCGCTCTTTATGACCTCAAGCTCGTTTAACACACCTTGTTTCAATATAGCCTCGTCTTCTATTATATTCGTTGGAAAGTGTCCCAATGCAATAATACAAAGGGCCTGATTGGAAAGGCTCGTAGCAGAACATTAGCAATAAGTAGCATAAGCAGTATGTTGCTGAAGTTGTATGCTCTAATTAATATATATTTTTAGTGATTGGTAGAGCTGTTAGTGATTAAATATAAAATTATAAAATATTTAATTATATTTAACTATAATTATTCTAAAGTGTTATATATGTATATATATTATATTTTGCACATAAGTTTTTGTTTTTGTTTTTTCATGTATTTAAATTATTTATCAAATTATTATATGTATATATTATATTTAAAACATAAGTTTTTTATATATTTAAATTATATTATTAAATTATTATATGTATATATTATATTTAGAAAATAAGTGTTTCATTTTTTTGTATATTTAAATTATATTTATTAAATTATTATATGTATATATTATATTTTCATATATATTTTTAAAAACAATAGATAAATAAATATTAATAATAATAATTTTAAAAATATATGCATATATTTTATGTTAATTAACAAATTTAATTAATTATTTGATTTTTAAAAAATATTTAATATTTTAGAAGTTAATGTTGTGGAAATGCTCCATATGAGAGCATAGAGAACATAAGCATTTGAAAGCATTTGCATCTTGTAAATGCTCTTCTACATGCTTTTTAAATACAACATGATTGGTTAATAAAAAGCATAATGCTCTTCCTAATACTCTCCCAATCAAACTCAAAGGGCAACTACAGTGCGGAAAACGGCAACCTTGGCAATTTTCCCCCTCTACTGGCAATGGACCTCCTATGGTTACCTATCATAATAAGAAGGAAAGAATTATAGAGATGGTTCAGTTCCACTCTTTGACTCTTATTCTAGGAAATAAAAATTGCTTTGGATATCGAGTTAGACAGATAGCGGTTTGAATACCTTGATGGTTGGCATTTTACCGGCTAGATTCAATTGGGAAAGCAACTGATGTTGTCATCGAGCTAGAAAAGATATTTTTGGGGAAGAAACACCAGCCGCCATGCTTGCAGCGTCCAAGAGTTGTTCATTGTATTTAATCTCAATGGTGTCGTATGGATTTTATTCGTTCACAAATCCATATTCCAAATGGAAAAAGTTGTTGCTAAGGCAACCATAATTGAGTAGCAATAAATCGTTTTCTTTGACTTCAGACTCTGCAACAAACTGATTCACAGAGAAAGAGTTTTTTTCACTTGCGTTCGGATAAACAAAAACCCACTTTAATAACATAGATCTTAAGATACGAACCTTAACAAGGGTGTTTGTATCATAACCGTTCTCTTGAATGATCCAGACGTTATGTGTAAAGTCGTGGTTGCACATATCATTCAACAAAAGCATCATGGGAACATCATCATAAGACCCACCTTGAAGCTTTTTATTACCATGTAAGCAAAATTCTATAGTTGAAACAGCCGACATGGTCCACCCGAGGGCAGATGCATTTACATCTTGGCCGCTGAAAGGATGATCAATGGCCTTAACATCTTCAAGACTCTGTCTAATCTCTTTCACAAAATCAAGAAGAAAATGACATCTTTTATTGACTTGTTCCCAAAGAAGGCAAAAAAAAAATCTGCATCATCTAATTGAAATGGTACAAAATGAGACTCATCTCGATTAGGTCTGAAGGTCTATCTAACCTGATAGAGAAGAGGCGCAAATTGCAAGTTCTTTATGTGTTCTTCAGGAAAGAATATGGGAGCAATATAAGTTTATTTGGAGATTGCTTATGTATGGCCAGCAGAAAGAATCTTTATTGGCTCTTTCTTGCAATAATCTCAATCCCAATTTCATTGTCCATAACTCGTCTCCCAAATTTCTCATAGTCGGTAAAGTATTGAAGTCACCAAAATTTTGGAAGCTTGATTTAAAAGAATTTTATGAGCTAAGCTTCAGCTCCCACAACCATAACACCAACATGACTGAATAATAATCATCATCATTTGACTAATTTATAATCAATGCTCTCAAAAATTAACACTAGTCAAAATATTTCCCTGAAGCCTGGGAACATGGAACAAAGGTATGAAAAGTGTAAAAATTTGGTAAAAGAAAACATTGAACAAGAACAAGAAATTAAAACTTACTAGGAACTCGACGGGCTAAAGCGGCAAGGAGAGAAGACGATGGGGCATCATCTGATTTGAAGTGTGATGGAACGTGAGTAGGGAGAGCGATGATAGGTTAAGATCACATTTATCATTTGTCAGGCGAAGACTTAGAAGCAAGGAGAAAATGTGGAGATTATTTCAATCAAAGTGGCTACGGCGGGAAACTGGAAAAGAAGAGAACCTCTTGGCGAGAAGGAGAGTTCATATATTAACTAAATAAATCTCGTTTTTGTGTCGTTTTATTAAGAGTCTAGTACTATGTCGTTTTTTCATGAGAACTTTAGGATGTTGTATTTAAGGTTGTAAATATTTTCTAGGGGTTATCCCTCATATGAACAAATATCTTATCAAGTATTTTCTTTTCTCTACTCATTTATGTCTAATCACTCTATATTTCTCTTCTCAACTCTTCTTTTCACAAGCTAAATCTATCAAGTGGTGCTTATCATCTAGAGTAAATGATGGCTCCTCAACCAGCTGAAACCGTCGTTCAGATTCGCGATCTATGTCTCCGGAACTCGAGTCGAATGTAGTGCCATCAACCGTGGTGATGCTTGAGAAGAGGGTGGAGTGATGGATAAAGACATGGCTTGGATTAAGGAGTCTCTGAGAAACTTTTTGAGAAATCAAATCTAGGGGGATGGAAGAGAAGGTACCCCTGTAGGATTTGCGAGTCCTTTATCTAGATGATTGGTTGTTTCGGGTAGAAAAATGTTTTGTAAGGAATAGGACCCCTGAATCAGAGAAGCTTGAGCAGGCACTGTCTTGTCTAACTGGATCTGCAGTCACCTGGTCGAGATACTCGCAGGATAAGGAGCATATTTTGGGATGGAAAGACTTTAAGGACAAGTTCTAATTGCGACTTAGATCCAGAAGAGAAAGCTTGACAGTTGATTATTTATTGAGTATTACTCAGAAGGGTAGTGTAGATGAGTATCGAGAACGATTTGAGGAGATGTCAATGGAACTTACTCATGTGACTGATGATGTTCTGGAGTCCGCTTTTCTCAAGGGAATGAAGAGTATTCTAATAGATCAAGTGGTTCGATGTAGGCCAACGAATATAAGTAAAATTGCATAGGTAGCTCGGATAATCGAGTCTTAGGAGAATGAAAATGCAAGCTATCAGGTGAAGGTGTTTTCACGAACCATTTCTGCGCCGACTCTGACTCAAACAAACCAAACCAAAATAGCAGCCCTACGCGTGTTAACGAGTTCGTACCAGTCAGGAAATCGTTTGATAATGGAAGAGATGTTAGAAAGAAAAACTTGGGTGGTGAATTTTGAAACTATAACCCCTGCATGCATTGTGGTGATAAGTGGTTTCTGGGACATTGGTGTAAAAACCAGCGCTTTCAAGTGTTTTGAGGTTGAAGGAGAAGATGAGCAGGACAATATGGTTATGAATGAACAAGAGGAAAATGACACCACTCAAGACACATAGGAAGCACAAGAGTTATTCACATTGTCGATGCACTCTGAATAAGGTCACAATTCCTGATCACTATCCAATTCTGGTTATAGAAGATTTACTCGATGAGTTGCACGGTGCCACCGTATTCTCTAAGCTAGATCTGAAATCCGGCTACCATCAGATTAGAGTGAAGAGTATTGACGTAGAGAAGACAACCTTCAAGACGCATCAAGGGCATTATGAATTCCTTGTAATTCGCTTTGGACTGACAAATGCTCCCTCTGCATTCCAATCAGTCATGATTGATGTGTTTAGGCTTTATCTACGACGGTTTGTGTTAGTATTTTTTGTCGATATCTTCGTTTACAGCCCATATATCACTACGCACCTGGCGCATCTTGAGACAATCCTAGCACTGATGAAAAAGCATTGCTTCTTTGCTAACGCCAAGAAATTTAGTTTTGGACAAATGGAATTATCTTACCTTAGCCACATTATTTCAGGAGATCGTGTAGTTGTAGGCCCTCAGAAGGTAGAAGCCATGCTGAAATGGCCTGAACAAAGGACAATAACCGAACTGTGAGGATTCTTAGGCTTAACAAGCTGTTATCGGCGGTTTTCCAAGAGTTATGGACATATTGCAAGAACACTTACAGAGCTACTTAAGAAAGATGGGTTCCAGTGGTCTGAGGCGTCAACTATTGCATTTCAGAACTTGAAAATAGCAGTGACCCATCTATCGGTACTGATATCTAGATTTCAACCAAACCTTCACAGTTGAGAATGATGCTTCAGGGTTGGGAATAGGTGAAGTTATATCACAAGGAATGCAACCTATAGCTTTTCTCAGTTAAGTCTTTTCTTCACAAGGCCATGTTAAATCAGTTTATGAAAGAGAGTTGTTGGCCATCGTCAAAGGCAGTTACCAAATGGAAACATTACCTCACTGGTAAATATTTCATAATCAAAACAAACCAACACATCTTGAAGATTTTCCTTGGTCAAAAGGCAATGTCGTCGGTTCAGCAACGTTGGGCTTCTAAGCCGATAGGTCTGAAGTATAAGATCGAGTATAAGACAGGAGTGAATAATCGAGTTGCAGATGCCTTGTGAAGGAATTTAGGGCGGTTTTAATCTCATTAAGCAACCCTAAATATAAATTCCATAGCCTAGGATCTAGGGTTTAGGTTTATTGAATCATAAGGATCTCGAAAGTACCTGGAGATTAGCAGCGGAAGATGAATAGGTATTCGAGATTCACGAGCGCCTCAAGTGCTGCGCCTCTACTGGTATCCACACGCACACAAACTGGAATCCGCCGGGATGCTAGTGCCGGGAGATCGGATCTCTTCGGGATTCCTGTGTTTCTGAGAGGTGGCTGTAATTAGGCTAAAACTTAGGCTCCAGGTCGTGCTATATCACATATATATAGACCTGAGAAAACCAAATTAATCACTGAACCAAACCGAGATTAATTAAGTCATTAAACCGAAATTAGTATTTCGATTTACGCCTTGTGTCGATCGACACCACTCTTAGTGTCGATCGACACACCCTCAAAACATGTATATAATGTGTATCAAATACACATTAATTAGATCATTACATTAATGATCATTCCCACATGAAGTATATCCAGTTTGCTTAGGTGTGTGACCCTGTAGGATCATATAATACTAGCAATGAGTTCATAACTCACAGATCACAAGTGGCTCCTAGCAAAACATTATGATCACCTAGCATTATATGAATGTCTAATCTCGACAACACAACTATCTCTAGAGTGATTACAAATATGATTTCAGGACATTCCCAACAATCTCCCACTTGTACTGGAATCATCTATTCCCATAATCCCTTCGTCTCTATATCTCGATCTGGCATAAGGCAATATCCGTGTCATCCTTATTAATCCAAGATCATGTTCATCGAACTCTGATTTATACTGACAAGACAAACGACTGACAATCACCTCGTTTGAGTGCGGCCACACATTTCTCAGTATCAAATCTTCGATGGGCCCTGAGATATTTATCTCCTGTTATATAGGAGGGACAAATCCCATCTTGTTCCATCCCTATTCCTTCACACACTTCATGATACGCCCAATCAATGCCTTTATAGTCACCTGTTACGGCTGACGTTTGACAAAGTCAAAGCGGACCTATTCACATGTAAGAAAACATGATGAACTCAGGTCTAAGGACTATACTCTATAGTCGTAATGAAAACTCTCATGGCACTTATATAACTATCCTGTAGAGTTCTCATTAGCGGATCATGTCTGATCCTGTGTTCTCTAACACATATCTATGTGATTGACTTTAATACTCTTATTAATGACTCCATGAAACTTAGTCATCAGTCACCTCACATACTAGTCTCACGCGGTTGTTAAACGCGGTTGTTAATGTCCCTCTTTAACAACCTTGACCAGGGACCAACATAATTTATGTCATTTATTATTTATAGAGTTTCATGATCAAGTCACATACTTGATGACCTATAAAATGTCATAAATTACTTTGGAACTATTATTTAATAACATAGTTAAATAATACTGAAACAAATTTCATTAAAATAACATAACCATAATATGTCTATATGAACATCATATCATAACTAAAACCAAAAACAACTCCCACTAAAACCAAGATCACATCTTAAGAAATCTAATGCCTATAGCATTAGTCTGATTCTCATGCGCTCTCGCTCAGCATGTGTCGAAGGACACTGCGTCTTGCTAAGAGTAATGCCATGAGACATTGGTATGAAGCACTTCTTTGAATCATGCACACTGAACCTGTGTAAGACCTTATCAAAATAAGTATCTTGACACAATCCAATTAGCTTGTTCAATCTATCTCTATAGATTCTTATTCCAAGAATGTATGCAACTTCATTGAAAACAACCTCCGAGCCAAGTCTTAACAGACTGAAGCAATGGAACGTCATTTCCGAGAAGGAGTATGTTATCTACATACAGTACGAGAAATGCAACTGTGCTCCCACTAGTCTTCTTGTAAACACACGGTTCCTCTTCGTTCCTGATGAAGTCAAACTTTTTGACCGCTTCATCAAAACGAAGATTCCAACTCCGAGATGCTTGCTTCAATCCATAAATGGATCGATGAAGCTTGCATACCTTCCTAGCAGCATTAGGATCAATGAAACCTTCAGGTTGTGTCATGTACACATCCTGTTTTAGAATTCCATTAAGGAAAACTGTTTTCACATCCATCTGCCAGATCTCATAATCATAATTAGCGACGGTTGCTAGGAGAATCCGAATGGACTTAAGCATAGTGACTGGGGAATAGGTTTCTTCATAGTCAATACCATGAATTTGCTTGAAACCTTTTGCCACCAACCTTGCTTTGTATATCTGAATATTACCATCCACGTCAACTTTTCTTCTTGAAAATCCATTTACACTCAATGGCTTTTACACCATCGGGTAAATCAACCAAAGTCCATAATTGGTTCTGTGACATGGATCCCATTTCGGATTCAGCGGCTTTCAGCCATTTTCGGAGCCAGGGCCCATCATTGCTTCTTCAAAATTCGCAGGCTCGTCACTGTCAATGATCAACATATCATGGCAATTGGTCACGAGAAATCCAAATCTCTCGGGTTCGTGACGAATCCTTTCGGATTTGCGAACTTCAGGCACCACAGATGTAGGTTCTACAACTCTTTGTAGATCCAACTGCTGCTCGTCCTCATCAGGTTGAGCAGTCTCTTGTGATTCTCGAATCTCTTCGAGTTGTACTTTACTCCCACTGTTCTTCCTGGAAAGAAAGTCTCTCTCAAGAAAAACACAGTTCCGAGCAACAAACACTTTGTTCTCGGACCGGTTGTAAAAGTAATATGCCTTGGTCTCCTTAGGATAACCAACGAAGTAGCACTTATCGGATTTGGGTGTGAGCTTATCAGAGATTAAACGTTTTTACATAAGCCTCACAACTCCAAATCTTCATGAAAGACAATTTAGGAACATTTCCAGTCCACATCTCATGCAGTGTCATTGTAACTGATTTTGATGGAACCCTATTTAGTGTAAACGCAGACGTTTCTAGAGCGTATCCCCAGATGGATAATGGAAGATCTGAGTGACTCATCATTGATCGAACCATATCTAATAAAGTCTGATTCCTCCTCTTGGCGAGAAGGAGAGTTCATATATTAACTAAATAAATCTCGTTTTTGTGTCGTTTTATTAAGAGTCTAGTACTATGTCATTTTTTCATGAGAACTTTAGGATGTTGTATTTAAGGTTGTAAAGCCTATTTTCTAGGGGTTATCCATCATATGAACAAATATCTTATCAAGTATTTTCCTTTCTCTACTCATTTATGTCTAATCACTCTATATTTCTCTTCTCAACTCTTCTTTTCACAAGCTAAATCTATCAAGTGGTGCTTATCATCTAGAGTAAATGATGGCTCCTCAACCAGCTGAAACCGTCGCTTCAGATTCGCGATCTATGTCTCCGGAACTCGAGTCGAGTGTAGCGCCGTCAACCCTGGTGATGCTTGAGAAGAAGGTGGAGTGATGGATAAAGACATGGCTTGGATTAAGGAGTCTCTGAGAAACTTTTTGAGAAATCAAATCTAGGGGGATGGAAGAGAAGGTACCCCTGTAGGGTTTGCGAGTCCTTTATCTAGGGGTCAGTAACAGATCTTTGGTAGGTCGTTCACGGGAGCTGATCCGATCGGGTGTGAAGGACTAGTGCCTTCTCCGCAAAGAGAGGCGCACATGCGACCCACAACTGTGGTGATTCCACCGCCAACACTGGATCCACAACAAGGATCACCTCAAGCGATTGTTGGATCTCCGAACAAAAACATGGATAGAGAGTCGCCAAGTAAGTTAATTGAGTTACTTAGTTATGAATGGAAGAACCCAGATGATTGGTTGTTTCGGGTAGAAAAATGTTTTATAAGGAATCAGAGAAGCTTGAGCAGGCACTGTCTTGTCTAACTGGATCTGCAGTCACCTGGTCGAGATACTCGCAGGATAAGGAGCATATTTTGGGATGGAAATACTTTAAGGACAAGTTCTAATTGCGACTTAGATCCAGAAGAGAAAGCTTGACAGTTGATTATTTATTGAGTATTACTCAGAAGGGTAGTGTAGATGAGTATCGAGAACGATTTGAGGAGATGTCAATGGAACTTCCTCATGTGACTGATGATGTTCTGGAGTCCGCTTTTCTCAAGGGAATGAAGAGTAGTCTAATAGATCAAGTGGTTCGATGTAGGCCAACGAATATAAGTAAAATTGCATAGGTAGCTCGGATAATCGAGTCTTAGGAGAATGAAAATGCAAGCTATCAGGTGAAGGTATTTTCACGAACCATTTCTGCGCCGACTCTGACTCAAACAAACCAAACCAAAATAGCAGCCCTACACGTGTTAACGAGTTCGTACCAGTCAGGAAATCGTTTGATAATGGAAGAGATGTTAGAAAGAAAAACTTGGGTGGTGAATTTTGAAACTATAACCCCTGCATGCATTGTGGTGATAAGTGGTTTCTGGGACATTGGTGTAAAAACCAGCGCTTTCAAGTGTTTTGAGGTTGAAGGAGAAGATGAGCAGGAAAATATGGTTATGAATGAACAAGAGGAAAATGACACCACTCAAGACACATAGGAAGCACAAGAGTTATTCACATTGTCGATGCACTCTGAATAAGGTCACAATTCCTGATCACTATCCAATTCTGGTTATAGAAGATTTACTCGATGAGTTGCACGGTGCCACCGTATTCTCTAAGCTAGATCTGAAATCCGGCTACCATCAGATTAGAGTGAAGAGTATTGACGTAGAGAAGACAACCTTCAAGACGCATCAAGGGCATTGTGAATTCCTTGTAATTCTCTTTGGACTGACAAATGCTCCCTCTACATTCCAATCAGTCATGAATGATGTGTTTAGGCTCTATCTACGACGGTTTGTGTTAGTATTTTTTGTCGATATCTTCATTTACAGCCCATACATCACTACGCACCTGGCGCATCTTGAGACAATCCTAGCACTGATGAAGAAGCATTGCTTCTATGCTAACGCCAAGAAATTTAGTTTTGGACAAATGGAATTATCTTACCTTAGCCACATTATTTCAGGAGATCGTGTAGTTGTAGGCCCTCAGAAGGTAGAAGCCATGCTGAAATGGCCTGAACCAAGGACAATAACCGAACTGTGAGGATTCTTAGGCTTAACAAGCTATTATCGGCGGTTTGTCAAGAGTTATGGACATATTGCAAGAACACTTACAGAGCTACTTAAGAAATATGGGTTCCAGTGGTCTGAGGCGTCAACTATTGCATTTCAGAACTTGAAAATAGCAGTGACCCATCTGTCGGTACTGATATCTTGATTTCAACCAAACCTTCACATTGAGAATGATGCTTCAGGGTTGGGAATAGGTGAAGTTATATCACAAGGAATGCAACCAATAGTTTTTCTCAGTTAAGTCTTTTCTTCACAAGGCCATGTTAAATCAGTTTATGAAAGAGAGTTGTTGGCCATCGTCAAAGGCAGTTACCAAATGGAAACATTACCTCACTGGTAAATATTTCATAATCAAAACAAACCAACACATCTTGAAGATTTTCCTTGGTCAAAAGGCAATGTCGTCGGTTCAGCAACGTTGGGATTCTAAGCCGATAGGTATGAAGTATAAGATCGAGTATAAGACAGGAGTGAATAATCGAGTTGCAAATGTCTTGTGAAGGAATTTAGGGCGGTTTTAATCTCATTAAGCAAACCTAAGTATAAATTCCATAGCCTAGGATCTAGGGTTTAGGTTTATTGATTCATAAGGATCTCGAAAGTACATGGAGATTAGCGACGGAAGATGAATAGGTATTCGAGATTCACGAGCGCCTCAAGTGCTGCGCCTCTACTGGTATCCACACGCACACAAACTGGAATCCGCCGGGATGCTAGTGCCGGGAGATCGGATCTCTTCGGGATTCCTGTGTTTCTGAGAGGTGGCTGTAATTAGGCTAAAACTTAGGCTCCAGGTCGTGCTATATCACATATATATAGACCTGAGAAAACCAAATTAATCACTGAACCAAACCGAGATTAATTAAGTCATTAAACCGAAATTAGTATTTCGATTTACGCCTTGTGTCGATCGACACCACTCTTAGTGTCGATCGACACACCCTCAAAACATGTATATAATGTGTATCAAATACACATTAATTAGATCATTACATTAATGATCATTCCCACATGAAGTATATCCAGTTTGCTTAGGTGTGTGACCCTGTAGGATCATATAATACAAGCAATGAGTTCATAACTCACAGATCACAAGTGGCTCCTAGCAAAACATTATGATCACCTAGCATTATATGAATGTCTAATCTCGACAACACAACTATCTCTAGAGTGATTACAAGTGTGATTTCGGGACATTCCCAACAATCTCCCACTTGTACTGGAATCATCTATTCCCATAATCCCTTCGTCTCTATATCTCGATCTGGCATAAGGCAAGATCTGTGTCATCCTTATTAATCCAAGATCATGTTCATCGAACTCTGATTTATACTGACAAGACAAATGACTGACAATCACCTCGTTTTAGTGCGGCCACACATTTCTCAGTATCAAATCTTCGATGAGCCCTGAGATATTTATCTCCTGTTATATAGGAGGTACAAATCCCATCTTGTTCCATCCCTATTCCTTCACACACTTCATGATACGCCCAGTCAATGTCTTTATAATCACCTGTTACGGCTGACGTTTGACAAAGTCAAAGCGGACCAATTCACATGTAAGAAAACATGATGAACTCAGGTCTAAGGACTATACTCTATAGTCGTAATGAAAACTCTCATGACACTTATATAACTATCCTGTAGAGTTCTCATTAGCGGATCATGTCCGATCCTGTGTTCTCTAACACATATCTATGTGATTGACTTTAATACTCTTATTAATGACTCCATGAAACTTAGTCATCAGTCAACTCACATACTAGTCTCACGCGGTTGTTAATGTCCATCTTTAACAACTTTGACCACGGACCAACATAATTTATGTCATTTATTATTTATAGAGTTTCATGATCAAGTCACATACTTGATGACCTATAAAATGTCATAAATTACTTTGGGACTATTATTTAATGTGAAATTTTCTCTAACTAATACGAATCTTTAGACTAATTACTAACTTAGTATTCCTAACCCTAAGTTTACTAACTTAGTGTTAAAGAGGTGTAAAATGACATAATTGTCCATTCAATATATTTGTCATTTATAATACTTTTAACTAAAAAATATTTAAAATAAAAATATAAAACTTTATTAAATATAAAATTCGATTATAAAAAATAGGAAACAAATAATATTTCCGTTTTTGAAAAAAAAAAAATATTCCATTTTTGAAATAATCATAAAATTTAATTGCCTGAAATAAATATTTTCAAAAATAGCCATAAAATCAATTAAAATATACTACATATTTAAAAATACTTACATAAATAATTAGTTTATAAATTTTTTTAATTCAAAACACTTACATAAATTATTGCTTATTTCGGTATTTGTATAAATTTATTATTAA
This sequence comes from Orychophragmus violaceus, assembly GCA_030180135.1. Classification (NCBI taxonomy): domain Eukaryota; kingdom Viridiplantae; phylum Streptophyta; class Magnoliopsida; order Brassicales; family Brassicaceae; genus Orychophragmus; species Orychophragmus violaceus. Next base: position 18,159,047 of record CM058229.1, on the reverse strand, counting down.
TTCAAAACACTTACATAAATAATTAGTTATAAATTTTTGGGATTTTCAAATTGAAAATTTTCAAAAATAAAATTTAAAATCTTTAAAAATAAAAGTAAAAAAAAATTATTTAATATAAAATTCGATTTAAAAAAGGAAACAAAGAATATTTCCTTTTTGAAATAAAATAATATTTCCATATTTGAAATAATCATATAAAATAATTGCCTTAAATAAATATTTTCAAAATCAACTAAAAATATTTCCTAAATACTTAAAAATATTTACATAAATAATAAGTTTATGAATTATTATTAATTGAAAACATGTATATAAATTATTGCTTATTTCGGTATTTTCATAAATTTATTATTAATTCAAAACACTTACATGAATAATTAGTTATAAATTTTTGGGATTTTTAAATTGAATTTTTTCAAAAATAAATTCTAAAAACTATGAACATTGTTTTCTAACGATATTATATTTTAAAAGTTTCAGAAATCATTTTTTGTATAGTCATAAGTTTATTTAAAATTTAAAATTAGTGTTAAATCTTAATTAAGGAAATATAAACAAATCTGCAAATAAAAAAATTAATTCTAAAATGCCATGTCAGTAAATTTGAAAAATCTGTAGAAACTTAAAATAAATTTGTAACAAATGAAATAAATCTGTAACACAACAATAAGACTGGTTTTGTAATTTTGTAACCCTTTCGTCTTTGTAACGGAGTTTCCTATATCTGCAACAAATGTAAAAAATCAGTAACATTGAAAATAAAATCTGTAATTTAAATCCGCAAATTATTGAAAAAACTGCAAAATCATATAAAAATCTTCAACACTAGCCAAAAATCTACAACTAAAATCCGCAGAAATTTAAAAATCTGTAACAAACTAAACAAATCTGTAATTCGTAAGGAAGGTGGCACTCATAAATCTATAAATTTTCCAAACAAATCCGCAACCACAAAATCTTCAACACAACGTTGCGGATTTAAATTCGTAAGGAAGGTGTCAATTTCGTAAATAAGTAATTTTTTGCTGACCTGGAAAAAAACATTAATGGCAATTTTGAAATTATTTTTTTTCTTTCCAAATGGTTATGGGGGTAGTTTAGACAATAAAATATAGAAAAAGAAAGTCAAAAGATTAGTACTAGCCTAGTAATTACTCTATTATTTTATACTAGATAAATAAATGACCCTTATTTAATAACATAATTAAATAATACTGAAACAAATTTCATTAAAATAACATAACCATAATATGTCTATATGAACATCATATCATAACTAAAACCAAAAACAACTCCCACTAAAACCAAGATCACATCTTAAGAAATCTAATGCCTATAGCATTAGTCTGATTCTCATGCGCTCTCGCTCAGCATGTGTCGAAGGACACTGCGTCTTGCTAAGAGTAATGCCATGAGACATTGGTATGAAGCCCTTCTTGGAATCATGAACACTGAACCTGTGTAAGACCTTATCAATATAAGTATTTTGACACAATCCAATTAGCTTGTTCAATCTATCTCTATAGATTCTTATTCCAAGAATGTATGCAACTTCATTGAAAAACAACCTCCGAGCCAAGTCTTAACAGACTGAAGCAATGGAACGTCATTTCCGAGAAGGAGTATGTTATCTACATACAGTACGAGAAATGCAACTGTGCTCCCACTAGTCTTCTTGTAAACACACGGCTCCTCTTCATTCCTGATGAAGTCAAACTTTTTGACCGCTTCATCAAAACAAAGATTCCAACTCCGAGATGCTTGCTTCAATCCATAAATGGATCGATGAAGCTTGCATACCTTCCTAACAGCATTAGGATCAATGAAACCTTCAGGTTGTGTCATGTACACATCCTCTTTTAGAATTCCATTAAGGAAAACTGTTTTCACATCCATCTACCAGATCTCATAATCATAATGAGCGGCGGTTGCTAGGAGAATCCGAATGGACTTAAGCATAGTGACTGGGGAATAGGTTTCTTCATAGTCAATACCATGAATTTGCTTGAAACCTTTTGCCACCAACCTTGCTTTGTATATCTGAATATTACCATCCACGTCAACTTTTCTTCTTGAAAATCCATTTACACTCAATGGCTTTTACACCATTGGGTAAATCAACCAAAGTCCATACTTGGTTCTGTGACATGGATCCCATTTCGGATTCAGCGGCTTTCAGCCATTTTCGGAGCCAGGGCCCATCATTGCTTCTTCAAAATTCGCAGGCTTGTCACTGTCAATGATCAACAGATAATGGCAATTGGTCACGAGAAATCCAAATCTCTCGGGTTCGTGACGAATCCTTTCGGATTTGCGAACTTCAGGCACCACAGGTGTAGGTTCTACAACTCTTTGTAGATCCAACTGCTGCTCTTCCTCATCAGGTTGAGCTGTCTCTTGTGATTCTCGAATCTCTTCGAGTTGTACTTTACTCCCACTGTTCTTCCTGGAAAGAAAGTCTCTCTCAAGAAAAACACAGTTCCGAGCAACAAACACTTTGTTCTCGGACCGGTTGTAAAAGTAATATGCCTTGGTCTCCTTAGGATAACCAACGAAGTAGCACTTATCGGATTTGGGTGTGGGCCTATCAGAGATTAAACGTTTTTACATAAGCCTCACAACTCCAAATCTTCATGAAAGACAATTTAGGAACATTTCCAGTCCACATCTCATGCGGTGTCTTTGTAACTGATTTTGATGGAACCCTATTTAGTGTAAACGCAGACGTTTCTAGAGCGTATCCCCAGAAGGATAATGGAAGATCTGAGTGACTCATCATTGATCGAACCATATCTAATAAAGTCCGATTCCTCCTCTCGGAAACTCCATTCCATTGGGGCATTCCAGGAGGAGTGAGTTGTGAAACAATTCCACAATCTCTCAGATGATCACTGAATTCTTGGCTTAAGTATTCACCTCCACGATCTGATCGAAGAGCTTTAATACTTTTGCCAAGTTGATTCTGTACTTCATTCTGGAACTCTTTGAACTTTTCAAAAGATTCCGACTTGTGTCTCATTAGATAGACATAGTCATACCTACTGAAGTCATCAGTAAAGGTAATGAAGTACCGAAAGTTTCCTCTAGCACTTATGCTCATTGGGCCGCACACATCAGTATGTATAAGGCCCAATAAGTCACTGACCCTTTCATTTTGTTTGTTGAAAGGAGCCTTAGTCATTTTGCCTAATAAACAAGATTCACATTTCTCACATGATTCATAATCAAATGAGCCCAAAAGCCCATCACTATGGAGCTTCTGAATCCGTTTCTCATTTATGTGGCCCAAACGACAATGCCAGAGAAAATTTTGATTCGTGTCATTTGACTTGAATCCCTTAGTACTAATGTTATAGACTGGCATACTTTGGTTTAGAACATAAAGTCCATTCTATAATGGACCGCTACCATAAAATATATCATTGTAATCAAATGAACAACACTTATTCATAATTGAAAACTGATATCCTTCCAAATCCAAACAAGGAATAGAAATAATATTTCTCCTTATAGCAGGTACATAGTAGCAATTATTAAGTTCTAAAACCATGTCAGAAGGTAAAGACAAATGAAATGTTCCTACGTCTAATGCAGCCACTCTTGCTCCATTTCCCACGCGCAGGTCCACTTGTCCTTTCTCCAAAGTCCTACTGTTGCTTAGGCCCTGCATATCTGTACAAAATATGAGCACCACAATTGGTATCCAATACCCAAGAAGTAGGACCTGAAGTAGTAACATTTACTTCTATAACATAAATACCTGAAGAAGAAGTCTCGTACGTCTTCTTCAGCTTCTCATAATCTTCCAGGAATTTATTGCAGTTTCTTTTCAAATGCCCATAACCATTACAATAATGGCACTTATCATCTTTAGAAGGACTAGTTTTAACCTTAGGAGCATGGTTAGACTCGTTTGGATTCACAATCGAGCTCGTCTTGCCATCACATTTGTTCTTACCAAGTTTCTTAAACTTTTTACCCTTTTGTACCATAAGGATATTTGGGGTGTCCTTCTTGATGTTAGGTTCAACAGTTTTGAGCATCCCATGCAACTCAGTCAAAGTCTTTATCAAGTTGTTCATGTTGTAGTTCATAACAAAATGATCATAGCTTGACGGCAGTGACTGCAAAATGATGTCAGTAGCCAACTCTTGGCTAATGAGACAATCCAGTTTCCCCAGGTTATCAATATAACCCATCATCTTAATGACATGAGGACTAACTGGACCGTCCTTTGGTAGCTTGCACTCAATTAGAGACTTAATTGTTTGGTATCTCTCAGTTCGTGTCTGCTCCTGAAACATACTTTTCAGGCCAGTGATCATCTCTATTGGTGACTCCACATTCTCATATTGCTTCTGCAAGTCCGAGTTCATGGTAGCCAACATGAGACAACACACATCGACCACATCATTAGAATGCTTATCCCAAGCATCCTTCTCTGACTGCCAGGCATTGGATCAGTACTTTTTGGGGAGAACTTTCTCAAGGACATTGTCCTTCTTCTCCTGTTTGAGAACAATTCTCAAGTTCTGATACCATTCCAGAAAGTTAGATCCATTTAGCTTGTCCTTCTCAAGGACGGCTCTCAGGGAGAAATTGTTGTGATGGTTTGTGCTAGACATAGCTGGAGTAAGAAAGGAAAGAGGTTTAGTTATGATGTTCAAGAAATGAGAAATCTTAACTATTAAGAAAACTCGCATTATATTCAAAACAATGTTTCCTCAAATGAATATAATGATCCAAGACCCATACTTCACTAAAACTTGAGTGAGCTTTGGCTCATCGCCCAAATATCAGCTATCTAGGTAAGCAACAACTTTGCTAGTTATATCCAATATAATTCTTGGTTGTGGATTGAGATCTCATGTCAAATCCACCTGATGTCTCTGGGCCCAAAACGATTTTGATAGCCCAGTCAAGTAAACCAATCTCTTAAGTCATGTAATTGTTGACGCCTTGCACTGCAAGCCTATCAACACGATTACCTCCTGCCTTACTCATGTAATTGTGGACACCTTGCACTGCAAATCTATCGCACAATGAAACGAGTCTTGACAGTTGACAAGATCGAGAAGACATCAAGGATTACTTGATATTTAGTTTGAGGAACATAACTTTTAATCTAATATCCACATCATATATGTATCTTAGAAGGATTATAATTAATTAAAACAACTAATCTAATTGAGTTTTAATTATTCTAAGAATTGGGTTAAGTCTTTGGTTCGGTTTTTGCGATTTCTGGTTCAATAACCAAAATCCGATTTCTGGTTCAATAACCAAAATCCCGAGTGGTATATCAACCGACACAACTCCGTGTGTCGATCGACACTACCAAACCAAAACCATTGCGATAACCGGTCAATCAAATTGAACCGGTTCGATAACCGGTCAGTGTCGATCGACACAATACTTGTGTCGGTCGACAATAACCCAATTCAATCAAACCGCAATTAACCTGTCAAACCGGTTTAAGCCAATTGCAATAACCGGTCCAATCCAATTGAACCGATTCATCCAATTGAACCGATTCATCCAATTGAACCGATTTACCAATATTAACAAAGCGCGATAAATGGTTCAATCCAATTGAACCGATTAAACTATTTGCAAGGTCCGTGTCGACCGACACAACACTTGTATCGATCGACACGATAGGGTATCAGGAACTTCGATCTTTATGATCGAAACCTAAAATTTTATTTGGGTTTCCATACTGTGTCGATCGACACCAGATTGGTGTCGGTCGACACAATGTGAAACTCTAGAATCGTTTTGAACAAAAACCCTAAAACGAGATTACTTTGAACAAAACACAATCTAGCATGCATATATCATATATATCAATCAAATTCATCTAATTCGAATATCATGCTTTTAGATTCAATAGGATATACCCTAAGGCTCTGATACCACTGAAGGAATTTATGGCGGTTTTAATCTCATTAAGCAACCCTAAGTATAAATTCCATAGCCTAGGATCTAGGGTTTAGGTTTATTGAATCATAAGGATCTCGAAAGTACCTGGAGATTAGCAGCGGAAGATGAACAGGTATTCGAGATTCACGAGCGCCTCAAGTGCTGCGCCTCTACTGATATCCACACGCACACAAACTGGAATCCGCCGCGATGCTAGTGCCGGGAGATCGGATCTCTTCGGGATTCCTGTGTTTCTGAGAGGTGGCTGTAATTAGGCTAAAACATAGGCTCCAGGTCGTGCTATATCACATATATATAGACCTGAGAAAACCTAATTAATCACTGAACCAAACCGAGATTAATTAAGTCATTAAACCGAAATTAGTATTTCGATTTACGCCTTGTGTCGATCGACACCACTCTTAGTGTCGATCGACACACCCTCAAAACACGTATATAATGTGTATCAAATACACATTAATTAGATCATTACATTAATTATCATTCCCACATGTAGTATATCCAGTTTGCTTAGGTGTGTGACCTTGTAGGATCATATAATACTAGCAATGAGTTCATAACTCACAGATCACAAGTGGCTCATAGCAAAACATTATGATCACCTAGCATTATATAAATGTCTAATCTCGACAACACAACTATCTCTAGAGTGATTACAAGTATGATTTCAGGACATTCCCAACACCTTGTCTAGAAGACCTCAGGTTGATAAGTTCATTCAGCTATTGTTATCTGCTCCTCTCTCAATCGACAAGGCATATGGGATGCTCGGGCCAATTATGCAAGGACTCGAGAAGGGTTTTGTTAGTGTCCCATGGTACTATTTGAAACATGGGTTTCTGTACAAATAAGAATGCTTGATTATTCCAGCCGGTTCACCATTTATTCTTCTCAATTTGTTCCAAACATGTTGGAGCAATTTTGCTGCAATGCCATTGGCGAGCACAAAGGAGCTCTCAAAACATATAAAAGGCTGCTTTAAGAGGTTAGTTGGAAGGGTATGTGAAGAGATGCGGTGAATTTTATACTGAGATGTTTGCCATGATAACAAATTTGCGAAAATATCTCCGGCTGGACTTCTGTCGCCCTTGCCTATCTCAGAGCAGGGTGGGAGTAACATCAGCATGAACTTTATTGAATGGTTTACCACCTCTAAGGGATTCTTCAGCTAAATTCTTGTGGTAGTAGACAGACTCAGCCAGTATAACCCCTTTACTACAATAGTGGTTGAAGCCTTCATTAGAGATGTTGTTAAGCTCCACGGATTTCTAGAAACAACAGTGTTATACCGTGATAAGGTTTTTCTTAACAAGTTTTAATCTGAATTGTTCAGACTTCAAGGCACTTCTCTACACAAAAGTATGCCATATAATCCAAAATAGACGGTTAGACCAAGGTGGTCAATCGATACCTAGAGACTTATCTTAGGTGTTTCACTAGTTGTCGGCCATCCTCTTAGGTGCAGTGGCTACCACAGTCAAAATATTGGTATAATTCATCATACCATTATATTATCAAAAACACTCCATTTTTTGCTATGTGTGCACGAGAGCCTCCAAGGCTGATACGTTAAGGGGATACACCTACAGCCAATGCACAAGTTGAGGAATTGTTGAAGGATTGTGATAGCTTATTGGTGGAACTGAGGGCGAACATGGAGTTGGCTCAAGCAAAAATGCAGAGGGAAGGAAACAAACACCAAAATGATGTACAATTTTTGGTTAATGATTGGTTTACTTAAAGTTAAGGCCGTACATGCATAGTTCTGTAACAAAAAGGAGGAATGAGAAACTTTCCCAAAGGTACTTTGGCCCCTATCAAATCGTGTAGAAGATTGGATGTGTGGCATACAAACTGAAGATGCCAGATTACAGTAACATTCACCCAGTTTTCCACATCTCACAATTGAAAGCAGTTGACCCTCATCTCATCAATCTCATGTACTTCCGCCTATCTTAAATGCCGATTTTTGGAATGGGTGACAGAACCATAACTGTTGATGGATATTATGAAGTTTAAAACAAGGACAAAGATGAATGTGTTAGTGCAATGGAAGGGACTGCCATCTTTTGAAACGACTTGGGAACCCTTATAACCTTATTTGACCAGCTTCCACATCTTAACCTTGAGGACAAGGTTAATTCTCTTGTGGGAAATATTGATAGGTTAAAAACACCTTTAGAATTTGTCAGGCGAAAACTTAGAAGCAAGAGCCGACGCCAAATGGAGAGTCTCCTGAGACAGTTTCACAGCGTTGTGGACGAAGCCGCCTTCTCTCCTGATCCAACGGAAAAGGTCCGGCGGATAAGGCGCCCAACGGGACGGCTGAGACTCGGCTAAACATGTGAAGGGACGAATGTGAGTTGCTAGGGAAGCCATCACCATTTTCGAAGCTGACATGACTTGGAACAACACAGACCATGTATATGAGGGTCTATGGAAGCCTTCGAGACCGGGTTTAGTTTCGAGTCCGCTAAGACGGTTGGGTCAATTGATGAAGTAAAGTTTCCATTTTCGGCTTAAATCTCTAATCAATTTTTTATTAAGTGAATAATTGTTTTTTTTTAAATTGAGATTGAGATTAACGTTTGCGTTTGTATTATATATATTTTTAGAAATTAAAAGTAAAAACTTTAATTATGTTACAATTTTTCAATAATTTAATATTAAAATATTTTTATATTTTAAGTGTTTGATGTTCAAAAATTATTTATCTGCAGGCTAACTAAAAGTTAGCATCTAAAACAAATGCAACATACGAATACAAAAAAATTGAGAATTCTTGTTATTTATTCACATAAATTTCACTGTATATGCATTTAATTATTCAATTCTAAAACAGAACTGAAAACAAAATAAAAGAGTTAAATTATAAAAATAAAATAAAAAATCACGTTAGCTTGAAGGGTAAGGCAATCCCAAAGAAAAAGAAAAAAAAAGACTGAATCAATGGTGGAATAACATATAAACAATGGATGAACAAAAGGAGGAAAGAAGATCTGAAACTCAGTCGTCGGCCGTGAAACTCTACCTCTGAGCACCTCCACCCATGACGTTATCACGCCTGGATCCCATCGTCATCATAATCTTAAACTCCTCAAAATCAATCGTCCCATCTCCATCCTTATCCACACCACCAATCATCTTCCTACATTCCGCGATCGAGCATTCATCGCCGAGACTCCTCAAAACCTCGTGTAACTCCTCCGCCGAAATAGATCCATTCCCGTCGATATCATAAACGGAGAAAGCATCTTTCAGATTCTCAAGCACATCGTTCTGATCCATGCCTTTGGTGTTCAGCTCAACGAACTCCTCGAAGTTGATGTAACCGTCTCCTTTACGATCGATCTCGGTGATCGCTTTCTGCAACACCTCCTCTGGGACCTCGTGACCTAGACTCGCCATTATCGCACCGAGCTCTTTGGATGAGATCTTACCGTCTCCGTTGACGTCGAACTTTTTGAACACCGCTTCTAATTCTCGGATCTCTGTTTTCCCTGAACGTGCCTTTTGCAGGAACGGTGAATCTGCTCCGGTTCGAGAGGCCGAACCACCGCCCGGACCATCGGATGACTTTTTTTTGTTGAACATCGTTTCTGTGAAGAAAAAAAAAGAGAGAAACGGGGGAATTAGAGAAATATCCGTATATGTGTGATTCTTAAGGAAGCGGATGAATCTCTGAATCACTTGCTAATTTGGGATTCTCTCAACTAAATCTGGAAAAATCTGAAATTAATGGGATAAATAGAGATGGGAGGCATGTTTATAATAGGAGTTTCAAGGTCATCATGCCTAAGTACTGCTCTTCCAAACTCTCTAGATAAATAGCATAAACAGGTGGATGATGTTGGATATGGCAGATTTTTTTTTGACCATTAAACCATGCAAAGTCAATCTATTATATAATTAGAGAAATTCTCTCCCCTTGATGCAGCCACATCACCTTTACTAAAAATATGTGTTTGGGCCTTTTAATTATGTTCTAAAAATCAAGTTCAACAAGCCTAAAGTCCACACAATATCCCTTGCCGTAATAACTTTAATTGGGCCAAAAAGTAACCCTAGCCTTTTGAGGTATGTGTCTCTTCTTCCCCTTCACTCTCAACGGCCGCATCCTTTCAGTTTTCTCTGTAACGATTCTCCATTAATATCCTCTTCTTTCGTCTTCCTTCCATCTCCTCCATATAAACGCATCTCCATAAAGCTCATTTATTCTCCACTGCCCATCCACATCCCTGTCGTGTAAGGTAAGGCCCTATATATATATACCCACATCAAGACCAAAACCCTTCATTGTTTCCACATTTTTCATACTCTCTCGATATTTCCTGCGAATTTTTAACCTTCAAATCTTCCGCCTTTGTCATGGCTCGAAATGATGTAGTCGCCATCCCACCTTCTTCTTTATACGTTGTTTTCGACAATCTCCACCTCGGACGCTCATCACAGAAGGACGTGAGCCGTCTCATTCACTTATGGGATATACACAACATCAAAAAGGAATGGGAATTCATGGGCATCGTCATCCTCCACCTCGATTAGAAGGTACGTCGTCGTCTCACATTTTTTTCAGAAAAAAAAATATTCTTCTGCGGCGCTTAAATGACCAACAACCATTGACTGCAGGATATTGTTAGTTGATTTTAAAATTTAATGAAATTCAACTTACAAGTGTTTTTTCTTTTCTTTTTTCAGTGTTGTGGTGAGAGAGTGGTGACAGAGGATAAAAAATTTGTTCACTGTATATTTCCTGATGAGCGTGATGGGAGAGCTTTCACAAGGTGCTTCAATACCAGCATAATATTTGAAATACATACTCCCTAGATGTCTATTCGAAAATGATGTTTGTTCTACTGCTAACTTCTCTTTTTGTGATGCAAGACTGAGACATTTGAAGCTTTGTACAACTGGAAAACTGCTCTTGAGCATTCTCTTGCACAAGCCCCTAATGCAGCACTCATCATGGGTCATAATGGAATATTCCAAGCTGAAACTAATGATGTCTAACGTAGCACTCACACGAGCAAGGTATTTGAACAGTATCTCACTTCCATAATATATGTGATTGTTGTGAAATTGTTTTGGTTTTGTTTTTGATTCATTACGATCGTTTGTTGATAAAAAATCAGTGTGGAGGCAGTTTGTATATGATTGTAAAGCACGGAATTGTTTCCATTAGCTCAGTGTTTTGAAAGATCAACAACAACACTTGATGATCTTGAAAAGCTAGCTTATCTAATATATATTGTTTTCGTCGTCTCCTTTTATAAGATGTTTTAGAATTTTTAGGTTTTATTATATTTGATATTTTTCTTAGTCTCAATGAAAAATTAAAATTTATGTGATTCTTTTGTATTATGATATGTCTTCTGATAGAATTTCTGTAATTCCGTATAAGCTTTTGGGATATTATCTAAAATATCTTCAAAAAAAAGAAATTGAGAGTATAATTTGAATCATCGTTACTCTCAGCTTATACATTATTCTTTCTTCTATGATCTTTTGTCCTATGAGTTTTGCTTAGCAACGAGTTCTTGAAATCTTTGAAGACGATTGATATTAACAAAATAATTATGAGGATTTTGGAGCAGTTATCAAATGGGGATCTTCAACAGGAGCTTAGAGGCTGAGAGTGAGAATCTGTTTAGACAACACAAAAGATGATGGCCTAAGCCTCATTTGGGAAATAGACATTATCACGAAAGAGAATCACTATGTCCAAGTTTTAAAGATATTTCGTGTTATGCCATTTGCTAACGTTTCCTGTTACGAAACATGTGTAGAACGGTGCAGAAAAGCATTAGATATACGAAAGTCGAAATAGAACAGTGCACATACATATTCTCCCAAGGGTTAGTGCAGTTGAATTTTTGAGCCTTATATATGATTTTTTTTGTCGTTTGCTTTGTTGAGTGTTGTGGAAGAAAATGAGGCTCAAGTAAAGTTTCTTTGACGACTCTTTTCGAAATTTAGGAATTTTTGTATAAAAACAGTTCAAATCATATTTTTGTATAAACGAAAATTGGGCTGGTTGAATCATGGGCTCCAAGCCCAACACAAGTCGCATATAAAGAATTGGAATATAAGCCATGCTCTCCAAGCAAAATGAAACTAGATATGATACATATCAAAAACAGGCCCAAACATAAATCATGTTCAGTAAAAATACTAAGAGCATGATTAGTGGGGGGTTCTTAGGGGTTCTTAGGGAGGGGTTCTTAGGGAAATATTAGTATTTAATTAAAAAGTAGGAGAGAGAGGAGGGGAGGTTCTAGGGAGAAATTCTTAATTAAGAACCTTTGGAGGGTGGGGTTCGCCACGTGGCGCAACCCCATTGGTTACTTTTTTTTTTTGATTTTTGATTTTTTTTTCTCCAACTATTAAAAAAAAAAAAACATTAAAATATACACTTAAGAACCCCCAAAGGGGTTCACCAATAATCTTGCTCTAACGCCACGAACCGCCGTGCGTGCGCGGGGTTGGAAACTGACTAGTGATATTTAATAGTATTAAACAAGCAATTACTTTGTCATTTGAATAAGGTCCTTGTAGTAGATCACGACGTAGTTTCAGGAACCAGTGACGCATTTTCAAGCATTTTTAATACGGTGAAAATTATGAAGCTTAGGTTTAGAGCACCCAGATTGGTGTTACCCAACATGGGTTTCTTAGAATTATTTTATTAATATTTTGTAAGTTAGGAATAGTTAAGAACTTTAGAGCATTTGACTCCTCCATTGGTGTTACCCTATTTGGGGTTTCTAAAATTAAAAATATATGTTATCAAAAGTTTTATTTGAATTTTTAAAATTTCAAGTGATGTGGAAGAGAAGAAGACATGGAGTATTTCTCCATTCTTTTCTCGAACGGAGTCTTTGTTTCCTTCCATTTCACAGTGTACATAAACTCTGCATCAACTTCCTTGTCCTCAATGAGATCAACAAGCGAATGAGGATCCATTATGGCACTGATTTCAATCACACGGTCCTTGTTGTACAAAATCTCAACATAAGCTGTTCATATATCTATGTTCTAACAACTAGTGTCAATATCAAGAGTCTCCAATTACACAAACTTCTCTACCAATTATCTTTCCTGGTCCGCTATACAACTGCTCGGCTAAAGGTAATTGTTGATTCCTACAACGACTTAGTTATGGTCTGATAACAATATGACCTATAATCTGGGTAACCAATGATGTTATAACAGATACATTCAGACTGAGAGTGAAGCCAGGAAAGACATACCTTCTCATGTTAATCAATGCTGCACTTAATGACGATATCTTTTTCAGCATAGCAAACCACACGGTTACAGTTGTTGAAGCTGATGCGATCTATGTCAAGCCATTTGAGACGGATTAATTGCTCCTGGCCCGACCACAAACGTCCTGTTGAAGACCAAACCAAGTTATCCCAGTGCCTCCTTCATGACTGCTAAACCATACGCCACAGGTAAAGGGCCTTTTGATAACTCTACAGTTGCAGACATCTTAGAATATGAACAAGCTAAACATGCAAGGACCTCTATCAAGAACCTTCAGCTCTTCACACCAGTACTTCCTGCTCTAAACAATACAAATTTTGCTACCAAGTTCAGCAATAAGCTGCGCAGCCTGAACAGCAAAAAAATCCTAGCAAACGTGCCTCTGAATGTTGATCGGAATTTCTTATTCACAGTAGGATTGCGAACAAACCCGTGCAATCATAAAAATAACCAGACATGCCAGGGTCCCACTAACACCACAATGTTTGCTGCATCAATCAGCAACATCTCCTTTGCAATGCCAACAAAAGATCTCCTTCAATCCCACTATTCTGGACAATCTCATGGAGTGTATTCTCCAAACTTCACAGGCTTAGCATTTGTGATGAAACAATGATCAAGCCCGACTCTATGCTATCTGCATAACCTCACATTAAAGAAAATTAGTTGGACCAGATAATGATTATATCAAGATTGAACAGAGTAGTTTCAAAGCTCAATACCCAACAATGATCATAATAAGAAAAGGGCCACAACACACAAACAATGGTAACCAAAAACCAGAATGTAACAGTGCCGTAATTCACTAAAATCGAATCAAACCATAGGTAGATCTAGATGATGCAAATTGAAATTTGGATACTTTCCAGACAATTAGGAACAAAGTTTTAATTGAATCAAAAATAATATATCCAATCGTTTCTAAATCCACAAAACTGGAAATATGTAAGATAATACCTAGGTGGAACTTATGGAGACATTGAAGGTTAGGCAATGCTCGATCGCCGTCTTTAACCACCGTATCAAGACCGATCAAACACACAACTGAGCCAAAACCATCTCCTTCATCGCTAGAATCGCCATCTGAGCCACCACCTTCGTCGGTGAGATCAATTAACATCTTCTTACCTTTCCCTTTGACCTTCCCATGGGAGGTAAACCACATAGCCATGACTCTCTATGCCGACGGACTCCTGATTCGGATGCTTACTGCTCTCATGCAATCCGACGCCGAAGAAGATTAGAGCTCCCAGTAAGAGGAGCAGCATCGTTGGTGTCCTCATTTCTCATTCTCTCTTTTTCTCTGAATCGCAATCGGAGGCTTTCATCCGAAAGAAAAAAAAAAATCAATGGGGAGCAGCCATGTGGCTAAGAAACACGTTCTTAAATTTCTTAGCTAAGAGTCGATCCTTAGCAATTAACCACTAATTCATTTATTTTAATTACATTGGCTCTAAGAAACTGAGCCCAAAAACACATAAAAAACTCCAATGGACCTGCTCTTATAATCTTCCACAAACCCGAAGCCAATCTTTGAAAATTTAGGTTTAAAAATAACATTCCGTATTAAAAGAGGTTTAAACTCTGGACAGAATCAATCTCCTTACACTATCATTAGACTACCAACATTTTAGTTATGCATTTTTCAAGCATTGGATTGCCTAAATCAAGTTATGCAACTCCAGATAAAGCTCTTAAATCCTCGAGGAACCGCACCTTGTAATCAACCTTAACCTTAAGCCCAAGACATTATCCTTTTCTGCTAACTAAATACATAATCCATGCGATCATTTACTGGTCACTAATATTACACAACTGGGCATATAAGGACAAAAATAAGAAACACTGTATATTGATTACTTGCATTTATTCACATAAATAAAAGGTTTTTCATATTATAAGAGCATATACAATGGTGAACCCCCTAAGGGGTTCTTAAAAAAAAATTTTTTTTTTTTTTGGGAACCGTAAAAAAAAAAAAAATTGAAAAAAAAAAGAACGAATGGGATTCTGACACGTGGCATGAACAGTGTAAGGATCGGTTCTTAAATAAGGATTTTAAGAAACAGTTTCTTAACTATTTATGTCGGTCCCACGTGGGACCCACAATAAATTAATAATATTTTCTAAGGACTCCACCCTAAGAACCTCCCATTGTATATGGTCTAAGCAACTCCATTTGAGTGTCTCCACATATCACGCCACAATCACAATCAATACACCAATATCCTTATTTTGGACATCGATATATATTATTTGTGAAATTAAATATACATAAGTTAATCTTGATATCTGATGGGAAAATCGATTCAAGATATAATTTGATTTCATGACTAGATGATGCCTTAAATCGGTTTGTATACTTACGAATTAATTAAGAGTAATAGTGGCAGCTCTTATATATGAAACAAACATCATTTATATAACAACAAAAGTTTTCCATCAATTTGTATCTTATGTCTCCCACTTGGTTTTGCTATATTTCTTACAAAGGAAAAAGAACTCAAGAGATGATGATGACCTTAGAGTCTCAAGGTAAGATCAGGCTTTGAGCTATTAATGTTATTATCTACTACAGTTCCATTTGCTGCAGCAGAGTTCAGATCAAGACCTGACTCTTTAACAGCCACCACGACGGGAGCTTCAGCTTCCTTGACGACCTGACGAAAGCTCCCAGGCCAGAAGAAGTCACTGCCATCGTCATAGTCAAAGAACAACGGCACGGTGTTACCAAAATACCCTTGAGAAGGAGGAGTAGGAGTAGGCTGAAGCTGGGATAAGTTGTGGTGAAGTAGACCGGAGTGAGCTTGCATCCCTAGAGAAGAAGAGTTGTATGTGTAAGGCCTGTGATGTTGACCAAACAATCTTCCCATGTGCATTGCTCGTTTGGCCATTGTTCGTTCTCTCTTGTGAGCGTTCTGGTGACCTCCAAGAGCTTGAGAGCTGTAGAACTTGCGTCTGCAGTAGTTACAGGAGAAGACTCTCGGGTTGGATTCACACTTTGTTCGCTTTTGTTCATCTTTGAGGTTGAGATCCAGAGAGACAGGGATGATCGATTCAGGTTTGGACAGATCTTGGTTTGACGAGGCTTCTCCTTCTCTGGCTGGTAATTCTCGAGAGGCATCATCCGATTCCGTCATTTAGTCGAACTTTTTTGGTCTTAACCTGAAAAACAAAATTCATATTAAAGTCAAAAGCAGATCAAGAAAACGTTGTAAATTCACTGACAACCCTAAGAACTGTATAAAGAACAGAGTAACTATATCAGCAAGTTCGGACGACCAATCAAAATGAAGGGAGAGAAAGATATCATGAGACGGCAATTAAGGATATAATTAACAAGAATCGAAGATCAGAGAGTACTGTGCTGACGAGGATATGTTGAGATCTGGGAAGAGAGAGCCGACAGAAGAAGCTGAAGTGGTTGACTTGGAATCTAAGAGGAGGAAGAAGAATCTAAAGAAAGGTGGTACTCTATATGTGTTACCAAAAATGGGTCAATCCAGATGTAAGGAAAATAAAAGGCAGAGAGAAAGAGATAGGATTGGTGAAGAAAAGCACAAGAATAAGAGGTACTGAAGAAGAGAGAGATAGGAAAGAGTTATGTTTAAACAAATATGGAAAACGTTAATGTTTGGAGAGATGGACATGGTCTGGTGGAAACACATGTGGGGGGAGTATAAGTGTCTGCCAGTTAGTGTTTTTTTTTTGTGTGTTCAATAGTTCAACGACCTTTTCTTAATTTAAGGGGCATTTAGCAAAATAGTAGTATCTTCTCCCTAAATTCATAAAGTAAAATAAATTTTTTTCAGAATTTTTATTTAACAACAATGTTCTTAAAGAGTCCCTAAACTTGTGATTTAGTGGTAAAGAGATGGCAACATCCTACGAACAACATACTCATAGCACATAAAATGGTTTACACTCCTCCTCAAACAACCCCATCTGGCCGGATGAGTTTGCTTGAAAATGGTTTCATTAATGAATCAACTTTAACATCTTACAAAAGAAGACAAACAAAATTGTATATTTTAAAGTTAATAAAAAAACATTCATATTGTTCAATTATTTTATCTCGTTCGTCAGAGTTGTTCAGAAAGATTTCAATTTGGATTTTTTCATGAATATTTAATAATTGAGCAGGGAAAGGCATTTGATAATGTTGCATGGCTAAAGGAGTTCTGCTTCCGGATGGATCTCTCACAAAAGTCCACTTTCACTATGAGCAAGTGCAAAAGAGATGTTTTGTCTGCCATCGGTTAATTCATGAGAGGAGTATCTGTCCTTTGCTGATAAAGAAGAGACAAGATGAAGCTGGTTCAAGAAATCAGAAAGCTGAAGAAATTTTATAAACAAAGGAGGAATTGATTCTTAAAATGGGTGATCCCTTATTTGGTGTTCTGGAAGAAGATCAAGTAAGAATTAATCCTGCAACTGGCCGGCCAAAGATTGCAAAAGAAGTCATGGATGAGATGAGAGCTTATCTTCTTGCGTCCAATGGTGATGATCTGGTAATCAAAATAGATCGAGTCAGATCTTCAGTAAAAGAAGTTGAAGGAAATTTCATGGCGCAACGAGCCATTCTTCAGTTGCAACCCCCTCCTATAGTCACCTCTGACATCAATAAAGGAAAAGGAAGAGTTTTTGAGTATGATAAGAAGGAGTTGTTAGAGCTCAGACTTGGTTCAACTCATGGCTCAGAGAAACTAATGAATTCGGCAATTAAAGCAGGGAGCCCTTTTGATTTCAGTCGTCTGCAAAGGGAAGAGATTAATCAGAAGCATGAGGGTCGTTCGTCTACCTCTCACGGATTCCCCGTGGTGAAATCAGTAGGCTCTTTTGATTACAGTCGACTTCAAAAGCAAGAGAACTTCAAAACTGTTAAGTTCATGAACGCTGCAATTGAAGCAGGAGGTTCCTTTGATTATGGTCGTCTTCAAAAGCATGATGGACATGGTGAGGTTATGTTAGACTCACAAGGAGTTATGGAATCCTTTAAGTCCCCTTCAACGGTTTACAGGGTTGGGCTATCGCAGCCGTGCCCTTCCGGATCGGGACAGAAGAGGTTAAATCAGAGGAAACGTCCAGACAAGAGCAAGAGGAAAACATATAAGCTCAATATCAGGTCAAAGACCAATACAGATGCAGAATCAAAAGGAAAAGAGAAAGAGGGTTTATTGCCCCTGAAAAGAAAGGGTGTTACAATGGATTTTGAAGCTGAGGGTTTGCTGCATTCTAAAAACCTTAAGGTGGTCCCACGTGAGGGATCGCCCAAAGCTTAATGAGCATAGTCAGTTGGAACTGCCAAGGCTTGGGCCGTGCACTTGGCTTGACAGTTCAGCGCCTAAAGGAGATGCGTAGCAAACATTTCCCGGAGGTAATGTTTCTTATGGAGACGAAGAGTAGTAGAGATTGTATAGTAGATCTGCAGGAGTGGCTTGGTTATGACCGTGTACATACGATAGAGCCTAGGGGTTTGAGTGGTGGTTTAGCTTTGTTGTGGAAGAAGAATGTACAGTTGGATTTAAAATTTGCGGACAGAAACCTCATTGATGTAAATATTCAGTTTGGGGAGGTTTCTTTTCATTTGTCTTGTATCTACGGAGAGCCTTCTCATTATGGGAAAGATGTGGTATGGGAGAGGTTGCTCAGGATTGGAATAAACAGGAAAACCAGTTGGTGTATCCTTGGAGATTTCAATGAAATTCGAAACAACGGTGAGAAAGAAGGTGGCCCGAGAAGATCTGATGTCTCTTTCGAACCGTTCAACAACATGCTGGATGGTTGTGGTCTGTCTGAATTGGTATCTCATGGTAACAGATTGACGTGGGGAGGCATGAGGGGAACAAAATGGATTCAGTCTTGCTTGGATAGGAGTTTTGGAAATAAGGAATGGTTCAATATGTTTCCTGCCTCAAACCAAAATTTTCTAGACAAACGAGGATCGGATCACAGGATTGTTTTGATCAAATTAATGGCTTCTCAAGACTCCTACAGAGGACATTTCAGGTTTGACAAACGATTTTTATTTGAACCAAGGGTCAAGGAACAGATTATTCAGGCGTGGATCAGCTCTCCTGGTTCCAGAAATGATTCTGTTGCTATGCGACTGAGAAGATGCAGGAAGTCATTAAGTCAGTGGAAGAAATCAACCTGTTTTAATGCAAGGGACAAAATCTCTTACCTGGAGAAACAATTGGAATGGTCTCAGTCACAGTCATATGCGTGTACTTTCAGAACCAATTTGCTGAAAATAGATCTCTGTAGAGCGTATAAAGAAGAGGATTTATATTGGAGGCAAAAGAGCAGATCCAAGAGGTTGAAAAATGGTGACAAAAACACCAAATTCTTCCACAGGACAGTCAAAGCCAACCGTGCTAGAATGAGAATCGAGAAACTCAAAGATGAAGATGGTGTGTTTAAGTGGTCTGAAGCAGCAAAAGGAGAGGTGGCCATTGAGTATTTCTCATCCTTGTACAAATCGGCAAATCCCTCTAACTTTGATCAGTGGTTTGTCGGTTTCAACAAAAAGGTAACAGACGAGATGAACGCTTCCTTGATCAGTGCAATCACGGATGAAGAGGTTAAAGAAGCCGTTTTCTCGGTTAAAGCTTCAAGCGCTCCTGGTCCAGACGGAATGACTGGATTGTTCTTTCAACAGTACTGGTCCACCATAGGTCCTCAGGTAACACAGGAAGTCCGGAATTTCTTTGATCATGGTGTTATGCCGTTGGAATGGAACTATACCCATCTATGTCTACTTCCCAAAACTACTGACCCGGAAGAAATGGCAAACCTCAGACCAATTAGCTTATGTGCGGTGATATACAAGATTATTTCCAAGTTATTGGTTAGAAGACTTCAACCGATTCTCCCTCTTATCGTTTCCGTGAACCAAACAGCTTTTGTAGCTGAGAGACTTATTTCCGACAATATCTTGATGGCTCATGAAGCTATTCATGGATTGAGGACTCATCCCTCGATTTCTATGGAATTTATGGCGGTTAAAACCGACATGTCCAAGGCATATGACAAGCTCGAATGGTGTTACCTTAGAGGAGTGTTATTAGCATTGGGATTCTCGGAAAGATGGGTTAATCTGGTTATGAAGTGTGTATCTTCAGTCACGTATTCGGTTTTAATAAATGATCAACCTCATGGGCTTATCACACCGCAGAGAGGCTTGCGCCAAGGGGACCCCTTATCCCCGTTTCTTTTTGCGCTTTGCACTGAGGGACTTTCTCATTTACTCAACAGAGCTGAGGAGTGTGGAGATCTAAATGGGATCAGCTTCTCTTCGGGTGGACCTTCCATTCATCACCTCCTTTTCGCGGATGATAGTCTCTTTTTGTGTAAAGCAAATATCCATCAGACCTGTGTTCTAAGCGATATCCTAAAGGTCTATGGTGCTGCAACAGGGCAAACAATTAATCTGCAGAAGTCAGCTATCACCTTTGGATCCAAGATTGATATGGTTACACAGATTTCTATCCGCGAGATCATGGGCATTAAAGCTGAGGGAGGAGTCGGCAAATATCTTGGGCTCCCGGAGTGTTTAAGCGGCTCAAAGGTTGAGATGTTCAGTTTTGTCAAGGATAAGGTGAAGGATACATTAGAAGGTTGGCATTTGAGATACATTTCTCAGGGAGGTAAAGAGGTTCTCCTAAAGTCGGTAGCATCTTCCCTATCGGTGTATGCGATGTCTTGTTTTAAGTTGCCAAAAACAGTATGTGCAAATATTACAAGTGCTATGTCTAATTACTGGTGGAATGCAACGGGGCATCAACGAAAGATACATTGGGTATCTTGGGAGAGGATGTGTGTTCCTAAGCATTTGGGAGGGCTTGGTTTCAGGAATGTGGAAGGATTCAACCAAGCTCTTTTGGCAAAACAAGCTTGGAAATTTATCCATGAACCTGAAAGTTTGGTGGTGAGATTTCTCAAAAGCAGGTATTATGAAGGTGGAGAATTTTTGAATGCAGCAATGGGTCAAAGACCATCATATGCTTGGAGGAGTATTATGTTTGGCAGAGAGTTGATGAGGAAAGGTATTCGCAGGAGAGTGGGTAATGGCATGAGTACAAAAGTATGGATAGACCAGTGGATTGATGATGGTGATTCCATGAGGGCACCGTGGAGAAAGAATTACAGTTTTGATGTGAATCTAATGGCCTCAAGTCTGATCAATCCGGTTACTAAAAAATGGGACAAACCAGCTTTAGAGGATATATTCTATCCGGATGATGTCAAATCCATTATGAAGAACCAACCTCTGGCGAGCAGGAATGATTATTGGTCATGGAATCTCAATAAGAGTGGAGCTTTCTCAGTCAAGTCTGCGTATTGGCTTTATTCTCAGTCTCAGAAATCAGAATCCTTGGCTGAAGCTGAAGCTCTACCATCGACAAATGATCTTAAGGTAAAAAGCTGGAATCTGTGTACTGAACCAAAGATAAAAACCTTTATCTGGAAAGCCTTATCTGAGGCGTTGCCGGTGGCGGAACTAATTAACGGAAGAGGGATGAAAGTGGACAATAGGTGTCAAAGATGTGGATTTGAGGGTGAAACTATAAATCATGTTCTCTTCACTTGTCCTGTCGCTCGCCTTCTGTGGGCAGTATCAAATATCCCTTCTCCTGTCAACGGTTTCCATGATGAATCGGTATTTGTCAATTTTCAGTATCTTTACTCTCTTAACAAGAATAAAGTCGCTAGCAAAGAAAGTAAGAAGATGTGGCCATGGATGCTTTGGTATCTGTGGAAGAACCGTAACCTACTGGTTTTTGAAGGAAGAGTGTTTGAAGCGGATGTATCCATCAGAAAAATCAGAGATGAGACAGAGTTGTGGTTCATGTCTCAGCAGGTCGAGGAGGAGTTAGAGGGAGTAGTGGAATCTCATATTGCGTCACCGCGAGATAGTTGGAAACGCCCACCTTTTGGCTGGATAAAATGCAATATTGGGTTGGACTGGAACAAGGAATTGGGAGTAGTAGGAGCGTCTTGGGTGGTCAGAGACGAGAGGGGAGAAACGAAGCTCCATAGTCGAACGTGTTTTGTTGATGTTTGGTCTAAAGATGAGGCAAAACTGCAGGTGTTTGAATGGGCCATATCGTGTATGGCCAGTCACCATATAGATAAGGTGGTATTTACAGGGGATCTGTCTGATCTAATTTGTGCCCTGAATAGACCGGCAGCTTGGCCATCTTTTCAGGTTCAAATTTCATCACTTTTTAAAGCCTTGTCTGGGATTAAGAATTGGAGAGCAGTTAGAGAAGCAGCTAAGTCAAATAGACCAGCTTCTTCTATTGCCCAAAGTGTGATCAATTGTAGTCTGTTCCAGTCGTATGTCGCTGTTGGAGAGCCCCGTTGGTTAAGTGCGATGTTTGAAGAAGAGAGGTGTTTATCAAGACTTTGAGAAATCGATTTTCACAGTGGTGATTGCTTTTCTTTCTGTCGTTGGTTTTTGTCTATGGAATCAGGTAATACCTGAAAATTTTTTGGATCACCAACTGCTCTGTATGCGCAGGGTGATGGTATAGCTGATGACCGTGTGTGGTCTTAGTTAGAATGGGGTTATCTTTGTCCCCCTCTAGTGTATCATGGATCTTTCCATTGAATGAAATATATATATCTTCAGATGAAAAAAAAAAAAAAAAAAAAATGTTGCATGGAATCCATACATTCATTCCCCCGGCTTTACCTTTTCGACATTTATCTGTGTTTCTTTCTGAATTTTACATGTGATTTTTAAAGTCTCTGCTTTCTCTGTCCTCTTTTTATCCAACTTTTTTTCTTTTTTCTTTTTTTTCCTCAAAAGGTAATAACATCTTTTTCGATACCGTGTGGGTTCTTGTTACCAATAACTTGTAATGACTAATTTAAAAACTAACAAGTTAGATGAAAAAGGTTGATTGAGATAAAGTTTCTCGATAAATTGATTCACAACAAATGCATATGTTTATAGTTGATGTGTGTGTGGAACAAATCAAGCAAAGGCAAAATCAATATTGGGATTGTGACAAAACAGAAAGTGATAATGGTGTCTCCTTATTTCTTTTGTCTTTATGCATTAACTGATTGACCAGTACCCACTTATGTTCCATTCCCATCTCAACTCGTCTCTGGGCACACTTCAATTCATTAGCTTTCACACATCTTCTGCTTCAGTCCACTTACTTAGTTGCTTTCCAATCACATTTCACTACAAGATTGTTCCTTCATTCGAATGTTGCTGGTAAAAAAAATAAACTATGGGTCTGCCTATAAATTCAACCCTAAAATTACTATTAACATCATATAGAGCATATGAAAACATCTTATATGTGAGTCACCACCTTGAATCTGAACGCTTTAAGAAATTTGAGATACTTTAGATTAATCTTTAGTTACATGGTCGAACTACTTTATTATGAGTCTACATATTGCTGAGCTGGATTAAATTGTTGTAAATTAAGCTAATAGTCGTTTGTATATAAGTTGAACAACTTGTACAGTTAGTTATACAGTTAATACAATTCATTTTCATCGAATCTTTCTCTCTTTCAACTTCATCTTCAACATTTAGCTGCGGCTGATATGGTATTAGAGCCACCGTAAAATCCTTCGACAATGAGTGCTTCTTATCACGAAATCGCTTCCGTTCTTGTTCATTTGATTCTTCTTTTTTTCCAATCGCTTTTCTATTTGCTTTTTCTTCTACTTGTTCACCATCTTATGTGACGAGTGTTTCTTGATTCATCTTATTCTAGTGAATCTCATCCTCAGTGGAATTCGATTCTTACCATCTTCCTTCGAATTGATCTTGAATTTCATCTTTATATTATATTCTCTGATGGCTTCTCCGTCAACGAGCACATAGCATCTTCAATCTTCTTCAGTCCGAATGAAGCGAATTGAAGCTCTTCAACTGACCAGTACAATAATCCATATTTTCTGCACAATACGGACCATGTCGGACTTCAGCTCATCACAGATCGATTGACAACAGGAGCTGATTCCCATACTTGGCGCAGATCGGTTCAAATGGCTCTAAATGTGCGAAACAAACTCGGATTTATCAACAGTACTATCTCTAAACCCCATGATGATCATCCTGATTCTGGATCGTGTTCTCGATCCAATGACATGGTTGCTACCTGGTTAATGAATTCGGTTAACAAGAAAATAGGTCAAAGTTTGTTGTTCATTTCAACTGCTCAAGAAATTTGGAAGAACATTTTGAGTAGATTCAAGCAGAATGATGCACCTCGTACCTATGAAATTGAACAAATATTAGGTTGTATCCAACAAGGATCTATGGATGTTAGTCAATACTACATTGAGCTGATTACCTTACAGGAGGAATTAAAGAACTATGTTGAATTGCCTATGTGCACGTGTAGTAAGTGTGAATGTGGAATAGTTGTTCTTTGGGAGAAATTTCAGGAGCGTAACAAGGTCACTAAGTTTCTTATGGGGCTCAATGAAGGTTATGAGCAAACAAGGAGATACATATTGATGCTCAAACCTCTGCCAAGAATGGAAGAAGCTTTCAGCATCGTTGCTCAAGATGAGCGACATAAACTGCTGAAACCTCCTGTCAAAAATGACTTCGTTGTTTTCTACTCTCATGATAATTATGTCAATTAAGATTATCAACAGTTCATATAAGGAAGTCCAGCATTTGTTGCTGCTTATAACACACATAGAGGTAAACAAAGACTTTTGTGTACACATTGTGGTCTTCTTGATCACACAGTCAACAAATGCTATCAGATTTATGGATATCCTCCTGGTTATCTCATTCCTCTTTCTCCTGGTTCAACATCTAATTTTGCTTCTGGTATACTGCCTCGTCTAACTATGATTCAATATAACTATAGAGAACCACAATATAACACATGGTCACGACCATTTCAATCTACTCCAAAACCTTGCAATTCTCATTCTCAGCCTTCTCAAGGGATTCAGCGACCAGCAATGGTGGCTAATATGATGATTGATAATACTCTGGAGCATAATCCAGGACAAATGGCACAGTCTCAAGACTATAACCAGCCAATGGATCAGTCACACTTATCAAATGATCATATGATTCATCAAATCAGCACTCAATGTAATTCTCAAAAGGAATCAATTCCATTTTCATCATGTATCACTTCTCATGGTATCATGGCTTGTCAATCAACAACTGGTATGGTTCTTCCCTTATCTAAAAGTATTCACTATGAGAAAAACTGCCTTACCTTTCAACACTAATGTTTATCTTCTCTTACTACTAAACTTCTTAATGGTGCTTGGATAATAGATAATGGCGCTACCAGTCACAATTGCTCATATCTTTCTATGTTTTCTGACACTCAATCTTTATCTCACACAAAAAATTTCTTACCTAATGGTCCTAGGGTAGACATCAACATCCTAGAAACTGTGCATTTTTTTTTATTCACTGATCTTATTTGATGTCTTGTTTGTTCCATCATTTAGTTTTAATTTGATAAGTGTTTCCACTTTGCTTCATTGTAGCATTGCATCTGCTCATTGTTACCCTGATTTTTGCATGATTCAAGACCTTACTTAGGCCTTGATGATTGGTAGAGGCACATTACTGCACAAGCTTTACATTCTTGATCAACATGACCATGCTTCACATCTTCATCATCCGCCTTCTATGCTTCCTTGACTACTGATGGAGATCTCTGGCATCATCGCCTATGACATCCTTCAGTAGACAAGCTCATTCAACTATCTTCTTAATTGTCCTTGTCTAAGTGTAGCATACAAAAAGATGTCCATTGCTCTGTTTGTCCTCTAGCTAAGCAGAAAAGATTAGCTTTCATTTCTCATAATAATGTTGCAACTGGACCATTTTCTTTTTTTTCTCACCATTGTAGATGATTGTACTCGAGTTACCTAGATTTGCATGATGAAATATAAGAGTGATGTTCACACTATTTTTCCATCTTTTGTCTCTCTTATAGAAACTCAGTACATCACCAAAATCAAAGCTATCCGTTCTGATAACACACCTGAACTTGCATTCACTAGTCTGCTTAAACAGAAAGGCATTTTCTATTACAATTCATGCATAAACACACCACAAGAGAACTCTGTGGTTGAACGAAAACACCACCATGTTTTAAATGTAGCTAGATCTCTCATGTTTCAATCAAATTTGCCTCTTGATTAGTGGTCAGTATGCCATATCATGTTCTAGGTAATCAGTCTCCCTATCAGAAATTAAAACATACAGAGCCTGATTATTCTTTCATGCGTGCTTTTGGATGTCTTTGCTACGTCTCTACATTTCATAACAAAATTTTCACCTAGAGCTCGAGCATGTGTTTTTTTATTTACCCTGTTAGATACAAAGGCTACAAAGTTCTTGATTTAAACACTAATCAGATAAGCATTTCTCATGATATTGTGTTTCATGAGAAGATTTTTCTTTTTAAATATTTGCCTTCATATGCCCATGATTTGTTTCATTCATCTATTTTACCTACTTCTGCTCACATAGACATTTCTCATACATTTGCATCACACTCTTCTGACTTGCATTCATCATCTATGCATCATACTAGTTCATCTCCATTAATACCACTTGCATCTCCTCCACTTGCATCTCCTCGATTTGCATATCCTAGCACTGCACCTATATCTTCAGAAACTGATGCAGATACAGATTTGGTTTCTCAAAACATAGAGAGACCTCGGCGAGCTACTAAAGCACCAAGCTATCTGACCGAGTATCATTGTTATTTGACCCAATCCACTAAGTTTACAACACCACCACACTATACAATACCTTATCATCTTTCCTCAGTTCTATCCTATAACCATATTTCACCCCATTACAAAGTTATTATTCTCACTTTTACTCATGATACCGAGCCAAAATCTTTTCAACAAGCCATGAAGTCTACAAAGTGGAATAGTGCTATGGATTTGGACATGCTTGCTTTTGAGAATACAAACACATGGGATGTTGTTACCTTACCTGAAGACAAGAATGTGATTGGCTGCAAATGGGTTTACAAGATTGAGCACAATGCAAATGGATCTATTGAACGCTATAAGGCTCGATTAGTTGCTAAGGGTTTTACACAACAATCTGGAGTAGATTACATTGATACATTCTCTCATGTTGCCAAGCTGGTTATTGTCAAGCTCTTACTCAACCTTGCTGCAGTACACAACTGGACATTATCACAGATGAACGTGACCAATGCGTTTCTTCATTGAACGTTGGATGAAGAAATTTATATGAGTTTAACACTTGGTTACACTCATGCATCTGGTGTTGTTCTACCTCCTAATCCAGTATACAAACTGAAGAAATCCATTTATGGAGTAAAGCAGGCAAGTCGTCAGTGGTACAAGATTTTTTCAACATTTCTATTGTCTGATGGGTTTACACAATATCACGCAGACAATACTCTGTTTGTTAACTTGATGACTTGGCCTTTATTGTTTTATTGGTCTATGTGGATGACATCTTGATAGCTAATAACAATGAAAATGTTGTTTCCACTTTGAAAGAAGTCTTCCACCGATCTTTTAAGATCAAAGACATGGGTTCTCCTCGGTTCTTTCTAGGCCTGGAAATTTCTCGGTCCTCTAAGGGAATTTCTATTTCTCAACGGAAATATGCATTGTCTTTGATAGAAAACTCCGGCTTGTTAGGCTGCAAACCCAGTTCAGTTCCTATGGATCCAACGGTTCAACTGAGTATGATTGATGATACTGCAATGGCGACTGCAACATCGTATAGAGAGCTTATTGGACGTCTTATTTACCTTACCATCACACGTCCGGATATCACCTTTGCGGTTAACAAATTAAGTCAATACTTGTGTAAACCAACGGATGTGCATATGCACGCTGCTCACAAGATTTTGAGATACTTAAAAGGTAATCCACGACAAGGTTTGTCGTTTTCTCCAACATCTGATCTTTAACTAAGTGCATTTGATGATGTGGATTGGGGAGCTTGTCCGGATTCATTAGCACGTACTCATCATATTCTGAAAGCTCCACTCGCGGAAAAAATATATTCTGCATTGCCTATTATTTTGCCTACGGTTAAAAACCCATGCTTATATTTTATTCCTACCATTTTTTTTAAAAGGCTTTATAATAAAAATAAAAAAAATAAGGGAGTCTTACATCAAAGATAAATAAAAGCACAGGAAAGTAAAAGAAGAGGGGGAAGAAGACTGCTACATAAATAAAAACAGAGCAGAAGAACAAGAAAGAAAAAATTGAAAGAAGCAGAATGATCAAATTGTCCAAATACAAATCAAATCTTCACCAAACTTGGAACCTGTATTCTTTAAAGTCAAAGATTTGCTCTTCACAGATCTGAAGACTTTTCGAAGTACAACAGAGAAGGGAACATAAATGCCCGAATGGAACCTCTCATTATGTTTCTTCTAAACCTCTCTTTTTGTCTCCACCATTTTCCATGAAAATTGAATTCGAAATCGAGTACAACTAGAGTAGTTCTACTTAATTTGACGAAGAATGCAGAAATAACGATCAAAAAGTAATTTGAATGTCAAAAGAGTTGAATTATCCGGAGGATGCCTTATATATATATACTATTATTATATAAAAAGATGGACAATCAAACCTATTTCTCGATTCAGTAGAAGTCGGAAAGGAAAAGTTTGAAATTTCAGATTAGATCTGATAGAGTTGGGCGGATGATAAAAACTGGGTATAAGGTATAATTTTCTTTACTTGGTTTGAGTTTTTGGTAACTGACATATATTTCGATTTAAAAACAAAATGTTAAAAGAAATTAAATTTATAACATAATATTTGAGATTTTCCTTTTTCGTAGATCGAGATATTTCAAATGATAACCCCACTAATGAATCAATGTAGTTACCTTAATTGGAAATCTTAGTTGGTTCGGGGACAAATTGACTTTGGTCAACAGTTATTTTTTTTATTTCTTTTTGCTCAACTCAACACGGTTTGCTGTTTGGGTTTGTAGGGTTGGGATCTTGGTAATTTGGTAATGGGAGAGACACAAAATTAATGATGGCCCAAAACCTAACCAAAATGTTGGGCTTTTAGGGTTAAATATAATCTAACGATTTTCACGCTTTTCTCTCGTCTTTCTCACTAGTGGCCAGACTCTTGTTTAGATCTGATGGCGGATGAAAGTTTTGTTGCGGTTTCGACCCAGCTCTATCTCGACCGCTTGTCTTTCAATCTCTACAGGATCCACTCGCTTCTCATTTCTGAAAACTTACCAACTGGTGATTTACGTCTGCGCTACTATGATGTTCGTGTTCTTGCTTTGGGTCTTCGAATGATGTGGGATAGGCACGATCCTGAACGCATATTTTATCTGCAACGACCACAAATCATCAGAGAAATGCTACAAGAAGATTACGACTCTAGTTTTGTCACTCATGCATCTCTGACTGCTTTGGTTTTATACCTTGGTCGAGAATTTTTGGATGCTTTCAAGCTGATGCTATATGAGAAAATCAATACAAGTGATAAAGACGAGAGGGCTGCAAAGTTACTGAGAAAATACAATCAAGATATCCGCCACAGCTTCTATCCCAGACCCTGACGAGTGGAAGAGAGAACTTTTTGGTTCCAAAACTAAGGTGCTATGTTGCGTGCAAACTCCGTCCGAGGATAGTTTCATGTTTCGGAAACGTTTCAGAAATGGAAACGTGACGGAAACGAATGGAAATGCGATGGAAACGTGTTTCTTAAAAATTGTGATTAGAAAACGCGATGAAAACGCGTATCCATTTTTGGAAACGCAACGGAAACGGCGTATCCGTTTTGGAAACATCATTTCTTTTCTTTTTTTAGAAATTCTGTTTTCTATTTTAATTGTATATAGTTTAAAAATGTAAGATTTTAACTAATAATTTGTAATTTTTTTAGGAAAAAAAGACGGAACTGCTAAAAGGAAAATAAAAAGTTTTGCCTAAATTATATTCGCACCCTTAAAAGCTATCAGAAAAACGCAGAGAAGATGACGATTTTACCACTTACCATGTAATTTTCTTATATTAAGATTGATAGTTTCAAAATTAAAGAAAAATAATTCATATTCATTTGTATTTATAGATTTGTTCTAAGTAAAGTTTGTGTTGTTCCAAAATCTATTTAAATATATATATATATATATATACACGGTTGGACTTATGTTGTTTCAAATATTATGTTGAATTTTTTTTTGTCTGGTTGGTGTTCATTATATTCTTATTATTCTTATAAATATATGTACAGATGTTTCCAAAACGTTTCGTTTCCTATATTTTAAAAAAAAACCGTTTCTGCATTTCCAAACGTTTCGTTTCCGCATACCCGTTTCCGTTTTCATGCAACATACCTAAGGTGAATTAGGAGGAAGGGAGAGGTCTCGAGTGTGGTGAAGACTGAGGTGAAGAATCAGGAGCCCTGCAAAAGCGTGGAGAGTGAGGGCAGCGCTCTGAAGGATGGCTGAAGCTTTTATTATCTATTTTGAACCCCCAAAAAAAAACATAATTTTCGTATCTTATTTGGAACATATGAAGAATTTTGAGCTTTTATTCAGTTTCTTGTGTAAATCTCTGTTTCGTTTCTATTTATCTTTATGTCGTGAATATGTCCAATAACCAACCAATTGGCATTGTGTCTTGACTTTGATTACAATCGAGATAGTGAAGGATGTGCATGTGCTGATGGAAAACTTCTTGTATCCAAGCCTGGAGCTAGGATGCAGCTCGGTTTGATCTTTACTCAATGAGGACTTGTAGAATTTCAGCAACGTCAGATTATGCATCCCACCGAAACAACTTTCATTCAGCAGTGCCCTGAACACAGTACATAAGTGCCAATTGAAAGTAATGTTTCATGTACACCACTAGTGAACTTAAAGATGAAAGTGACTTAGAGAATTAATCTGACTTAGTGTGTTATCAGCAAGTACATCATAGATCTCTGAAGCTTCCACCAAGATTTGACGTTTTCCAGGTTCCCCAATATCGTTCTAGCAAATTGTGCATCAAAATGGTGCAATTGAATCTTGATATGTATATGACAGATCTATTTATTGGTTAGGACTTCTAGCCCAAATTTGACATCCAATCCAGAACTTGCAAGCAACTGCATCACGTAATCAACATTCTCACCATTGAATAAACACACAATATAAAGGAATATGGACCTATCCTTCTCATGCAAACCATCATAACCAACTCCTAAAACATTCCTAATATCCACATTGTGGCAATGCTGAATTTTGCTCATCCCTCCGAGAGGAGCTCAATCTATTTAACATGGTTGTTTGAGTTCGAGAACGATCTTAATGATTTCCTTTTGATTTAAGCGTTTTTGCATGGTTGAATCCCCATGGAGTACCCTTAATGCGGGTTTGTTGACCGGTTTGACCGGCTTCACCATTGAAGATGCTCTTATATGAGTTAAAACCCCATGCTTATAAATTTTTATTCCTACCATTCTATCATATCACACAAGAAATTGACAAAAAAAAAATCTTGTAAGGATCATATATATGGACAAAAACAGAATTTCCCCACCACCAATTTCAAGATCCATAAAATAAATCAACACAAACAAACTATAACTTCAAAGTTATATAACTCTCTTATATCTTTGAAGAGCTACTTACTTGCCATACAAGTAAAACTCTCCTTTAATTTTTCTACAGATCCCACCCATCTTTTCTCCCACCGAATTCCCATCGCCGATCAGACAAACTTCCGTACAAGTGGGAGAATCTCCTGAGACACTGACTTCTCTTTCTGTAATGTTGATTCGTGTTACCACTAATCGCTACACCCGAAAATTTCGAAGTGTCAATAGTCAAAGACGGTCTCACATACTCCACAGCCTTTACCGATCCACTCGCATTTGCGTACAAGAAATTTAACAAAACGTCTTCACAATTAAACTGCTCGTCCACAAATTCCCGACCAAGTTTCGCCATATCCGACTGATACATATCGAACGCGAAACCAGCGTCCATAAACGCTGCTCCCGTGAGAATCATATTGTATCCGTTATGACTCCTCGCAAATTTCTCGGCACTATAAGTCATGGTTTGATCAACAAAACGCGGGTAGAACCCGACCAATCTCTCCGGATGCTCCCGCCAAACTCTAAAGCCTTTCTCGATGGCATCACAAGACATCATTATATCGTCGTCAAGCTGGAGAACGGCTCTGGTTTTAATTAGTGGATCGACATTGAACCTGTTGTTCAGAGAGTTCTGCTTTTCGACTCGGATTCTTACTGGCACGGCCGAGTCTAGATCGGCCAGTTCAGGAGACGGTCCTTTGTTCCATATGACAACGATTTCTTTTACAGAAGGACAACGAGAGTAATGCTTAACGTACATTTTCAGGTTCCAGAGACGTGCGTCGTAAGTCATAGTTGCTAACGTGAACTGAGATACATGACCTTTGAATGGATAAGGCTCCACCGCTCCGCTTCCACCGTATATGTATCTGATCGCTACACATGTGAGAAAAAGTCCGACAAGGACTATCAAACCGAGTGCTAATCTTCCCAATATGGAATTAGGCTTCACGAATCCTCTGAGAAAAGACGGTGCTTGGTTCAACCGAGAACAAAACCGTCTTAACTTTAGCGGAAAGAAACCGGCGGTTTCCATATTCATGAGCCCATCGGTTCTTTTCCCTGAGTAGTAGTTCATGCACCAGGTTGATGGAACAATGTAGTCCACGATCCCAAGCAGAAACCCGAGTAACAAAACCACTGAAATAACAGCTGCAAGAGAGACATACCCGAGAAAAGATCGATGAAACAAATCGCCTGACGGTACACGGTCACCATCAACAAGACCAATGTATTGACCAGAACTTAGCTGTTGTACATCGAAATGATGCTGCCTAAGTCCGTTCCAAGAATTTATACCTTTATGGGACATTTCGAAATCTAAGGGGACTTCGACTTCGATGTACTCTTCTTCAGAAAGAACTTCTATCTTAAATATGCGTATTCTTTTCCCATAATCTTCACCGCAATCTTGACCAACACGATAAAGAGTCCCATCATGTAAAAACGGTCTGCCTCCGTTTCTTGCACCGACATTTGTTTTACCGTTGTAGATAGGGTTGTTCTTGTGTGGTTTCCAAGGGCCAAGAGGGGTGCTACTGTACCAAATTTCCAGCTGTCCATTCTTCTTGGTCCCAAAGCTACTATGATCTGATCCAAATAGCCAATAGTTTCCTTGGTGATGGATAATGGTCGAACCAACAAGCGGCTTATCCAAAATGACTTTCTCTAGTTTCCAACTTAAAGGGAATTTAACAGCACGGTAGAGACGAAGCTGTCCTATCTGGCTGCTCTCCGGCATCATATATATCTTTTAGAAGAAACAAAAGTAAAGTTAGAGAACACTCTCTCTGAAAGTATGTTTGTTATCATCATTGTATATCATGAACTGTTTGTTAAGGTCAGAAAATGATATCTTACATCTCCGTTGTAATTGAATACGAATGGAAAAGACAGGTGCCAAGCCTCAACCAGAGCTATACCAAGAGTTTTCCAAGTTGCTCCTTTGTCAGTACTTTCTGCAACTCCTATATCCCCTTGTAATGTGATGGGGTTTTTATTTCCAAAGAAGAGGTAAATAGTATCATCTCCCTGTTTCGTAAGCCAAACGGGAGAGAAAACACTTAAAAAATAACTAGAGTTTGTATTCATTTGTTGGTTTATAATGAAGTTTGGTCATATATTATAATAATTATAAGTATATCTAAGTGTCGTGACTTAAATTAGTCCTAACTACTCATTACACGAAGGGTTACGTTTGATAATGTAATTAAATAGTGTCCAGAACAACAGAGGAGTTTTCCAGATTTGTATTCTGTTTTTTTTTGTTCCACTTGTCCAGTTCTATTTCACTTTTTGTCATAAAACAATCTTATATTTTATGCTCTATACAAGAATCAATCCAATATAATTTGTATACCTGTACATAGAGAAACGGATCAACTACAAAGTTGCTGGGAAAACCAGAATTGGTCATGGAGGCACATGTTAATACTGGGTTAGCTACCGGCCATGCTGCACTCTCGTTCCTCCATGCATTGATCTGTTTCCATCACCCAAACAAAATCACCAACGTCCCAATTAAATTAATCACTCAAAATTCATGAGTCTATTTGTCAAAAAAAAAAAAAAAAAAATCACGAGCCGGGATGCCGGTATTGAAACTGAGGAGCAATTACCTAGACGATTCACATTCTAATCTGATTGGAAAAAATCGAGTGGTAACGAACAGAGAGAGACTCACGGTTTCTATGGGTTTGAGAGAGAATGGTGAATCGCCGTAGAAAACGCCAATGGACCAGGAACCCTCATTATCCTCCCTGCAACCCAGCGACGACGACGATACATGATCCGTACGCCCGATATGCGGCGGAAACGCTAGCCATGCGTACACCGCGGCCACCAAAGCGTAAAATCCAAAGCACGAAACAAAGAACAGAGTACGCCGCCCGGAGCTTCCTCCGCCACCATATTTTGAGAGATATCTATAACGGTGATTATTGTGTTTGTGATTGTGAATGTTGTGAGCACCAGTAGCGACGTTCTTCTGCCAGCTCAATTTTCCGGTGCTCTCCGTCGTCTCTTCCACGGAGGTGAAAACTTTCATACCAGCTGATATTATTATGTTGAAGAAGACAAGGAGCTGTATAAAACAGAATCAAGAACTGGAAAATAAATTTTATCAACTTTCCAAAACAAGATAGAAAAAATCTTATTGGCATGAAGCGGAACGTTTGCTTGGTTATGATTGTTACTAAAATACTATTGGATTATCTTTCGTACGCCTGTATGGATAGTGGAATATTTTCAGTATATACTCGCTCTTGCTTAACGACACGTGTGAAACACTGCTACACTTGTGGTGGAGAGCAGAACCGTCCGCTTTCGGTCGAGATGGCGTCCGGTTTTGATTATCTGCGTCGTTTACCAAACTACGTGGTATACATGACACGAACTAAATAAATACGTGCACTTTTTTCGACCAAAAGAATATATCACGTCCACTTCTTATACAGCTAGAGTTGGACCAGAGACGTAATTATATAGGCATATCTATGATATATATACTATTCCTACAAAAGACATTAATGCATCACTAAGTTAGCATTTCCATAAAGAAACATTTTCCTTAGGCACTAGGGAGTCCTAATAGTATGTGTCCATACACTTGCCAGCTAATACTAAATCTGAGAACACTAAATTGAGAAACAGAGTAAGAATAGCTCAAGTATATGGCTTGATCTTCGCTAGGAAGAGATATGGCGTATACGGCGGATATGATTGCTTCACCAGAAAAGCGGTTGTTGTAGGTCACCTACAAGCATATAAAATGAAGACTTTTTTTTTATTGTCACTGTATACAATGAAGACTAATGCACCATTTTTTTTTGAATAGGTGGAACTTGGGTGATAGCTTCTTGAAGGTGAACTTCATTTACAATAAAGTCAGAAAAAAATAATATAAAAGAGAGATAATAAGGCAGAATTCTCAAATGAGAATTTTGGAAAAACTGAAAACCCATGAACCATTCGTCTCTTTTTTTTTTTTTATCAACAAACACTCGTCTCTCATATATTTTTCCAAAATTTCATAAATCTTTATATAATTAATTTAATCTTTGGAAAATATCTATTATTCATTTTTCTTATCCAAAAAGAAATTAATTATATAAATAAATTATATTTATATATTAGTATATATTTATTTTATATATTTGAAAATGTTTGCACAACCTTCAATATATTTCTCTATTTTTTTTTAACAGAGGAACTCTAATCTTCGATGCATTTATCTATGTTTCTTCTAAAAACTATTCTAACAATTCTATTTTTGTGTTAGCATTAATTTTTATAAAAATTGCAAATTAGCCTATTTATTTCATTGTTTGCAAACTTTCATAAAAATATGAAACTGTATAAATCAGTCATTTTGTCTTAATACACAATTCTATATAAAACCATATATGAAGATTTAAAAAAAATTATAATCAACAAAAGATTACTTGTTTAAGTCATTGTTATAAAATTTAAAATTTGAGGACTATTTTGCAAATAAAAAAATATAATTCTAAAATATATGTGAGTTAGAAAGTATTTTTCCTCTATATAAATATTCAGGGGGTGTAATTAATTTAATATTTATGAATATTTGGAAAGATTCTATCTTTACTGAGATTTACATGATTTTGGATGAATTATAGTAGTTATGATTTTATTTAAAATATTGTAATTCATTTTAAAACATATGATTTAGATTCTAAACTTTGTAAATCCAACAACATACCTTAAAATCATAACAAATATCTTTAAAAATACTATTTAAAATAATTTTTATTAGTAATAATGAATTGCAAAGGATATTTTAAAATCATGAATTTAACAGCAGAGGATTTTAAAATATTTTTTAAAATTTATATTTGAATAACATCTGGTTTTACATTTTAATACAAATTAACCAAAATCTTAAATTTAATACACCTCCAAGTTAAATCTTATATATAATTAGGGAGTTTACTCTCCATTTAAACTATGCACATCAGAAAAACCATTAAAGCTAATATTAATGAATCAACTAATTCACAAAATTCTACATTATTATCACTAGGAATTGTATCCATCCTTTTGCCCATGCGTGATGATATAAGTATTTTATGTTTAAAAAAAAAATCAGGAGAAGAAGCTAAAAAAATGCACTTGTAACATCGATTTTTGAAGATGGAGCTTGCTAAACTTCCTTTTACAACGCTTTATATCATGTCTGGATAAGTTCTTATATAGTTGGACAATCATGTGTCTGTATAATAGAAAAGTTTGAAACAATAACAGTTTAGTAAGGCTATATCATGAAAGAAAGGAAAAAAGGTTTGGTGAAGCTGAAATCTTACATGGCCATGAAATAAGGCTTATGCGAGCATTCTCATGTCTTGCCATGCCTTCTTCATGAGCGCATTCTCTCCAATAACTAGAGCAGAAAATGTTGATTCTCATCTGAGGTCTCAAATTGTTTATCAAACGTGCAACATGATTACAATAGCCTTTCAATTAGGAATCTCAAAATGAAAATTATAATCTCGAGTTTTTTAGAATTAAAAAAATAACATATTTTGTCACAATTATGTTATCATACCTAGTATAAATTTGCAAAATCCAATATATCTTGTAAGTAATCCATAAAAAAACACTTAAGATCAATCATGTTCAAATGATGAGGCCAAACATTGTGGAACATCAACAATCAAAATCATTTGAAACGTTCAGTTATAACTCATTCATGAGTGTTCAGGAGGAGAATATTTCCTACTTTCCAACAACTATTATAACCTATTGGTAGCAATTGGGCCTCTTCCATCTTCCTCTGAAGAACCCGAGAGTGCAAACTTTTTATTAATTTCATACCAGACTTTTCTACAAGCAACATGATTTTGTCGTCAGATTTCTATAAGTACCCTAGAGTACCAGAAACCAAATTAGAAGCCGAAAGAAAGAGAAGTTGCAGACATACACTTAAGCGTGTTAATTGTCCATGGTTTACTAGGCGTAATGCAAGGCCTCGCAACTCATGATCCTGTAAAGTGCATTTGACCGCAAAGGCCATAAATCACGAAATAAGATAACATGACAGCTTTATTATAAAAACAATAAAACCAGAGTTGTCTTCATTATTACACAAACATAAATTTTGAAATGAGTCCTTAAGGATTAACACCTTCAAAGGAATTGTGAAATGAGTCTTTAGTCTTGATAAATGAGTCTTTAGTCTTGATGGTGATTATGAGTATTGGGCAATGCTCATGGAGAATCTACTGAAATCAAAGGAATGGTGGGATCTCATAGAAACATGGGTGGTGCAGCCAAAGAAAAATGCGATCTTGATAGAGACTCCAAGGATAGAACTGGCAGAGACCAAGCTCAAAGATATGAAGGTAAAGAACTACCTCTTTGCATCTATAGACAAGACCATTCTGAAAAACCATTGCAAAGAAGGACACTTCAAGAGACATATGGGAATCGATGTTGATGAAGTATCAGGGGAACAAACGAGTTTAGAGTGCTCAACTGCAACAGCTAAGGAGGAAATTCGAAGTATTGGAAATGAAGGATGCTTGTAACAAACGACATGAAGAACCTTGGAGAAGACATGCCGGATGATATGATTGTTGAAAAAATTCGGAGAATTTTGGTGGAGAGATTCACATACGTTGTGTGCGCTATTGAAGAGTCCAAAGATATCTGAGAACTCTCGGTAGATGAATTGCAAAGCTCTCTGTTAGTGCATGAACATAAGCTTAGCAAACACATACCTGATGAGGAAGCCTTGAAGATTGAAGGTGGAAGAGGCAGAGGAGGATACATTCAAGTTAGAGGAAGAGGAAGTTACTGTGGAGGCAGAGGGGGACATGGAAGAACCTTCAATAAGGATAACATTGAATGCTTCAAGTGTCATAGGATGGGACACTTTAAGAATGTGTGTCTAAGCTGGGAAAAGACAACTAACTATGCGGAATTTGACAAGGATGTACTGCAGAAGGCTCTGCTGACACACAGTAAGGAAGAAGGAAAGGTGGTATGGTACCTTGATTCAAGCTGCAGTAACCACATGTGTGGTAATAGAGAATGGTTCATAAACTTTGATGAAAAGTTCAGATAGCAGGTGCAACTTGGAGATGTTAGGAAGATGCAAGTTGAAGGAAGAGGCAATCTGCGCATTGAGATCAATGGCATCAATCAGGTGATCTCTTTTGTGTACTATGTGCCAGGTCTTAAAAACAATATATTGAGCGTTGGGCAGCTTCAACAAAAGGGTCTAAAGATTATTATAGATGATGACATATGTGAAGTCTTTCACAAACAACATAAGAGGGTCTTGATGAGATCAGAGATGAAAACCGGATGTTTGTCATATTGGGTAAGGAGAAAGAAGTAGAAGGTGAAGTTGAGATAAAGCAACTGTAGAGTTCAGTGGAGTTTGCAGATGAGATATGGCACAAAAAGTTTGGGCATTTGAATCAT
The DNA here is from genome assembly GCA_030180135.1 of Orychophragmus violaceus. Lineage (NCBI taxonomy): Eukaryota > Viridiplantae > Streptophyta > Magnoliopsida > Brassicales > Brassicaceae > Orychophragmus > Orychophragmus violaceus. The sequence continues at coordinate 18,119,786 of CM058229.1, read as the reverse complement.
GAGAGTCTGAATCTTATGCCAGAGAAAGAGATGGTAAAAGGACTGCCAACTCTCAAAACAGAAGGAAATGTTTGTGAAATCTGCCCGAAAGGGAAGCGGAACCGAGTCACCATCCCAAAGCAGATCACATGGAGATCAAATCATGGACTGGAGTTGGTGCATAGCGACATCTGTGGGCCGATATCTCCTATCTCAGAAAGTGGTAAGATATATATCATCAATTTCATTTATGATTACAGTCGCAAGTGCTGGACATTTTTCTTAACAGAAAAATCAGAAGCTTTTAGAGCATTCAAAGAGTTCAAGGCCGGCGTAAAGAGATATTGGTGAAGCACTTGTCTGCTTAAGAACTGGCCGTGGTGGTGAGTTTAACTCGAAGGCATTTGATGATTACTGCACTGAGAGTGGGATCAGAAGACAGTTGACAGCAGCTTATACACCTCAACAAAATGGTGTTGCAGAGAGGAAGAACAAAAACATCATGAACATGGTGAGGTGTATGATGTTCAGGATGAAGGTATCTCTAAGATTTTAGCCAGAATCTACACAATATGCCGTGCACATACTGAACAGAAGCCCTACTGCAATCCTTGGAGACATAACACTAACAGAAAAGTGGAGCGAAAACAAACCTTCAGTTGATCATTTTCGTGTGTTTGGGTGCATTTCATTTGGATTAATACCCTATAAAAAGCATGTGAAGCTAGATGAGAAGAGAAAGAAATGTGTTATGTTTGGAGTGAGAAAGGAATCCAAAACCTTCACACTCTATGACCTACCACAAAGAAGATCATAATTAAGTAAATATGTGAGATTTTATGAGAAAGAGGCTTGGGATTGGGAAGATAAGGAAGATGAAGGAAAGTTTGTACTGGAATTTGAATAACAAGAAGAGAGGAATGGTGCGAATAACACCAGGGAAGAATAGGAAACTCCAGAAGAAGTAGCTGGTGCAGAGGAGCAGACTCATGATCTTCTATCATCTTTGTTACATACTTCATTAGATTATGGGGCTATAAGATTTGTGAAAATTGTGATAACCTTAATAAACATTGACCAACATTAGCAGTTTGAAACAATGATGATCGTATACATAATACCTAATGATGAACATTTTTTGAGAATTCAGAAGAATGATCTTCTTACCCACACAACACTCGGTCAAAAGATCTTGAGCATCTTTAGCAACCCGAAAATCTGCTGGTAACATCTCCTTTATAATTTTAGTCATGGTGGCTGAAATTTTAGAAGAAATTAAGAGGTTTTGTTTTGAAATTAGTATTGATTTCTCACTGATTATGTATCATAAAAAGAAATTTCTGACAGATGGACATACAAGTATATAGAAAAATAATGAATCGATAGATATATCTAAGAAAGCAAAAGAGGCTGAAACTTCTGGAAATGAAAATTCTTCCTTAGATTTTTCCAACTATATCCATTGGTTCCATCATTTAGCTAATTTAATTGTACCTGTGCATACACAAAGTTATAGGCAGCAAAGAACAAACAGAAAACTGAGATAGAAAAATTGAGCACCGATTGACCTAAGGAGGCAGTACTGGAATTGAAGGCAGGAGTGGATGATGAAGGTGAATGCATAAGCTCGATGCATATTTCAGTGGAGAAGGGGAAACATCTAGGCTACTTAAAAAAAAAATTAGGAAAGGGAAGACTAAACATCGCGGAAATTTTCTGATAAAAAAGAAGTCAATGCATCTCAAAAATTAAGGCCGACATGACAAAAAATTAGGACCCATTCGAGTATTTATATGTATCGGGTCGGTTTTGGTTCGGGTATTTTAGGTTCGGGTCGAGTGAGTAAAAATATGTGAAACCGAGTTATACCCGAATATTTTTGGGGTATCGAGTACTTCAAGTAATTTATACCCGAAGTAACAAATCTTGACAAAAGGTAACCAAAATACTTCAAAATAACAAACCTATAAAAAGAAATCCGAACGTGCAATGGAAATATGAGTTTGAAACATAGTTTAAAACCATAAACAACATAAAACAACAACACAAACTTACACAAGTTTAAAATGTAAACACAAAGTTCAATAATTGATATATCACGGTTTTTAGGTGTTTTGAGCCATGATATATGTACATAATCGAGTCTTCTATAGAGTCTTTCGAGTCCTTTCAGGTACTTTACAGATTTTACCACGTTTGGAGCTTACTTGGATGTTATGGCGCATTCTGGAGCTTTATAGAGCATTCATGCGATTGTAGAAGAGTTGACATGATCATCTGACTTTGGTGTCGATCGACACCACTTAGGTTTCGGTCGACACGGTTCGCGAGCAGAAAAATTTGGCCGATTAATGAAGACTTTAAAGAATCTGCAAATTAGCCCAGAAGTTTCTCATCATTACAAAGTGACCCAAATCGTGTTTTAGCTTTTAATTAGGTTTTACAGCCATTGTTTAGGCTAAGCTTTCTTTGATGAGAGATCAGGAGATTTGGGGCTGGTTTGGTTCTCGAGAGAGACTTGATTTCGAACCCTTGTTCTTATTCTTTTGATTTATATATGATATATATTTTGACTATGTTTTCTGTTATGATTGCAATGTCTGAGTAGATCTCTTGTTAGGTTAGGGATTCTCATTAGGGATTTGAAGGAATGTTAGAATAACTGATTGATTTGGATTCATTATCTAGTTCTTCATCTAAATTGTTTATAAGGCTTAATCTGAACTTGCCATTTAGATTATTGATTATTAGGATGATTTCCACAACGAGAGTTGGTTAATTAGCTAGAAAGGATTTAGGTGAGCAACTTATCTATTCACAAAGAGATTTGGTGTAGAGAAGTTGTGAACAAACAAACTTGGAATTAATGCATGTCTAGAACTCTAGGATTCGCAACGAGAGTTGGCTTGCTAGGTTGTTAGACATAGATAATTATCGCAGCGAGAGCTGTTTAGTTTTACCTCTGTGATTCTAGTTCAAGAGCGCTATAGATTGAATCCTGATTGTCTGTTATCTGATTTCCTGATTTCCTGAGAACTTCTTGAAACCTGACGCCTTCGTTAATTGCCTACATTCACCTCACTTCATTCGTTTACTTGCTGTCTTGTTTACTGCTTTACAATCTGCTTCGCTTAGCTTAATTCTATTACTCATAATCTATCGTGTGAGCCGTGAGTCCTTGTGGATTTGATACCATAAGTACTACATTGCATAACTGTGCACTTGCAGTAGAATAGGATTAAAACTCTGAGCCTATCAAGTTTTTGGCACCATTTCTGGGGACTCAACTGAGTTCGCCGATAGATTCAGTATTAGAACTTAGTCTAAGTAATTTTCTTTTCTTTCTTGTTTTACTTACGTTCTTGTTTATTGGGTGTTGCAGGAATCACACAGTGTCGATCGATACTCATCTTGAATCGATCGAAACCCGGCGCGACCAGAGATACTAAACGCGTGAACACTTAGCAGGTTTTTCTCTATGGAACATGTGATTCTGATTTGCGGTGAGGACATCACTTTACGAGACCAAGAAGGTCATATATGCAACGCGAAGGGTCAGAAACTAGATGGGGAAGTAAACCCCATCGTTCCAGATGTTGGCGTGGGCGCGGAACATGCACAACAGGAAGCTAGTCACAAGAAGACACTTGCTGATTTCAACAGACTAGATCAATTCTATGCTAATCGGTCTACGATTCGACCACCTCCATTTACCAGAGCTGAGTTCAGGATGAAACCAGAGTACTACGCATTGGTTGTGCAGCATCAGTGTGATACCCCGTATCAAAAATATGGTCAACGGGCAGCAGAAAGTCAACCAGGGGTAAAATTGTCATTTTTACCAAGATCAGGGGTAAAATGGTAATTTTACCAAAGTTCGAGACGGAAGCCGAGACGGACCAAATATTCTTATGTTTTAACATAAAGAATGTTTAGAAGATCAGAATTGGAGGAATCGGAGCGGAAACGAGTTTTTCGGCTTGTCAGGAATGGAAATCGACTAAACCGAAGAAACTTCGGAAATTCATAACCGGAGCTACGTAAGCCCAAACGGAGTGATTCAAAATGCTAAATTCACCAAATATCATGAAGAATCTTATTTTGGAGGTTTTGGAATTTATGGGATTACCCGGAGCCGTTCTAAAATATTAAACCCGAAAAACCGTGAAACCGAGCAACGGAAGAATAAGTGATTAGTGGCTGACTTATGGTGTTAATCATGGTTTTTGGGCAACAAAATGATGCCAGAGGGACACTTGTCTCTTCCCCAAGTCGCCACTTCACTCCTTTGCATGCATGCACATGTTGATTCAATGAATCATTCATTTTGTGCAAGTAAACATCTTATCACCATTCATTTAATCTAGCCTCTCACTCTAATCTCTCTCAAACTCTCTCTCGAACTCTCACTCTCTCTTTTCCCAGAAAAAATAATCCCTTGCTTGCTGTTCATAGTGTTCTTGGGCATTCATCAAAGATCTTTTGAATGTTCATCATACCTTGATGAACAAGTAAAGCTCAAATCCTTCTCTTTTCATCACTAAACCTCCTCTCTCTCTCTCGGCCTCTTTCTTCTCTCTCTGTTACTCAAGAACATGCATCTCTTTTCCAGAAACTCATGCATGTGTGTTTGAGAGTTTGAAGAACATCAAGAACCCTAGCTTGTTATCAAAGCATCTTGAGCAAGAAATCTTGTAACTTTCTTTCTATAAGCTCAAATCTAGATCTATCAAGTGCTATGGCTTTGTATTAACCTCCTCTATCTTTTTCAGTTAGCCTCCGCCGTTAGAACCGCCGGAAAAGCTAGCTCCGCTGCCGGTCAACTCTCCTCCGCCGGAGTCAACGCCGGAGAGTCGCCGCCGGTGAAGCTCTCCGCCGCCAAAAGCCAGCCGGTTCTACAAGGAATCCATTGGTATAATTTGTGTTGAAATTGAAGCTGGTTTGTGGTTTGATTGAACCGGGTCAAAGGGTGTTGAACCGGTCAACGGTTCAACCTTAAACCGGTTTAGTCAAACCGGTTCTTAGGGTGAATTGAATCGGTTCGGTTTAGTCCATAATTGATTGATTCTGTGGTTCTGTGATTCAGGAGCGTTCGGAGGTTCGGGATTGGTATCGGATACCTCGGGAATTCGCATCCGCGACTATTCGGTGAGTCGGCTCGAAAACGTGTAGATTTAATTAAACCGGGAAATCACTAAACCGTAGTGTTAGGACACTTACCCGTTAACCAATGAAATAGTAAATATTAATTAACTGGACGTTTTATAATTAACCGGAAAGGACTAATTGATCATGATTAGGGTTTAGAATTAAAAATGTTAACTGATTGCGTGTCGTTAGGTTGTTAGTAGAGCTTGATTGATGCATTCATATAGTCCGCTTGTATAGGATCGTATATGCATATATATATATATATATATATATATATAGGTATAAAGAACCAGTATTAATGAACTATAAACGGGGAATTAAGACGGTAATAAGATATGAATTAAACTTAAACAAATGTATAGAATATAATAACGGGATTGGGAATTAGACTAAATAGCGGGATTGGGTAACGAACTAAATAATTGATAATGGTATGTCGGGGAGTAGTAAGTTACTAAATCTAAACCGACAGATCGAGAATGTTGTTAAAAGATACTTAGTATGGATTAATAAAAAGTGGTGTATGATATAAGCCGTCTACGGGTTAGCAATCCGCTAACCCAAGGTAGCGGACGAGAATGAGTTAAAAGACTTAGAACCCTAATAGGCCTGCTTGTGGTGATTGTGTGATTGATTGTGATTGTGTATTTTTGTGTTATTGTTGTTGTTGTGAGTTTCTGTGCAGGTTTGTTAGACTGCTCGGTGTTGGGCCGAGCAGTTGTTATGTGGACACTTACTCCGGTCTCGGGACCGGGTAAGTTAGTGGTGCTGACTAGGTATCTTACCTAGTCAGAGCGGTGAGTTGAGTAGTGTAGTGGCTTGCGGAATGGTTGGGATTAGTATTGTTGTTATTGATGGCGTGATCTGTGTTAGAGTCCCAGCGAGTCTGCGTGTTTACATTTCAGCACTAGGACTCTAGGGTGCGTTAGATTCCGCAAGCCTAGGTTTTATTTTACGTTCCGGTACTTCCGACCCGATTGGATCCTCGGGTTTTACCTAACCGGATCATGGTGATTCCGGTTATGGTGTTAACCTATCGGGTGACGCCGATAGGTGTGTGATTCGGAGAATACGGGGTCATGTCCTAGGGCCGAATCACATGGAAACTCAGGTTACCGGGGGTAACAGGAGTCACCGCGTATCGATGGACGGAGAACGGTGTCCTATACGTGGGTCCTTGTGTGCACGTAAAGGAGTCGAGGGTTAGTTGCCATATAGGTGACGATGTAAACCCGTGGAAGTTACCGAGATCGTAGGCCCCAATATTGTTTTGTTATCTCTTTCATTGCGTGATAGATAGATCGAGTTCCATCGTGGGCATGTGCCGCAGTGCCTTCGATTTCCCTTAATTCTCTTTATTTTGGCTTTGATTGTGTGTGGTGGGTTTATCACGACTCGGTAGTGCGTGATCGACCATTGATTTCCTGTTGATTGTTATTTTGGGTTTTGGGGCGGGATTCGTAGACTGTATATAGACTAGAAGCCATTAGTGGGGAGCCGGTTCACTGGGTGATCTTAGATCGCTCATTAGACTCTTTTTGTGCTTTTCAGGTTTAGCAGCGACGGACGCGGGAGGTCCTCGGTGTGGTTTCGGGATGGCTTGTGACGGGTTTTCTTTCGGTGTTTTGAGAGTTTTTATTTCGGTTCGGCAGCTGCGCCCTTTTCGTGATTTGTATTTGATTGTTTTTATGTTTATGTGTTTATATTGATGATTGTTTGTAAAAACCCGTTAAACGTTGTATTCGATGTTTGATTACTTAAAAATGAAATTGTTTCCCTGATACGAGGTTTTAGTCCGAACCGACACAACTCATCGAAGTAGTGCAAGTAGTACTGCTTGTACTATGGATATGAGGATAGCGGAGTCACAGAGAGATTGGTGCGAGCCTTTTGTCTCAAACCAAACTATCTTTGGCTTCGTCCTGTGACGAACTTTTTCCGTTCGACTTGCTCGGGTTCGATCGGTCATGTTCTTGTTTGATTATTGACCGGTCAGCTCGACGGTCAGCGGAGAATGGGAAAAGGGCGTTACAATCAGTTCCATGGTCTCTCTAGCGAGCATCCTATGGATCACATAGAGACTTCCGAGGAATTGGCTAGCAGTATTAAGGCTGAAGGAGTCCCATTTGATTATCTTTTCTGCAAGCTCTTCCCATTTTCTCTCAATGGAGAAGCAGCCCACTGGTTGAAACAGCTACCACCAGGATCTTTGACTACTTGGGATGAGGTCAAGAAAGAGTTCATTAGACACTTTTATGATGATGCTAGATCCGACCAGCTTAGACAAGATCTTCTGACATTCAAGCAGGGACCTACATAGCCTTTTCGAACTGCTTGGGTGAGGTTTAAGAGGTACCAAAGAGATTGTCCACACCATGGTTTCTCTGAAGTGCAGGTGTTGTGTGTCTTGATTTGTGGTATCAGACGGCTATGGATGCTGCAAGTAATGGGAACTTCTATACCAAGACACCAGAGGAAGCTAAGGAGCTTATTGAGAACTTGATAGCTAGAAATAGTGTCAAGAATGCTGAAAAAGAAAGGCAGAGATATGGTGGCAAAGACGATAGCTTGCAGATGGCAGAGATGAGGGACAAGATTGATTCTGTCCACAACGTCCTATTTAGGAAGAGGCAAATTCGGTCTGAATCAGAAGCTGAAGAGTTTGCAGAGGTGAATTATATCGCTGGGACTGATTATTATGAGCAGACATATAGAAATCAGCAGAGACAAACTTCTGGTTACACACCAAGATCAAGGGATAATGGTTATTCATCTCACCAAGCTCCTCCCACTAATGAGCAGACAAAGATTGAGTCCATGTTTGAGCAGTTGCTTCTTGGGCAGAATAAGATGACAGAAGATCTGAATGGAAGGTTGGATTCCATCTATCAAGATCTAAGTGTGAAATTGGAAGCTTTGACAAGCAGAGTTGATAATCTGGATACTAGGATGACGCAAACAGAGGCCGGTATTACGGAAAACATGACTCAATCTCAAAAAGAACATGTTAAGGCGGTTTTGGTAGAGGACAAAGCTGAGCAGAATTATGATGTAAAGACTTTGGAGCTGCAAAATTCGAGTGAAATTCGAAATAAAGACCATGTGTCGATCGACACACGGCCATGTCGGTCGATACCCGTTTCGAATTTTCGTGACGAACCGAAATCGACCCACTCGACATCAAGGTCGACTCGAATCGAGCCAATGTCGATCGACACCACTTCTATGTCGATCGACACCATGTACGTGAGCAGCCAGTTTGTCCGGAGAAGCCGAATGTGGTTGAGGAAAAAGCCTACAAACCGAAGATTCCTTTCCTTAGAAGGTCTAAGCAAGAGATTCAGTTGGAAAAGTACAAGAAGATAATGAGAGATAAGCTAACTGAAGTTCCATTGATTGACACTAATAAGACCATTCCTCTGGTGAAGAGATGTGTTACAGACATACTCTCTAGTAATATGACTGACGAAGAAGGTGTCTTGATGGTCTCTGAAGTGTGCGATGTCGTTATTCATGGCAGGATTCCTGAGAAACTAAAGGATCCAGGGAGTTCCATGATAGATTGTTCTGTATACAGAGACATATTTAAGAGGTCGTTGTGTGATCTTGGCTCAAGTGTAAATCTCATGCCATACTCTGTGGCTGTGAGATTAAAACTGTTGAACTTCCAGCCCACTAGGATCTCTCTTGTCCTAGCTGATCGATCGAAGAGGTATCCAGAGGGAGTTATTGAGAACATCCCTCTCAGAGTTGGAAACTACTCGATTCCAACGGACTTTGTGGTGCTGAAGTATGAGATTGAGCTTGATGATCCTTTACTACTTGGTAGATCTTTTTTATCCACTGATGGAGCTGTAATTGATGTGCGACATGGTCTTATTGATCTCCACCTGGGAGATAAGCCTTTGCAATTCAAGATGGATAGACTTTAGAAATCCACCATTGATGGACAAAGCTTCAATGTTGAGATGGAACCAGAGACTGAGATTGGAGAAGAGAAGATGGCAGTTCATGCTGAGCCTGCTCTAACATCTTCAAAGCCTATACATGCTCTTAAGCAGAAGGCTCCAAACATCACACCTAGGCCACATCTCACCAAGCCAAGGTACACATCCTCTGACCTCAAGTATACTAACTCTGATGCTGATTTTGCAGGGAATAGAGTCAGGAAACGAAATATTCCGCATGATCTTGCTGTCATTCCCAAGTTCCTCGGTTAGTCTCACGCACATGATGCATATACGCCACCATGGATGAGAAGAATTTCGCAAAGGCACACTCTGCCTTTAGCAAAACCGCCTGACATCTGACCACGTGCCACAGTCAAGCTAATGACTTAAAACGAGCGCTGAGTGGGAGGCAACCCACTGGTGAGTTTGTACATATGATTTTTCGTTCTAATCTTTTGTTTTTATTTTTCTTGAGCCTAGGGAAATCTAGCGATGGGAATGTATTGTGTCGATCGACACTGGTTATGAATCGATCGACACAGAGGACAATAGGGTCGATCCAGCACTTTGGGTCGATTGATCCACTTTTTCGCGAATGTTTAACCTCGGTTATACCACTTTGCCCGGTTCAAATTTCAAAATCCGTGTCGATCGACACGATTATGATGGATCGATCGACACCAAGCGTCCCAAGGTAAGTATTTCTTTTTCTTTCTCGCGACTGTTCTTCATTTCTCTCCACAACCTCCATTCGCGAACCAACTTCCACAAATCCGATTTTCCTCGTTTCTCAACCAAATCCGACGATTCAAAAGCCTAAACTGAGCGGATTGTTGCCCTCTATCCATATCTATAATCCATTTGTGTCGATTCCAAGGTATGCTCCCTAAAATCCCAATTTTCAGATTCGGTTCTAAAGGCAAATGTTCGATTTTTGCTTCCATCTCTTGATTCTGTGATGAAATAGCACTGATTTGGGTTGTTTGGTAGTGGAATGATGATGCCTAAGTAATTCTCATGATTGATTTTGCAAGTTTCTGAATTTTTTTTTGGTTTTGTGATGAAACTTGTGATTTTATGTGAAAATGCGGAAATAAAAATGTGAATGAACTGCTTCTACCGTTCTATTCGATGTTGCTTATGCTGTTGTTGAGGTTTTGATGAGCTTGTTTCTGATTTTTCAACTAATATAAGCTTTTTTGGTTTCTCTTCACAGATGCCTCCAAGGAAGAAGAACCGCACAGACGGGGCGAGTTCATCTGGTTCAGCACCAGCAGCACCAGCAGAGCCACCTCCACCTATGACTCCTCAGTCTCCTCCGGGTTCTCACAATTACCTGCTGAGTTTCCGACACACCCATGGCCCAGAGGAGAAAAGGAGAAGATACTTACAGAGAAGGTGTGGGGTAAGCCAGCCCGGCAGGTTGTTATCACTAATGATTGTATGCACAAAGAGGTGTTGGACACATGTGATGAGTATAAAACCTTGTTGTACAATGGATGGTGCGATGTTGAGATTGAGCCTACAAAGTTGGTAAGCCCTTATTTTCTGAGGATGACTGGTATGCGAGACCATGTTGTGTTGTGTTTGAGGATGATGGGTTTGGGTACCATGCCTTACATCCGGTATGCTTTGTATCCGGAGTTGGTACGTCAGTTTATGGCCACTGTGCGAGTCACATACAGAGATGTGAACGCCAAGAATGCACAGGAGGATCATTTGTGCTTCATGATACATGGCAGGAGATATAGACTGCCACTGCAAGACCTATGTGCTATCTATGGTTTCAAGAAAGGTTACACACGAGCTACGCTTCCAGAGGGCTTTCCGATCTTGAGACGTTTTGGGGTAACTTCGGTTCTACACCCTATTTCGCCAAGGATACAAAGATGAAGGATTTACGACATCCGATCCTGAGATATGTCGTATGCGTCCTGGCTACTACTCTCTTGTGCAAGATGGAGCCAAACAAGATGAGGATGCAAGAGCTGGTACTACTTCATCCAGCAGTGGGACATTTGTGTTCCCATGAGTATGAGCAAGAGGGTCCCTTCGAGAGGACCAACCTAGGTGCGGTGTTTGCAGAGCATTTAGTCACGCTATAGGCGAAGCCATTCAGAGGTTCTGGGAAGATCAAGACAGAGTCAGTGGGCAGTCTTTTGACACACATTTTCCAGCATTTCAGAATACCATTACATGAATATAGATGCGAGCAGTCTTTCGCTGATATCGATGAATCACATTTAATGAGCGCAGGCTGGCTGAAGCCATATTTAGTTTGGTGCTACAAAGATGGCGTGGAGGAGCGCACAATTGACATACGACATGCACCGCTATCGATAGACACACAGGATGACTTGCGTTTCAGACCTGATCCAAGAGTTGAGAGGCGGAAACCTGCTGCTCGTTACCGCAGAGGAGCTTCTTCTCAGGCTGCTCCTACTTCTGCTGAGGACGAGCCTTCTCATGACCCTGCTGGGGGTCCACATCCACATCCGCATTGGGTTCTTCCACTGGATACTCCTCCGCCACTTCCTGGCTACGATGTAGATCCACACATGAAGTACTTGGTAGACACAGTTCGATCACTTTGGGGTGGCATTGCTAGAGCTTTCAGCTGCACCTGCGCTTGTCCTTCTCACGGTCGCAGACGTCAGAGATCACCTACACCACCAGGGGGACACGACGATGATTCTGATTCTTAGTTCCTCTGTGATCCTAGCAATTCCCTGAGTTCGCTTTTCTTTTCCTTTTCACTTTTCTTGAGTCAGCTTTGATTTTGTTTGAGTCAGTTTGTCATGTTTATTTTGTGTTGAACTTTGTGGAACTCTTTTATATCTATCTTGTTGCTTTTGACTTGTTTATGAGTGATCTGACAGTGCTGACATTGAGGAAATTGTGTGACTAAACACAAATAATTCAGATCATGTTCAAGTCTGTGGCGTTGGTACTGAAAAACGTGCAGCGTGTCGACCGATTCAGTCTTCGTGTCGGTCGACATGAAAAGAATACTGTGGCGATCGATCTGGTACACGCCAAAACATGGGTCGACCTAAGCTTTGAATCGATCGATTCAAGCTGTGTGTCGGTCGACACCATCTGCGACAGAAGGTAACAACGTTGTTTTCCTACATTCTCGCAAGTTTTGACCCAATTTTACTTACTCTAGACTCGGTAACACTGGGGACAGTGTTATTCAAGTGTGGGGGAGGTGGTTACTGACATCGTGTTCTCTTTTCTTATTGTCAGTCTTTGTTTTCAGTTGTTTTCAAATTGTTTTATTGAGTTAAAATGTGTATGAAACTATGATTTTTTGAGGAAATTTTTCGCTGAAACAGGAATTAAGTGACCATTGGACAAACTTGCAGTAATTCTATGACTATTAGAAAACCCCAGACGGATCAACTTACCAAGGACACCCATATCTAACCAGGTATTCAGAGGATCCATCACTAGCCTCATCTTTAAACTTGACTTGATTTTCTTACTTAGGGGTTGAGATCTCTGGATCGGATTCCTCTGATGTACTTGACACAGCCTGTGATCCTGTTTGAGTATGGTTCTTGATTTTCCTCTCCCTTGAAAGTAAAAAATAAAAAGAGATTAAAACTGAGGATAAGCTAGTAGCTTCGAAGTGGTCACCAGAGTGGTAGAGACCCCTATTACCTCCTGTGTATCCATGGAAAGATCCAAAGTTACACCCCGAATAAAAAAAAGAAGAGCACTGATAAAAAAAATAAAATGATACCCAGTGGGGAAAATCAGTTGCTAAGGGAGAAAGGGAAAAGAAAGGAACCAGAAACCGACAGTTTAGTGGTCAATACTGAATGAGTTGAGTCCATGTGTTCTCTGATCAATACTCCCTTTGTAAGACCGCACTTAATTATATATAGAAGTTAGTGTGATGAACTTGAATATCCTAACTTGATTGTGGAGTTTACTTGGGACAATTTCTAAGTGTGGGGGAAGTATATTGTGGTCTTGCCATCTGCAGGAAAGTTTTCAGTGGTTTACCAAGTGAAAGTGAATGCGAAATTTCCTAGGATGAAATGAGTTTGTGTGTTTTCAAACCTCTTTCTTATGCTTTGGTTCTTTACTTGCTTGAGGGCAAGCAAGAGCTAAGTGTGGGGGATTTGATATATCATGGTGATAGGTCAAGAATTAATCCCTATACTAAACTGCAAGTGTACAGCAATGTCAAAGTAGTATATAGGGTTATCGAATCCACAGGGACACTTGGTCTCAAGAGAATCAAACTGTAGGGAATGAATACTAGAAATAAGCAATGTGATTGTATTGAAAACAGTGCAAGAAAGTAAATCAGTAGCAGAGATTATTGGTTGTGAAAGCAAGTAATTAAAAGCGTCAAACCTAGGGTATTCTCAGGAAATCAGACTAGCAGACAGTTCATTCAGCAAGGATCTAATTAAGCACAGTTCTAGAACTCAAAACACAGATATAGAATTAACCAAATTCCTTTGCGATAATTCTCTAAGTCTAAGTGCAGCAAACCAAACTTCCGTTTGCGAGAACTAACAGATTAAACTAGCAATAAGTCCAAGTTTGATATGTTCACAATTATCCTAAACCAAACTTTCGTTTGCGCAAAGTTTAATTGCCCAATTTAATTAGTTCAGATTCCTAAACCCCACTTCCGTGACGTATTTAGCAACCTAAGATCTAGATTCTAATTGATCAGGTTAGAACTAGCTTTAAGCACAATTAAATTGAAGAACAGATATAGTTTGAATCCTTAACTGAAATTGAACAAGTCTAGCAAGTCATGAAATCCTATGTGAGAAACCCTAAGTCTAACTAGGAATCTACTCAGACATAGATAATGAAAACATGATCATATGATAAGTAAATTGCATAAAAGAATAAGAGTAAAAAGGGGTTCGAAATCTTCTCCAAATGCAGATGATGAATTAGGTTCAGATCAGCCCCAAAAGCTCTAAAAATCCTCTGCTCTTAATTATATATGTATATCTAATAAAAACTCTAAAAACTCTATTATATAGGCATAATCTCGGATGGGGCTTCTGTGTAAATACTGGAACTATCTTGGGCTTCTTTGTAAATCTTCAATACTTGTCAAACCGACGTGTACGGCCCATCTCGCGACTGCATCGATCGATGCTTTGAGTGCAACGATCGATGCATGATCAATTATACGAACAGTGAGTTAAGCTCTCGGCCAAAACGTCCCAAAAATCCCAAAATGCTCCAAATATCTCCAATTAGCTCCAATCCTGATTTAACCTGTAAAAGACTCTAAACAAAGACAAAAGACACTAAAACACATCTATATCATGGTCTAAAATGGGTAAAAACCATGATATATCAACTCCCCCACACTTAGCCTTTGCTTGCCCTCAAGCAAAACATAGAACTAAAACATGGTGAAGAGGTTTGAAAACTCTTCAGAAACTCATTTCATCTTAGAAGCTACAATACTCAGATTCCCCTTAGTAAACCACTGAAAGAATCAATCACAGGATATCAAGACCAACATGTACTTCCCCCACACTTAGCAACTGTCCTAGGTAAACTCCACAATCACATTCAAGCATTCAAATTCTCCCTACTGACTTCTGCAAGTATTTAAGTGCGGTCTCACCTAAGGAGTATCGATCTAAAGGCACATGGATTCTTACCTTGCCAGCTCTAGACCACCATACTATCTTTCTCTAGTCCCTTTCTTATCTTTCCCTTCTTTAACAACTGATTTTTCCCCACTGGGTATCATTTTGTTTTTTTATCAGTGTTCTTCCCGTTATGGGGTGTACTTTGGACACATTCCATGGATCACATGAGAGATAATAGTGTTTGCTACTATTCCCATGACCACTTCGGAGTTACTAACTCATCCTCAGTTTATTATCTTTTTTTTTTTTACTTTATAGAAGGGGAGAAGGGGACTAAATAGGACAGGTTTACAGGCTGTGTCAGAACTAACAGGGAATCCGACATAAAGTATACCAAGCCCTTAGGTGAGAAAATCTAAGTCAGTATTAGGGGTGAAGTCAGTAAAGGATCCTCTGGTACCTGAAGTGATATGGGTGTTCCCAGTAGGTTGATCCGTGTCTGGGTTTTCTAATAGTCAGAGATAGATCCTGCAACTTCATCCCAATGGTTACTTAAGTTCCTGCAAGTTTTGTAAATCTCCTCAGAAAATCATAGTTTCTTACTTAAACAGTTTTGACTCAATAAAAAAAAAATTTTGAAATACGGACTGACTCTTAAGAAAACAGAAAGATAAACGTCAGTAGCACCTCCCCTACACTTAAGACACACTGTCCCCAGTAGTGTCCAGCGAAGGATCGGTAAAAAGAAAATAAAAATTGAAAAGGTGAAATTATGTCTGTCGGGTTACCTCTGTCGCACGAGCAACGACCGTTGCACTATGTGCATCGACCGTTACTTGGCGATTTTCGTGTATGGTCGATCGTTGCTCAGGACCGCAACGATCGCTGCAATGCGATTCCTTTCGTATTGTGACGATCGATGCAGAAATGCATCGATCGCTGCACTGCGATTTAATTCGAGACCTGCAAACATGACTGCACCAGAAACAAAAACAAACGTAAAATCCTAACAAAAACACCAAAAATTAAAAAGAAAAACACCAGTACCTAATGGTGGGTTGCCTCCCACCCAACGCTTGTTTAAGGTCAATAGCTTGACCGGACGGATGGGAATTTTCAGGCTCCAGAAGATCCTGACAGAGACTTTTTCTGTCTCTGTTCAAGTCTCCTCATCCATGGTGGCGTATAAGCATTCGGATCATGGGATCTCCCAAGGAAGAAACCAACAGAATCAGGGCGGGAGCGAAGCTTAGGTGGGGTAGGATGTTGTCCTGCATTCAAAGTAATGTGGTTAGGATGTTTAAGCTTAGATGATTTGTGCCTAACCTTTGGTGGAAATAAGATGTCTGGAGCTTTCTGATTATGAGCAGTTGCATGCGCTAAAGATGTCAGAGCAGGTTCAAAAGGAACCGCCATCTTCTTCTCTCCAATCTCAGCTTCTAATTCTGTATCAATGCTGAAACTCTGTCCATCAATGGTGGGTTTCTTCAATTTATCCATCTTAAACTGCAAAGGCTCATCTCCCAGGTGGAGATCAATCAATCCATGGCGTACATCAATCACAGCCCCAGCAGTGGCTAAAAAGGATCTACCAAGCAGTAGAGGATCATCAGGCTCAATCTCATACTTCAGTACCATAAAGTCCGTTGGAATAAAGTAATTCCCAACTCTAAGAGGGATGTTCTCAAGAATTCCTTCTGGATGTCTTCTTGATCGATCAGCTAGGACTAAAGAGATCCTAGTAGGCTGGAAGTTCAGTAGTCCCAATTTCATAGCCACAGAGTACGGCATGAGATTTATACTTGAGCCGAGATCACATAATGCCCTCTGAAATTTGTCTCTATAGATAGAGCAGCCTATCATAAAACCTCCTGGATCCTTTAGCTTCTCAGGAACCCTACCATTAACAACAGCATCACATACTTCTGAGATCATCAAGCATCCTTCTTCTTCAGTCATGTTGCTAGAAAGGATGCCATTAACACATGCCTTCATCATGGGATTGGTCTTAGTGGCATCAATCAATGGAGTGTCAGTTAGCTTTTCTCTCATTATCTCCATGCATTTTTCCAACTTAATCTCTTGCTTGGACTTCTTAGGGAAAGGAATCTTCGGTTTGTAGGCTCTTTCTGTGTCAGCTTTCGGTTTCTCTGGGAAATTTGGCTGCTCACGCCCGTGGTGTCGATCGTTGCTAAAATGGTGACGATCGTTAATGACAGTCGCAGGATGTGTCGATCGATGCACATTTGTGTCGATCGATGCAAGGCGAACATTCTGAATTTCTCTCGGATTTTCCAGTTCCAGAACTTCAGTTTTTCGATTCTGCTCAACTTCTTCTTCTGCTGAAGCTGCCTTAACATGCTCTGTCTGTATACTGGTTTCCACTTGCGTTATCTTAGCATCCAGATTGTCAACTCTGCTTGTCAAAGATTCTATTTTTCCACTTAGATCCCGATACATGAAGTCCATCTTTCCATCCAGATCCTGCGTCATCTTATTTTGTCCAAGAAGTAGCTGCTCAAGCATAGACTCAATCTTTGTCTTCTCTGTAGGTGGAGGAGCTTGGTGAGGTGAATAGCCATATCCATTCGATCTCGGAGCTTGTCTCTGTTGACTTCTAGATGTGTGTTCATGAAAATCAGCTTCATTAACATAATTCACCTCTACAAATTCTCCAGCTACTACCATGTTGTGGATATAATCCACCTTGTCCCTCAAATCAGCTATCTGCAAGCTATCATCTCCGCAACTAGATCTCTGCCTTTCCTTGTCAGCATTCCTGACACTATTGCTAGTCAGCAGGTTCTTAATAAGCTTTTTAGCTTCTTCTGGGGTCTTGGTATAGAAGTTTCCATCACTTCCTGTGTCCATAGCTCTCTGATACCAAAAATCCAAACCCCTGAAAAAGGCACTCAGAAGCTGTACCTCAGAGAATCCATGGTGTGGACAATCTCTCTGGTACATCTTGAATCTCATCCAAGCTGCTTTAAAAGGCTCTGTAGGCTGCTGTTTGAATGTCAGGATATCATGTCTAAGCTGCTCAGATAACGCATCGTCATAAAAATGTCTAAGGAATTCCTTCTTGACTGCTTCCCAAGTGGTCAAAGATCCTGGTTCTAGCTGTCTCAGCCAGTAAGCTGCATCTCCTTTAAGAGAGAATGGGAAGAGCTTACAGAAAATATAATCAGAAGAAACTCCTTCAGCCGTGATACTACTAGCCAATTCCTCAAATGTGTCTATGTGATCCATAGGATGCTCGTTAGGAAGACCATGGAACTGATACTGTCCAACCAATGCGTAGTACTCAGGTTTCAGCTTAAACTCAGCTCTGGTGAACGGAGGTGGTCGAATCGCAGACCGATTAGCATAGAATATATCTGGTCTGTTATAATCAGCAAGTGTCTTCTCGTGACCATCCTCTCGTTGATGTTCCGCGCCCACGGCAACATCTGGTGTGATGAGGTTTCCTTCCCCATCCAGTTTCTGACCCTTCGCGTTACATATGTGACCTTCCTGGTCTCGTAGAACTCCGTTCTTGCCGCGAATCAGAATCACAGGTTCCATCAAGAAATACCCAGCTAAATGCTCAAGCTCTCGGCACCACTGGTTTCGCCTTGTGTCGATCGATGCAAGCGAAGCGTCGATCGATGCAGGCTCGATGATGGAACGATCGACACTCAGGACTGTGTCGATCGATGCAGGGCGATCAGGCGTACCTGAAACGCAAGAAAAAGAAAAAGTAGTAAACTAAACCAAAAATAAAAATCCTAGTAATAACCCTAAGTTCGAAGCTATCGAAGACTCAAAGAGTCCCCGGCAACGGCGCCAAAAACTTGATAGGTCAAGAATTAATCCCTATACTAAACTGCAAGTGTACAGCAATGTCAAAGTAGTATATAGGGTTATCGAATCCACAGGGACACTTGGTCTCAAGAGAATCAAACTGTAGGGAATGAATACTAGAAATAAGCAATGTGATTGTATTGAAAACAGTGCAAGAAAGTAAATCAGTAGCAGAGATTATTGGTTGTGAAAGCAAGTAATTAAAAGCGTCAAACCTAGGGTATTCTCAGGAAATCAGACTAGCAGACAGTTCATTCAGCAAGGATCTAATTAAGCACAGTTCTAGAACTCAAAACACAGATATAGAATTAACCAAATTCCTTTGCGATAATTCTCTAAGTCTAAGTGCAGCAAACCAAACTTCCGTTTGCGAGAACTAACAGATTAAACTAGCAATAAGTCCAAGTTTGATATGTTCACAATTATCCTAAACCAAACTTTCGTTTGCGCAAAGTTTAATTGCCCAATTTAATTAGTTCAGATTCCTAAACCCCACTTCCGTGACGTATTTAGCAACCTAAGATCTAGATTCTAATTGATCAGGTTAGAACTAGCTTTAAGCACAATTAAATTGAAGAACAGATATAGTTTGAATCCTTAACTGAAATTGAACAAGTCTAGCAAGTCATGAAATCCTATGTGAGAAACCCTAAGTCTAACTAGGAATCTACTCAGACATAGATAATGAAAACATGATCATATGATAAGTAAATTGCATAAAAGAATAAGAGTAAAAAGGGGTTCGAAATCTTCTCCAAATGCAGATGATGAATTAGGTTCAGATCAGCCCCAAAAGCTCTAAAAATCCTCTGCTCTTAATTATATATGTATATCTAATAAAAACTCTAAAAACTCTATTATATAGGCATAATCTCGGATGGGGCTTCTGTGTAAATACTGGAACTATCTTGGGCTTCTTTGTAAATCTTCAATACTTGTCAAACCGACGTGTACGGCCCATCTCGCGACTGCATCGATCGATGCTTTGAGTGCAACGATCGATGCATGATCAATTATACGAACAGTGAGTTAAGCTCTCAGCCAAAACGTCCCAAAAATCCCAAAATGCTCCAAATATCTCCAATTAGCTCCAATCCTGATTTAACCTGTAAAAGACTCTAAACAAAGACAAAAGACACTAAAACACATCTATATCATGGTCTAAAATGGGTAAAAACCATGATATATCACATGGTTTTTAGGTGTTTTGAGCCATGATATATGTACATAATCGAGTCTTCTATAGAGTCTTTCGAGTCCTTTCAGGTACTTTACAGGTTTTACCACGTTTGGAGCTTACTTGGATGTTATGGCGCATTCTGGAGCTTTATAGAGCATTCATGCGATTGCAGAAAAGTTGACATGATCATCTGACTTTGGTGTCGATCGACACCACTTAGGTGTCGGTCGACACGGTTCATGAGCAGAAAGATTTGGCCGATTAATGAAGACTTTGAAGAATCTGAAAATTAGCCCAGAAGTTTCTCATAATTACAAAGTGACCCAAATCATGTTTTAGCTTTTAATTACGTTTTACAGTCATTGTTTAGGCTAAGCTTTCTTTGATGAGAGATTAGGAGATTTGGGGCTGGTTTGGTTCTCGAGAGAGACTTGATTTTGAACCCTGATAGGGTCAGGTTTTAATCATATTCTACTGCAAGTGCACAGTTAAGTGATTGTAGTATATAGGGTATCGAATCCATAGAGACTTTGGTCTCGATAGATTAGGAACTATAGAGGTTTAAACTAAGAAGAAAGCAATTTGTAGTAAACTAAACAGCAATGCGAGAAAGTAAACAAGTAGCAGATTATTGGTGGTAAAAGCAGTCAATTAAAGGCGCTAAGTCTAGGGCGTTCTCAGGAAATCAGACAAGCAGACAAGTCAATCAGTCAGGATCTAATTAAGCACAGTTCTAGAACTCAAATCACGGATATAGAATTAACCAAATTCCTTTGCGAGAATTCTCTAAGTCTAAGTGCAGCAATCCAAATTCCTTTGCAATTACTAACAGATTAAACCAGCATTAATTTCAAGTTCGATATGTTCACAATTAAACTAAACCAAATTCCTTTGCGAGAAGTTCAATTGCTCAACCTAAATAGTTCAGATTCTAAACCACACTTTCGTGTCGTATTTAGCAATCTAAGATCTAGATTCTAATTGATCAGGTTAGAACTAGCATTAAACTCAATTTAGATCGAAGAACATTCTATTCATGTGAATCCTTAACTGATTAAAACAAGTCTAGCAAGTCATGAAATCCTTAATGAGAAACCCTAAACCTAACTATGAATCTACTCAGACATGATTAATGAAACATAAATCATAGAATTAATAGATTGCATATAAGAAATTAAATAGATAAAGGGGTTCGAAATCTTCTCCAAAATAGATGAAGTACATGATCAGATCAGCCCCAAAAGCTCTAAAAATCCCTTAGCTCTAAGTATGAAAGCGTATGTAAAATAAACACCAAAATCCTAATTATATAGGCTTAATCTCGGCTGGGGCTTCTTTGTAAATACTGGAAACTTCTGGGCCAAAGTGCAAAATCTTTATTCTTCATTAAACCGCCGAATCGGCCCATCTCGCTAGTGTGTCGATCGACACCAAAGGTGTGTCGATCGATGCAATCCTGCTTTCTGGACAGTGAGCTCAATCTCTCGGCCAAACACTCTAAAAATCCCAAAACGCCCTAGAATTTTGGAATTTTGGCATATCAACTCCCCCACACTTAGCATTTGCTTGCCCTCAAGCAAAACAGAGAACTAGAACATGGTGAAGAGGTTTGAAAACTCTTCAGAAACTCTTTTCATCTTAGAAGCAGCAACACTCAGATTCCCCTTAGTAAACCACATGAAAGAATCAACCTGCAGACATCAAGACCAACATATACTTCCCCCACACTTAGCAACTGTCCTAAGTAAACTCCACAATCACATTCACGCATTCAAATTCTCCCTACTTACTTCTGCAAGTATTTAAGTGCGGTCTCACCTAAGGAGTATCGATCAAAGGCACATGGACTCTTACCTTATCAGCTCTAGACCACCATACTATCTTTCTCTAGTCCATTTCTTCTCTTTTCCCTTCCTTAGCATTCTGATTTTTCCTTATTGGGTATCATTTTATTTTATTTTATCAGTGCTCTTCCCGTTAAGGGGTGTACTTTGGACACATTCCATGGATGCACAGGATATGAAAGTTGTAGCTACCATTCCCATGACCACTTCGGAGTTACTAACTCATCCTCAGTTTATTGTCTTTTTTTTTATGGAAGGGGAGAAGGGAACCAAATAGGACAAGTTTACAGGCTGTGTCAGAACTAACAAGGGAATCCGACACAAAGTATACCAAGCCCTTAGGTGAGAAATCTAAAGTCAGTAAAAGGATCCTCTGATACCTGAAGCGATGTGGGTGTTCTCAGTAGGTTGATCCATGTCTGGGTTTTCTAATAGTCAGAGATAATCTACAGCTTCATCTCAATGGTTACTTAAGTTCCTGCAAGTGCTGCTAATCTTCAAAAAAAATCATTGTTTCTTACTTAAAAGTTTTGACTCAATAAAACAAATTTTGAAAAATTTAACTGACTCTAAGAAAACAGAAAGAAAGAAGTTAGTAGAACCTCCCCCACACTTAAGACACACTGTCCCCAGTAGTGTGAAGCGAAGGATTGGCAAAAAGAAAGAAAAATTTGTTCAAGGAATGGTTGAGTTCTGTCGGGTTTTACCTCTGTCGCTCAGGCATCGATCGTTACACTAGGTGCATCGACCGTTGCTGTGCGATTTTTCTGTGTAACGATCGACACAGTGGTGTGTCGATCGACGCACTGCGTAAACTCGATCAGTCAGCAAGTTAGCAGGTTAGTCCGTTGGAATTTATCAATTTCGAATCCTGCAAGCTGAAAACACTGAAAATAGAGTAAAATCGAAGCAACTAATGTATCAAATCAAGCACAACCATCCAAACGTAATAGCATCCTAAAAATCAAAAGAAAAAGTGCAAAGAAAAAGAAAAATATAACAAAGTACAGAACCGAATGTCTGAAAATGGAGGCTACGCTCACTCGCTATCATCATCTATCCCAGCATATGGATCAGTGCCACAGGAGTCCTCAGAAGAACGCTGTTTGCGTCGTCTGTCAGGGACGGGCTGATGAATCTGTGACTGTCTCCTGCAAGTGCAGCCATGCATCCACTCCCAAATGGTCTTCAATATCCCATCGTTACGCTCTCTCCACTCAGCCTCAGACATCTCACCAAGAGGAACCGAAGGAACAGGAAATGGTCCAATGTCATCCACAGGGGCAGTAGCAGGCGCAGGGGCAGAGGAAGATGAAGCTCGTGTGGAAGGCTCTCCCAGCGGATGAGCCATAGAAGGGACTCTACGCTGCTCGGTCTCAGGAGGCTGGAATCTCAGGGCCTCCAGTGTATCGATCTGTGTCAATCCAGGCGCAGGAAGATCCAAACCACAATTCTCAGAACTCTGATCGTAGTAAACCCAAATGCGTCCCTCCTTGAGCTAGGTAGCGCTCTGCAAGTGGCTGAAATCAAGAAACTCCTTGGCTGTGTTACACTATGTGCCCTCTAGGGGAATCCCGCAGTGCATGAAGATGGGAGTAAGCAGGCTCCCCACTGTCTCAGTAAGAACACCATCAAATGGCTTCAACTGCAGATCGCATAAGTGCTGAGTGAAAACAGCTCCCAAGTTGAGACCCTTAGTGGGATCTCTAACGCCAGAACCCTCAAACTGGTCCCTCAGCCCAATGAACAACATCTCCATCTCATACTTGCGCATCTTGTTGGCCTCATACTTGCACAACAAACTCCAACACAAGATACGCAAGACATATCTCAGTACAGGATGCCTAACCTGCTTCACCGGTGTAGTCCTCGAGTTGTATCGGCCACTGCCAATACACTCCCAAAATGATCGAGCCTCCTCTGGATCCCACTCAAGTGGCATGCCAATACGTCTCGGCTCAGTGCTGAAACCGTAGATCCTGCAGATATCAAGTAAAGGAATCTGATACCTGACTCCCAAACTCATGAAGGTAAAGATACCTCCTGTAGCACTCCTGCTGTCCGGATCTGGGTAAACCACTCTGCAAGTGGCTAGCAACTGTCTGACCAGCTCTGGATACAAATCATAAGGACGCATAGGCATTGTCCCTAGACCAATGCCCTTACATACTGCAAGAACCTGCTCATCTATCCCCAGACTCTTACAGGTAGAGAAATCTGCGAACTTGGTTGGTTTAATAGTCATCCCACACCAACCGTTGTATAGCAGCGTGTCATATTCATCCCACTGGTTAAGCAGTGGCCTCTCTGTAAAATCAGCAGTCTTAAGGAACTCAGCAATGTTCTGTGGCCACTCTCTAACTGTTGGGATATCTGCTTTATCTGCTCGGGGCCAAGGCAGTGCTACTGCTGGACCAACTCTCACATAAGGCTCATGTGGCTGTGACTCTCTATGGAACCACCCTGGTGGTGGAATGTACTGTCGTGTGGCTGTTGCTGCTGTGGCTCGGCACTTGCGGGGTTGTCTGCGAGATGCCATCTGTATTCAAGAAATTTAAAACAAATTAGTCTCGGCAAACTCTCTGTGAAATCGCGAAGCAACGACCGTTGCACTAAGGCATCGATCGTTGTAAGGCGATTTCGCATTATCGAACATATCCCCAAAATTGCAAAGCAACGACCGTTGCACAAGTGCAACGACCGTTGCAAGGCGAATTCAGCCGCAATCAAAATCCCTAAATCGTTCTAATTTCGTTCCACATTATCTCTAATCAGCCTAAAATCATCACCAACCATCCTATATTTAGTCTATTTAAGCATGCATTCATCAATTTCAATCCAAAATTCTCAAATTCTAAAACCCTAAAAATGAATCCAAAAATCATAAAATTCGAGACACATTACCTTGGATTCGTGATATATAGGTTATAGGAATAGATTGAGAGTGTAAAATCGAGAGAATAGCACTTGGAATTGAAGAAAATGATGAAGAAATGAGAGTTTTAGGCGAAATGAGGTTCTTGGGTTGTATGGACAGCGAAAATGGAGAAGAAAAGAGAAGAGAAGGGTTTAAGGCAACTTACCTCGATCGTGGGTGCAACGACCGTTGCTTGGGGGCAACGATCGATGCTGGTTGAACCAAATCGATTCCGGTTTAGCGCGCGTACCTTAATTTTTGCATTTGAACCAATTACAACGACCGTTGCACAGGACCGCAACGATCGCCACAATGCGATCACCTCTCCTCGTCGTAATCTCCTTGCAACGACCGGTGCACAAGTGCATCGATCGTCACACATCTCCAGACTCGAGTTCTGTATCTGAAACTTAGCAAAAACAAACAAGAACGTGAAATCCTAAGAAAAACACCAAAAATAAGAAAGAAAAACACTTAAACCTAACAGTGGGTTGCCTCCCACTCAGCGCTTGTTTAAGGTCATTAGCTTGACCGTACGAACAAGATCAGTTTGCTGGAGATCCTGACAGAGACTTTGGTTGCCTCTGTGCAAGCCTCCCCATCCATGGCGGAGAATAAGCTGTATCAGAATGATCCTGTCCAAGAAAAGAAGGAGTAAACTGCTCTCCAGGATCCAAAACCGTAGTGTGACTTGACTGCTCATCATCTCCATCTATAATGGTGAAGGTCTGCCCATCTATCAATGGCTTGCGCAGCTTGTCCATCTCAAAGTGCAGCGGCTCATCTCCCAGATGGAGGGCTATCAGACTGTGTCTAACATCTATTACTGCTCCCGCTGTAGCCAAGAATGGTCTTCCCAATATCAACGCATCATCAGGATCACTGTCATAATTCAACACTAAGAAGTCTGTTGGAACTAAATAGTTTCCAACTCTCACCGGGATGTCCTCAAGGAGTCCTTCCGGAACTCGTATAGACTGATCAACTAGGACAAGAGAGGTCCTAGTAGGCGAAAAATCCAGCATACCCAGCTTCTCTGCCACAGAATATGGCATAAGACTTCCAGCAGCTCCCAGATCACAAAGAGAACGCCTAAAACTATCCTCAAAGATAGAACAACTTAGCACAAAAATCCCAGGATCAGGCAGCTTCTTGGGAACCTTGGTTAACAGCACATCACTTATCTGTTGAGGGACTACAATTACCCAATCTTTCAGCTCTTCATCCAAAGGCAACATCTTGTTCAAGTACTTCTGCACACATGGGTGATAAGGGGGATCATCAGATGATGGAATTTCTTCCAACTCTTCACCAATCTCCTCTAGCTGCTTAAGCTCTTCAATCTCCTGCTTAATCACTTCAGATACTGAGGGGTATAGTCTAATGGATTGTGCATAAATCTCCTGCTGAGTAATCTCAGACACTCCAGGGAATAAGCTATCAAGCTCTAAATCTGTATCAATTCTATCAACATTCGGCGAGTCTGTCTGTTCACGACCTGCATCGACCGACACTAGAGGTGTGTCGATCGATGCAACACTGTTTTCACAGTTTCTACCCGAGAGATTTTCTCCAAAATCCGAAAATTCAACCTCTTCCACCAACTCAGCTGTGCTTAGCTCAAATCCTTCACCTAGGTGAGATCCATCATCAATGTACACAGACCAAGCCTTAATATGGGTGTCTGCCACTCCTTTTCCCTTCATAGAACTGGAAATCTGATTGACCTGAGTATCCAACTGCTTCATATGAGTGTTCAGAGACTCAAACTTTCCATTGAGATCCTTATAGACAGCATCCAACTTCTTATTGCAGTCCACAGAAATCTTGGTCTGACTCTCCAACAGCTGTTCCATCATTGCCTCCATCTTACTCTCATGAGCAGTGGCTGCAGGAGGAGTCTGATAAGATGAAGATCCATAGGTTCTCTGAGTACCTTGTCCAAAAGGTTTCTGAAAACCACTAGTCTGTCCAAAACTAGCTGAGTTCTGATTGCCTGTGAAGGCACTTTTCTGTCTTCCATTGAAGAACCTGTTTCCCTGCTGATTACCAAATCTACTACCTTGGAAACCAGATCCTCCTATGTAATTCACATCTTCTTCCTGAGTGCCCTCCTCAGTCTGAATTACCTCAACATCTTGGGCAAAGTGGACAGCTTTCTTACCAGCTAGAAGATTACAAATTGTGTCCAGCTTAGATCTAATATCAGCAATCTCCGAATTCTCTACACTTCCACCAGATTTCTTTCTCCTCTCATCCATAGTCTTGCAACTGTTGCTGCTCACTAAGTTATCAATCAACTGCTTAGCTTGTGCAGGAGTCCTGGTGTTAAAATTTGCATTGCTGGAGTTATCCAGCGCAGACTGATAAGGAAGATCTATGCCTCTGAAGAAGATACCTAGCAATGTGACCTCAGTGAATCCATGGTGTGGGAAGTCACGCTGGTACTTCTTGAATCTCATCCAGGCAGTCTTAAGAGGCTCAGTAGGACCTTGGAAAAAGGTGAGTATGTCCTGTCTGGACTGATCGGAGCGTGCATCATCGTAGAAGTGACACAGGAACTCACTCTTCAGGGCTTCCCAAGTATCAAACTGCCCAGGTGGCAGTTGCTTCAGCCATGCGGCGGCGTCCCCAGCGAGACTGTATGGAAAGAGCTTGAGAAACAGATAATCCTGGCAAACTCCATCATACTTCATGCCAGTGATTATGTCCTCAAACTGATCAATGTGATCCATATGCTGCTCCGTGGGATGACCATGGAAGGCATTCTGTCTCATCAGCGAGTAGTAGATGGTTTTGATCTCAAAATCATTCCTCTCAAAACCAGGCATCACCAGAGCTGACCGGTTTGCATGAAACTCATCCGGTCTGTTGTAGTCAGCTAAAGTCCTCTCATGGACTACCATCTGTCTATTTCAGTTCTGTCATTGACCTTGGTTCTGCTCCTGTTGCGGTTGCTCAGGAGGATCAGGGATTACATTCCCTTCAGCATCAATCCTATGCCCAACAGCATTGTACGGATTGTTATCTCGGTCCCTTAGGGTACCTTGAGCATCAGGCATTATGATTACCTTATGTACCACCATCCTTGCTATTATTTCTCTTCTGTTAGTCCTCTCTAGACGTCCAAGTTCGTCAAGTTCGAGATTAACGAGGTTCAGGTTCTGATTACTTCTAGTTTCGTGCGTCTGCATAAACTGTCTGTAATCGTCAAGCAACGATCGATGCTAGAGATGCAACGATCGATTCAATCTCAGAATCGCCTAGTGACGATCGACACAAAGGTGCAACGATCGACGCTATGCGAAATCGGTACCTGCGACAGAGAGAAAACAGAGAAAAATTAGTAACTAAAAACAAAACGAAACAAAAACAATAAAAATCCTAGTAGAAACCCTAAGTTCGATCCTATCGAAGACTCTAAGAGTCCCCGGCAACGGCGCCAAAAACTTGATAGGGTCAGGTTTTAATCCTATTCTACTGCAAGTGCACAGTTAAGTGATTGTAGTATATAGGGTATCGAATCCACAAAGACTCTGGTCTCGATAGATTAGGAACTATAGAGGTTTAAACTAAGAAATTTGTAGTAAACTAAACAGCAATGCGAGAAAGTAAACAAGTACCAGATTATTGGTGGTAAAAGCAGTCAATTAAAGGCGCTAAGTCTAGGGCGTTCTCAGGAAATCAGACAAGCAGACAAGTCAATCAGTCAGGATCTAATTAAGCACAGTTCTAGAACTCAAATCACGGATATAGAATTAACCAAATTCCTTTGCGAGAATTCTCTAAGTCTAAGTGCAGCAATCCAAATTCCTTTGCAATTACTAACAGATTAAACCAGCATTAATTTAAAGTTCGATATGTTCACAATTAAACTAAACCAAATTCCTTTGCGAGAAGTTCAATTGCTCAACCTAAATAGTTCAGATTCTAAACCACACTTTCGTGTCGTATTTAGCAATCTAAGATCTAGATTCTAATTGATCAGGTTAGAACTAGCATTAAACTCAATTTAGATCGAAGAACATTCTATTCATGTGAATCCTTAACTGATTAAAACAAGTCTAGCAAGTCATGAAATCCTTAATGAGAAACCCTAAACCTAACTATGAATCTACTCAGACATGATTAATGAAACATAAATCATAGAATTAATAGATTGCATATAAGAAATTAAATAGATAAAGGGGTTCGAAATCTTCTCCAAAATAGATGAAGTACAGGATTAGATCAGCCCCAAAAGCTCTAAAAATCCCTTAGCTCTAAGTATGAAAGCGTATGTAAAATAAACACCAAAATCCTAATTATATAGGCTTAATCTCGGATGGGGCTTCTTTGTAAATACTGGAAACTTCTGGGCCAAAGTGCAAAATCTTTATTCTTCATTAAACCGCCGAATCGGCCCATCTCGCTAGTGTGTCGATCGACACCAAAGGTGTGTCGATCGATGCAATCCTGCTTTCTGGACAGTGAGCTCAATCTCTCGGCCAAACACTCTAAAAATCCCAAAATGCTCCAATATCTCCAATTCTGCTCCAAACCTGATTATACCTGTAATAGACTCTAAAAGAACACAAAAGGACTCTAAAACACACTTATATCATGGCATAAAACCGGTAAAAACCATGATATATCAAACCCCTATTCTTATTCTTTTGACTTATATATGATATCTATTTTGACTATGTTTTCTGTTATGATTGCTATGTCTGAGTAGATATCTTGTTAGGTTAGGGATTCTCATTAGGAATTCGAAGGAATGTTAGAATAACTGGTTGATTTGGATTCATTATCTAGTTCTTCATCTAAATTGTTTATAACGCTTAATCTGAACTGTCATTCAGATTACAGATTATTAGGTTGATTTCCACAACGAGAGTTGGTTAATTAGCTAGAAAAGATTTAAGTGAGCAACTTATCTATTCACAAAGAGATTTGGTGTAGAGAAGTTGTGAACAAACAAACTTGGAATTAATGCATGTCTAGAACTCTAGGATTCACAACGAGAGTTGGCTTGCTAGGTTGTTAGACATAGATAATTATCGCAGCGAGAGCTGGTTAGCTTTACCTCTGTGATTCTAGTTCAAGAGCGCTATAGATTGAATCCTGATTATCTGTTATCTGATTTCCTGAGAACTTCCTGAAACATGACGTCTTCGTTAATTGCCTACATTCACCTCACTTCATTCGTTTACTTGCTGTCTTGTTTACTGCTTTACAATCTGCTTCGCTTAGCTTAATTCGATTACTCATAATCTATCGTGTGAGCCGTGAGTACTTGTGGATTTGATACCCTAAGTACTACATTGCATAACTGTGCACTTGCAGTAGAATAAGATTAAAACTCTGAGCCTATCAATAACACTAATAATTTAACATCCATAAGACCATAAAAGTATCAAAACACTCTCATAAGAAGATAAACCAAGTCTTAAAGTATTAAACTAGAGACACCACCACACGAAAACAAGTTCTTGCACCGCCACACAACCCTGGGACACCACCTATCTGTTTCATCATAACAAAATTTGTTAGTATATAGAATTTAAAGCAATAACAAGATTGTAAGAGACATAAAACCATACATAACCCATAGGAGATTTAAAGCAATAAACGGACTGAATTATACTCTTCTTCTGCTTCTTCTTGTGGTTTATCAAAATTTAATAAGAAAATCAGAATGTCAAATGGTGAATGTCAAAACAATATATTAGAAGTTATATTTTATGAAATATATATAGTTAGATATTTACCTCTCTTAAGCTTATTCTCACATTCAAATTATGACATTATTTTCTCCTTTGTCATACAACTTGATTCACCATTCAAACGAAGGTCGGTTTTCATCCATTGTTTTGTACACATCAAAACTTCAACCATATAATGAGTAAGAAAACTCCTAGATGGCGTAATTATGCGGCCACTAGTGCTTAAAGCACTCTTAGAAGCAACATTATACACTTGCCTAGCCAATACATATTTGGCGATTTCCGCTAGGATATGGACCTTAGAACTATTGAGTTTCTAATAAGATAGCACAATACTCCATTCCTTTCATAGTTCTAGGTTTCTCAACAGCTTCCTTCAAGTATCTTTCTAATTCATCCCTTGTATCTTGCTCACCGTCTTCTTCTACCATCTCTTTATATATGTTGTCCACTTTTTCATAGCCCAAAACACATGGTTCTTCAACAAATTCTACTCTTTCATTAGACTATTGGGATGGTGTAGGATTAAACTGAGAAGACTTCCCATTTTTGCCTTTTTCATATCTTACTTGATACTCATCAAACATCATACGTAGTCTTGCAAAACACATATTAGCAAACCCCTTCTCCTTCCTAAGATAAAAAACTGAAGCTATTATTATCATTTTGTTTAATCCTTTCATCCCATCACAATATTTGTCAAACTTCATAAACCTATCTTCTGCCTTTCTCTAGAGATCAACATTTGTACTCTCACTCAACTTCATAGGTTCGTCTCTATTGTCACAATCTCACCATAACATTTAAACGAATTCAGAGTAATAGAATATCACAAATATTTTTAATGTTCAAATATCAGAAAATAAAATATGTAACTAATGAAAGAAAAATAAAAGTATTGTTGATATTATACATTACTTGATAAATTAATATTTATCTAACTGTATAAATATATTTTAAATTGTGTACAACTATGTTTTATGTCCACATACTTTTATACAATTATTTGTAGATGAAAAAATCAAGTTCGTATTGATAACATTTTATAGTACCATATTTTTTTTTGTCGGCATAGTCTACTCTATCATAAATCTTTTTTCTTGTCAATAGTGAATTGCATTTCCGAACAGCTGGCCTGCTAAGAGCCAATTTTAGAGACGACCGTTAAGAGATGAAAAAAATTACAGCAAAAAACTAAGTGGCAACAAATGCCCTATCCGAGACAAAAGTGACATGTGGCGACTGTTAGTAGCCACCAACATGCAATTCCGATAAACGCCGAGGTACACCGATGGAATCGCCAAGACCAAGTCACTATCTCTCGCGCGAAACCCGTCTGCCGAATTTCAATCGCCGCCGAAGATAAGCTGAAGACTCAGCTTCACCGTAAACCACAAACACCTTGGAAGCTCCTACGCCGGTCATATCTTCGAGCTGACCATAACCCACTAGAGATGATCGTCCTCTCCGAGCCGGTAGAAACGAGGAAAAATTACTCCACAAGCACCAAAGTCGCAAATGAAACCTGCAGAAAAAGTTTTGGCGAAGGAAGAAGCCGAGCGAAGAAGATCGGAATACCCAAAGAAACGAAACATGCAGACTATATGTCCAGATTTATGTTAGCGGCCAGGATGATTAAAACACAATCCAACGAGACACTGGAAGAGGAAAATCCTACACTAGTCGGACATATAAACACCTGGAAAAACCCGAGAGAAACCAAAACAAGATCGGAGCATATAAACAGGATGAACAACAAAAGTAACTCGGCCGCGGATAAAATCGTCAGTCGAAAACTGCAGAGACAAGGGAAGCGACGATAGAGAGGAGAGAGAAAAAACGAGAAAGAAGATCAGTTTTCTCTAACAAAAGTGTAATTAGCCCATGATCATCATCTCGCTAACAAAAGTGTAAGCAGCCCATGGGCCGACATTTTCTCGCTCACTCAAACAACATCCTAGGACTAAAACCGTACCCGGTTTGAATCGACGCTGTCCGATTTTATATGGTTTCATCAATATTTGTTTTGGCTGAAACAAAGACGCGAGAAACAAAATTGGGGAAGAGGAAAAGAATAGTCCCCTGCCAAAAACAAATCATCACCATCATCGTCTTCAGTTTTACTTAGCATTAAATCAAACGATCTCTCCAAAACCCTAATTTCTCTTTGTCTCTTTGATCAATTGTTCGTTCTTCGCTCTTCCATCTGATCTTTGGACCTCGGGAATGCTTCTTTCTGGTCGCCAATCGGATTCTCCAACAGTCTAAACCCTATTTTCTTCGTCTTCTAGGGTTTCGAGAAGGGGAGTAGAAGATATACAAGAGGGTAAAATATGTCTTTTCCGTTACTGCAGTGTAAGTACGTGACGGAGGAGTTTGTTCGCGAAGGGAAGAATGGCAACTACGGTTCCAAGCTGCCAAGCTCCGTACCGATGCTTCGTTTCCTCTACGAGCTCTGTTGGATTTTGGTATACACACACACAACCTCTCTTCCTATTCTCCAATCTATGCATAGCTCTATGCATATGTGTTCGAGTTGCTGAAGATGCATCGTAATGGATTATCAGGTTCGCGGCGAATTGCCTATTCAGAGCTGTAAGGCAGTGTTGGAGAAGGTGAAATTTTTGGATAATCCATCGAAAGAGGAATTAGCTTCCTGTTTTGCTGATGTCGTCACTCAGATAGCTCAAGACGTAGGTCTTTCCAGTACTTTCTTTGAAGATCATTTTGTAGCTTTCAAATGACTGTGCACTGGTATTGATACTAAGCTTTGGATTGTTTGCTATCGTGCTCTCTTGTGTTCTTCCTGCAGCTTACCATGTCGGGGGATCACCGTTCTCGCCTAACAAAATTGGTCAGTACTTTTACCTTCTATCAACTGATTGTGGTTTTGATTTGTTAGTCTTGGTTTTGAAGTTTAAACGAGAATTATAGCCCTTTGAAATTGCATCTTTAGATTAGAGGCCACAACAATCATGCAATAGCATTCTATACTGAATAATTAGAGCATGTGATGTTTTTTCTGTCAGTATTTTCCTAAGGTTCAACTAACAGTTGGCTCATTTTGGGTGGGTTGCAAGAAAGAGCCTGATGCATACCTGCTCCTTATCGTAAGAGGTTCCTTAAGCCTAAGGATCTGAAACTTTGTCCGTACTGCCTTAAATTCTATATTACCGCAGTTTCTTCCTTACTCTCCATTGTTTGCCTGATCCAAAGTACTCTCTTCTCTGAGCTGCTTACTTGGAGTTATTATCATACGTGTTGTTTTATTAAATTTGATGGTTACATACTTTAGTCTCTTCGTTAAACCATACGTTATGCTCTCATTTACCATGGTTTCTATGCTCACAGCTATCAATCTGTTGTTTTTCGTTTGTAGGCGAAATGGCTTGTAGAATCACATACAGTCCCTCAAAGAATTTTCCAAGAGCGTTGCGAGGTAAACATCATGCCAATGAATAATCAGGAAAGTGTCTAATAAACAGAGTAATACGAAGGAAATTTCGTACAGATAGTACTTAGAAAAGAAATACAGCTTTGAGAGGTTTCTTAATAGAGTCCCCTGTATCCCCCTTACAACTTTACTCAGTTCTTGATAATTTCGTACTGATAGTACTTAGAAAAGAAATACAGCTTTGAGAGGTTTCTTAATAGAGTCCCCTGTATCCCCCTTACAACTTTACTCAGTTCTTGATAACACGCTCACTGATTCCCCTCATATAGTTGGGTATTGCATATGCATCATGAAATACTACTCCACATCATACAAACATTTACAAGAACAAGTCTGGAATAAGTTAAGAGTCTGCTAATTGTGGTTATTGTAGCTACTACGGTAGTTAATTCTAGATGTTAACTTCAAGGCGGAAGCCACTGTAATCCCTTAGAATGTAGAAAGGTCCTCCCAGATCCAGTAGACCAGCTGGTCTCGCTAAATAGCCCTCTTCTACTGGCTAATCTCTTAAATTCCTTTTTATTAGTAAGAAGGTAACTTTTTGAAGGAGCTGACGATTGATTTCTGTATTTTCTTTTAGGAGGAGTTTTTATGGGATGCTGAAATGGTTAAAATAAAAGCCCAAGATTTGAAGGGGAAAGAGGTGAGGGCTTCTAACTTCTGTAACCACTGTATTATTGTGACATACAGGTTTGCTATAGGGATAGCGGTAGTTTGATATTGATATTATCTTGTTTAGTCGTAAATACAGATGTCCTGTAGTCTGGTTTATGTAATAGTTACTTGGAGCGAGCTCCTTTACGGAAAATTTATTTATAAAAGAGTTTTTCTTTTCATTGTAACTGCTGCTCATTGCTTATAACTAACATTTCTGGTTGGTGCTACTCAGGTGCGATTAAACACTCGTCTTCTGTACCAGCAAACAAAGTTCAACTTACTCCGTGAAGAAAGCGAGGGATATGCTAAATTGGTTCGTCAAAGAAGTCTTCGACCTTTATCTGTTGTCATTCTTTCTGTCCATTTCTTTTCTATGCTCTATTGTTAGATACATCTTCGCTCTTTACTTCCTTTTCTCTGAAATCCACCTTAGGAATGCTTGTCTTTAATTTTTGGAAGGGATGATCTCTTCAACAATGCTAATTTGGCCTTTCCTTTTCACACGGTTCCAGTTGGAAGGCAAATCTTCTGCTAGTTTAATTATTGTATAGCTGCGCAGAGTAACCAACATATATATCAGCAGAGTTTCTATTGATTTGTGGAGTTTGATTGGATCAGATTGTACAATAAACCAACTTATTAAAGTAGTTTCGTTTATGGAGTGCAGGTTACCCTTTTATGCCGAGGATCTGCAAGTTCTTCACATAATGCATCAGCAGCAACCATGGGAATTATCAAGGTTTTGATTCTGCCGATACATTATGTTTCGCATATGTATTCCGTTTACCTTTTCTGAACTGAAATATCTCTTCGCAGTCATTAATTGGGCATTTTGACTTGGATCCGAACCGTGTTTTCGACATTGTAAGTTTTCACTGTCGCTTCTGTCATTTTTTTTGTTTGATATCACGGAATGCATGGTTCTGTCCTTCCCTATTATATAACCCTTTGTTTTGATGAATAGGTTTTGGATTGCTTTGAACTTGAACAAGATTACGACACGTTTCTCAATCTAATTCCCATCTTTCCCAAGGTTTGAAATGTCTTCCTCGTGTTGTCATATTCTACTGCTTAACTTGAGAGACTATTTTTTTTGCTAAAAAAAAATCTCTTTGATATGCAGTCTCATGCTTCACAAATTCTTGGATTTAAATTTCAATACTATCAGAGATTGGAGGTGAATAGCCCTGTTCCATCTGGGCTCTATAAGCTTACAGCCTTGCTAGTAAAGGAGGAGTTTATCAATCTTGAAAGCATGTGAGTACTTTTTCCTTCAACTGGTTTTTCCCTTTCTTTTCTTGCTTCTAGGTCGTTAGGAGCCAGTGGGGAATTTTCAAATCGAGCATTATGTGCGGCCTTAAGAAAGTACACTGGTGTTGTCCTTTTTCGCAGACGATGCCTTTATGTTTCCTTTGTAATTGGATACTTGTAGATAGTCTTCTTACTGAAACTGGTTTTCTTTTCATTGTGTGAGCATAAGACTACATTAGTTGGAATCTAAATGTAAGATTTTCTGCATTATGTCTCCTTTTCTAGTTGTTTGGCAGCGTTGTCTCTTAAGCTCGTTTCTTAATGTAATCTGAAAGGAAACTGATGGGGTTTTGACTGTCAAAAATCATTTTGGCTGTTCTAAGTTACTCATTTGGAGATTTATCTTGGAGATGACTGCCTTGTAGAGGAAGACTACATAGTAGAGAATTTATTTCCTTGCAAGGAATTCACTCTAATCATTAACCTATTTTACCATTGCACTGACTCGGTGATTACTAGATTGCTACATTTCCATGTGAAAGCATACTAAATCTATGGACCATATGTTCTGATGTTGTTTTGCTCAACTATGGTGAACAGATATGCACATCTGCTACCTAAGGACGAAGAAGTTTTTGAGGATTATAATGTTTCTTCTGCAAAGCGTTTCGAAGAGGTACAATTCAAAGTCTGACCTCTTCTTTGAAGTTTAGATGCATGTGTGTAGATGTTTGAAGATAATGTTGTTCTGGCCTAAGTTGTCTCTATGTTTCTTCCGAATTAAAAC
This sequence comes from Orychophragmus violaceus, assembly GCA_030180135.1. Lineage (NCBI taxonomy): Eukaryota > Viridiplantae > Streptophyta > Magnoliopsida > Brassicales > Brassicaceae > Orychophragmus > Orychophragmus violaceus. Next base: position 18,083,477 of record CM058229.1, on the reverse strand, counting down.
CTTTTTTTTTACCCTTGAGACAAACAAACAAACATGTTTCTTCTTTGTTACGATGATCTGCTCATCTTGCCTTTCCAAATTTTAATTAATACTTAGAGAGTAAGAACTTCTCCATCTTCCTGGAAGCGAGCCAATTCTATGTTGTTTTTGAAGCCTTTCTTTCACATGTTTATTCACGAGTTATGATATTTACAAATCCCTCCTTTTCTACAGGCCAATAAAATTGGAAAGATAAATCTTGCTGCTACTGGGAAAGATCTTATGGAGGATGAGAAACAAGGAGATTTCAAAGTTGATCTCTATGCTGCTTTAGACATGGAAACTGAAGCTGTTACTGAGCGATTACCAGAGCTTGAAAATAATCAGACTCTGGGCCTCCTTGATGGTTTCCTCTCTGTAGACGACTGGTATGTATACCAGTTCCTCTTTATGTAAAAAAAAATATTGAACATTTCTGAAAGCTTAGTTTGCCATCCTAAATTTTTTTATTTCTTCTCACTTAACATATCCACTCTCATCAAATCAGTCTGTTTGGTAATACGTTTCTGGAACCATTGGATTTGAAATTTCAAGTTATAATCTTCAAAAGCCTTAGATTTCTTGTAGGATTTCTGAGTATGTGACTGCTATCTTTATGATAATTGAATCAGCATTTTGTTTATCACTTGAAATTGAACTTGGAAGAGATGTTGGATGAGTGTTACTGTCCTGCAGAATTGACATCTTAGATTGATACCATCATATTCACAACGCTACTTTGTATATATAATTTATACTAAAGGCGTAGTACCTTACTCTTCCCCTTTCTGCTCAAACGAAGTGAAAGCTCTTGGGTTTTCTTTCTGCGTTAACTTTTACTTTTCTCAGGTATCATGCCAACATCTTGTTCGAGCGGCTTGCGCCTCTTAATCCAGTGGCTCACAGTCATATTTGTGGTGGCTTGTTCAGGTTAGTGAGCGATACTATTTTTCCATTAGATGTATAACTGCTTCGTTGCTTTGCATCTTCAGCTCTATATACCACCTAAGGAGTACAGCAACCTGACCCTAAGATATGATGAAAACAACGATATTTTTGATCTATGTCTCAGGCTAATAGAGAAGTCAATCACTCATGCTTATCGTATTGCCTGTCAGACACGTTTTCAAAATTCATCTTCTGCGGGCACAGAAAAGATTACGCACGCTGCTAATACAACAGCCAACAGGACTTGTCTAGATCTTCCGAAAGAAGTGTTTCAGATGCTTGTTACAGTTGGACCCTACTTGTACCGTAATACACAACTGTTGCAGAAGGTGCACTGATCTTTAGAATACTGAATGATACAAAAGATTGAAGCTGATACATGTTTACCATTATGGCAGATTTGTAGAGTGTTAAAGGTTTACTACTTGTCGGCCTTAGATTGTGTTCGCAATAGTGATGGGTCGTCCAACCAAGAAGCTAGTGCCTATGAAAATTCTCGTGTGCACCTCAAGGAAGTTAGGTTGAGAGTGGAAGAAGCTCTTGGAACATGCCTTCTGCCATCGTTGCAATTAGTACCTGCAAATCCAGCAGTTGGTCATGAGATTTGGGAAGTGATGAGCCTCCTTCCATATGAGGTTAACTTGCTTCTGTTTTTGTTCCAACTTTTTTTTTTTTTGTAGAACGTGATGGTCAACCCTGCTGATTTTTTTTTTTGTTTAGGCTCGTTATCGCTTATATGGTGAGTGGGAAAAAGAGGATGAGCCGAATCCTTTGCTGTTGGCAGCAAGACAAGTGGCTAAGGTATAGTAGTATGACAGCTTCGACCTTTTATTCGTATATGATACAACTGGAAATATGCATCTTCAGACCCTCAGGAGTGTATTCTCGTATGTCAGTTGGACACTAGATGGATTCTGAAACGGCTTGCTAAAGAAAATTTGAAGCCGTTAGGAAGGATGGTGGCAAAACTAGCTCATGCCAATCCCATGACGGTGCTTCGGACAATTGTAACTCAGGTGTCAATCTACCTCAAAATATAGTATTGCTTCTATTTTTGTAATCAGAGTTGTTTGCTAACTGTCAGGTTCTTGTTGCAACAGATTGAAGCATATAGAGACATGATTGCTCCTGTTGTAGATGCCTTCAAGTACTTGACACAGGTCAGTATGATACATTTTAGTCATTCACTCTACGGAAATAGGGATATGTTGGAAATATGGATATGTTGGTTTGTCTGATATACAAAACATGAGCGTCAGAAAATGCTATAATGAAGTGGAATAGTCATGGTAAATTGTGGGATGCCGTTTGATCGATTCTAATACTTCTAACATTTTCTTTTCAAAGATTGTTTCTATTTAACGTTCATGTGTTTCTTCTTTCTGGCTTCGTTCGTGAAACAATCTTTTGTTTGCTAAGTTACCTGGAGTCAGCTTTCCTTTCTAAGTTATTGTGGTCATTGAGATGCTTCTGATGCACATTCTGATGCTTTCCAAATTGTTCCTGATACACAGCTCGAGTATGATATCCTAGAATATGTCGTCATTGAGAGACTGGCACTAAGCGGACGACCTAAACTCAAAGACGACGGGATTAATTTATCAGACTGGCTTCAGTCGTTGGCTTCATTTTGGGGTCACCTGTAAGTGTTCTTTAAAAGCATTAGTACATGCTTGAAATAGTTTCATTACGATTTTAGAGAGATAATTGATTGCTAGGCGTGGCTATTTCTTGCGATTGCATACCCTAGGCATTCACAGTTATGCCCAGGATAAAAAGCACAGTGTGTACATTTATTTAAGTACTGAACTTACAATTTTGATGTTTAAAACGATTGTGGTTACCTGGTGAATTTGGTGGTACTCTTTCCTTCTACTATGTTCACTTTAGTGTTCATTCGCTTGAAGACGTGTGTTGTAAGATTTTGTTTGGTTCATTTTGGATTGCCTTTCTGTTTTTCCCTTCTAACTGTTTGGATAGTTGGTTGAATTATGTAAGTACTGATTGCATATGCTAGTGATAAAGTTACTGGAATTTTGCATAATAGTTACTGCAGAAGTGGAGGAGTACCTTAGTTGCTGACGTGATCTATGCTAGTTTGCCTGTTAGGATAAATAGTGCTTTGCTTTAGCCATTAGTTTTTTCATGTTGTCTTCTCGTGAGGGCTTTATCTTTTTCTCTGGCTGCCAATACAATATTGCCATTCCGCCAACTTTTAACTGCATGATGCATATATACAGAAAGTAATAAAACCTGTAAAGGCCATCATTTTGGAGTATTTTCACAAACAATATCATGTTATCCAGGTGTAAGAAATACCCATCAATGGAGTTACGGGGTCTTTTCCAGTATCTCGTGAACCAGTTAAAGAGGGGCGAAGGAATTGAGCTTGTTCTTCTCGAGGTGGGTTTGTATTCCTTAAATTCTTATGATCCAACTTATTCAGATTTCAGACTAATGGTGATTAACAGTAATTTTACAATGATGTGTAGGAACTGATCCAGCAGATGGCAAATGTACAATACACTGAGAACCTTACTGAAGATCAGTTGGATGCCATGGCAGGAAGTGAGACTTTACGTTATCACGCAACATCCTTTGGCATGACACGGAATAACAAGGTTTGTCTTTGTTGATCCTCAGAAATTTAAAATAACTTCTTATTAAATTTTCTGAGGCGCCAAGCTTTGGTCTTCACCAGAAGTGGCTGTATTTGTTAACTGTTGTTGAACGTAAATTGGCCATGCTGTCAGCTTGAAAGTCAGTTTTTTTCTTCTTAAGAATCTGAATGAAACATAATTGATTTGGGTATATTCAACTTTGATCCCCTACATCTCCGTTTTAGCTCATTGTTGTTTTTGCAGCTGCATATATTCTGACATTGTGAGCGCTTTGTCTATGCATTTGCATGGATACATGTTTTACAAACATATGATGGGTTGTGACAAAATTATTGATCTGAAGTCATTCATTCAGAAATAATTTCATATGTCTGGTCTTTTAAGAAATGTGCTTTCATTCAAAACCTCCTCTATATAGATGACAGGCTCCATAGATAAACACATATGTGCTTGCGATAGTGACATCAGTATTAGTGAGCTTTAGATAATTGAGGTCTCTTAGTTTTTTTTTAATTTTATGTTCCTTGTTTTACAGGCACTTGTCAAATCATCCAACCGTCTACGAGATTCGTTGCTTCCAAATGATGAACCAAAGATAGCTATCCCTCTTTTGCTACTTATCGCCCAGCATCGTTCTCTGTAAGTTGACAAATCTTATTGCTCGAAATTGTTTGGCATTTGAAAGCGTGCATTATTTGTCTGCATGGAGCGTACTAGTCTTAACTGGAGTACCATGCATAGTTTTTACATCATAACCTGGAAACATAAGTTGACACGGAGAGAAGAACATATTAAATCGGTGTCTGAAACTACATATCTACATTGTAGATTTTTTTTGGTGTAACCACGGACGATGTTCCTATCTCTAGATTGAGTCTATGTGATGTACACTTATTCATCTGGTCAACAAACTTTGATGTTCTAGATTTATCTTATTATAATGTTAACTACGTGATATGCAGAGTTGTGGTAAATGCGGATGCACCATATATTAAGATGGTCACTGAGCAGTTCGACAGATGTCATGGAATTCTCCTCCAATACGTGGACTTCCTTTCTAGTGCTGTTAGTCCTGCTACTGCTTATGCTCGGCTGGTACCTTCGCTTGATGAGCTTATTCACTCATACCATCTTGAACCAGAGGTCTTTCGATCTTTCTTTCCTTTGTCCCTTGTTTTTTACCCTTGCGTTACTGCGCTCTTCAACAATATGGATTTCATCACTTTTCACTTATGTCATTCTGGTCTACATCGTTAGCTATTATTGCCTTCCTTATGTGATTACTTCCCTTAGCTGTTATTGCATTTTTTGTGATTATAATCTGCATTTTGAAGCACAAACTTATGTTTTGAATGCCCTGCCAGGTCGCTTTTTTGGTATTCCGCCCTGTGATGAGGCTCTTCAAGTGTCGACGGAATGGTGATGTTTCATGGCCTTTGGATAGTGGGGGATCTACGGATGCAGATTCCGATATATCAAAATCTGAGTCTTCCATGATTTTTGACGTCGGCGCATCTGAAAAAGCTGTAACGTAATATCTCAACTCAATCTGTTTAGTATAGTTGGTAGCAGCAACTATGGACCTGATGTTTATTTGAAGTGTCAATTGTCAAAGAGTGTTTCTGAAGAATTGATATGATAAGAATTAATTATTTAATTGCATTACACCTATATGCTTATCTATTGTACTTTCTCTCGTTGTTGATGTGTTTGCAGGTGGTCTGATGTTCTTCATACAGTAAGAACAATGCTGCCCTCAAGAGCTTGGAATAGTCTGTCGCCAGACCTCTATGCTACCTTTTGGGGGCTTACCCTGTATGATCTCCATGTTCCCAGAAATCGTTATGAGTCTGAAATATCTAAACAGCATGCTGCCCTTAAGACACTTGAAGAGGTTGCTGATAATTCTAGCTCAGCAATTACGAAGAGAAAGAAAGAAAAGGAAAGGATTCAAGAATCTCTTGATCGTCTAACCGGTGAACTTGAAAAGCATGAAGAACATGTTGCTTCTGTCCGTAGAAGGCTTTCACGTGAAAAGGATAACTGGTTGAGCTCCTGTCCTGATACTTTGAAGATCAATATCGAGTTCCTGCAGCGATGTATTTTCCCTCGTTGCACATTTAGCATGGCAGATTCTGTGTACTGTGCTATGTTTGTACATATGCTCCACTCTCTTGGAACACCCTTTTTTAACACAGTCAACCACATTGATGTACTGATATGTAAAACGCTACAACCAATGATCTGCTGCTGCACTGAATACGAAGTTGGAAGACTTGGGAGGTTTTTGTTTGAGACCTTAAAGATTGCATACCACTGGAAGGTTACTCTTGAAAGTTTTTTTTACTTTGACGATGAAATTATATAATTGGGCTATTTTTTCTGACCTAGTTTCTAATGCTAATGTTGTCTCATATATTTTCTCAGAGTGCAGAATCAGTCTATGAAAATGAGTGCGGAAACATGCCAGGGTTTGCTGTTTATTATAGATATCCGGACAGCAAGCGTGTCACATTCGGACAATTTGTGAAGGTTAGAAATTCTGATCCTTGACTTCTGTAATTATGTTACTTTTAGATGTATAAATTCTAACTGTCTCAAGTTTGAGGTGGTATAATTTCTATAACTTTCTCAAGTATTATTGTTTGTTATTATTTAGTGTTCTTTATTATGATTAGCCGAAAGTAGAAGTGCATCAATACATTCTGGAAGTATTAAAGGCGAACATAAAGATCTTTCAATGGCTGAGAGGTTATCGCATATAAACTTTGACAAGATGAAACGGAAAAATAAGGAAATTTTCAGGTTTTGATAGGGTGTATTAAGGGGTTGCGTTTCAGGAATGGTTTGTATGTTATACGATGAGTGTCTGAAAATTTAGTCAAGTTCTGAGTTACTTACTGCATTTTCTTTGTTATGGAATTTAGAAGAAAGTCTCTGGAATTTTCACGACACCGGGCTTGCAAGTTCTTTCATACATTTGTCCTTTTCTGGAGTAAGGTTAAGAATGGTTTATGGAGAATAATTACAGACTCGAGAATAAAATTATCATGTTAAGCTCGAGTAAATCTTATGCTGTTTGAACTAAAGGGTTGTTGTTAATGTGAGCTGGACGTTCTTACCTTTTATATATTGATTTGCTGAACTAATGGCATGACGCCTAAAAAAGTAATGAAATACCTTTTATATGATGGAAAGGCATTGCTTCTGCTCAGTGATTTTGATACATTCCATTTCATCTTTGGATATGTTTTCCCTATGTATATCTACTATTTAGCTGTTGCGTATCCTACTGTAATTACTGGTAGCAAAGTCTTGTTCTTATGTGTTTTATGCCTGTTTCATCTGTTGATGTCCCTGAAAGGTACATTGGAAATGGTGTGCGAAAATCACAAAGCTTTTGATCCAGTGTCTGGAGTCAAATGAGTACATGGAGATTCGTAATGCCCTAATTATGTTAACAAAAATATCGGGTGTTTTCCCAGTTACTCGGAAGACTGGATATAACCTCGAGAAACGGGCAAGTACCTCTTTACTAGCCAGTCTTATGAATAATGTTTAAGTTGGTGTTATTTGTATATCTGTCGCTTCATCTGTTGTTCTTTGTGAGAGTATTAATGTTTCCGTTCTTTGTTGGTCTGGTCTCACAGGTAGCCAAGATTAAAAATGATGAGCGAGAGGACCTTAAGGTCTTGGCAACTGGTGTTGCCGCTGCTCTCTCTGCAAGAAAAGTGAGTGCTAACCGTAGCAATTTCATGTTCAGTGTTTATGCAATTTTTCACTGAATGTCGATTATTTGCAGCCATCATGGGTTACAGACGAAGAATTTGGCATGGGCTTTCTTGAACTGAAGGCTCCGCCAGTACAAACTCCAAAACATGCTCCTTCCCAAAATGGTTTGGTAAGTGGCGTCTCCCAAGGTGAATCAACTGGGGGAAGATCTACTGTTAACCAGCAGCCTGAGTCTGGCGGCAAGGACCAGTTGTCAAAAACTAAACCACTAGATGGAAGAACGGAAAATATACCTTCAAAAGCTGACCAAGGACATCCAAAATCAAAGGGAGGCAATCCATCGGATGCCCAACCTTCTTTGTCTAAGAGGTCAACGGACCAAAAGGAAACAGATGAATCACCCAGAATATCTGATGAGAATCCTGTCAAAGCTGGTTCAAAGTATTCTGAAGCCGAGGTATCATCGTTTTCTTTACTCTTTTATTTGTTTAAAGTTAGCAACCCCTGCTTAACTTGTGAACCCTAAAGTTGTCACTAGCACTTCACAGAAAGTATATAGGAAATTTATCCAGCCCATTTTACTATCTGACTGATTTTGGAAAGTGATAATTATTGTACTTGGGATTACCGTGTAGACATATTGACTAACGTTTTAACCTATCCCTTCACGTGGGCTCTGGGTTGTGAGTGAGAGCGCCGAGGTCGATTGCTTTATTTTGGAAGTTGGTCGCTAGAAAATTTCAACATTTCAGCAATATTGTGGGATCCAACTGTAGTTCATGTATAATTTATTTTTGGTTGCCAGTTAAAACCGTCTTCTAAAAGAAGTGCCTCGGCTGCATCGACGAACAAATCAACAAAGCAAGATATTGGAAAAGATGATGGGAAGTCCGGTAAAGCAGTTGGAAGAACATCCACAGCTGACAAAGATCTTATTTATCTGGAGGGCAGGCAAGCAGGTTTGACCAAAGCTTCTCCCAGTACAACAGCCAATGGTAGCTTAGCTACTGGTTCGTCCAAAGGTTTGATATCACCCACAAAATCATATGACGTTCATGGAAGCTAATCAAAGCTGGATGGCCTTGTGAGGTATTCTAACTTTAATCTTTGATGCAGTGAAAGATGATGGTGCTGAAGCTTCAGATGCACAAAAGCAATCTTCTCGGACTGTTCATTCCCCTAGGCATGAAATTAGCACTTCTTTGAGATCGAGTGATAGGTTACAAAAACGAGCTAATGCTGTTGAAGATAGTGATAGAATAAGTAAACGTCGTAAAGCAGATGCTGAGCTCAAAGAGCATGACAGTGAGGCTAGACCAAGTGATCGAGACAGATCAGCAGAGGCTCGAGTGGATTTAAACAAAACGTCCACTGATGACCAAAGCACCCATAGAGATCAAGATAGATCAAAGGATAAGGGTAGTGAAAGACTGGACCGAGACCACAGAGAAAGAGTGGAGCGTTCTGATAAAACTCGTGGAGATGATGTGGAAAAAACACGAGATAAATCCTTGGAACGCCATGCTAGAGAGCGCTCAGTTGAGAAGGGTCTTGATAAAGGAACAATTAGGAGTTACGATAGAAACAAGGATGAAAGAAGCAAACTGCGTCATAGCGAGGCGTCGCTTGAGAAAGCTCATGCTGATGATCATTATCATTCTCAAGGTTTACCCCCACCTCCACCTTTACCTCCTAACATCGTTCCACAATCTATGGCCTCGAAAGAAGAACCGGAAAGAAGGGCTGGAGGTACAAGGCATTCTCAGAGGCTTTCCCCGAGGCATGATGAAAGAGAGAGACGACGCTCTGAAGAGAATACATCAGTTACTGTGGAAGATTCAAAACGAAGAAGAGATGACGAGTTTCGTGACCGAAAGCGAGATGACAGAGAAACAATCATTGTTAAGGTAACATGGCTCCCCTTTACCTATTTTGATATCAAAACTGTAGAATATCCACACGTTTTATGAGTTTTAATCATAAATATAATAGAAACTCTTTAAGGAGTATTATCCTGTTTGAGCATAGAAATAAAAAAATATGTTGTCTACTCTTTATGCAGGGAGAGGAAAGGGAAAGGGAAAGAGAGAGGGAAAGAGAAAAAAGTATCCCTTTGAAAGATGATTTTGAAGCCTCCAAGAGAAGGAAGATTAAGAGGGACCAACAGGTCTCATCTGCAGAGCCAGGGGAATACTCTCCAATGCCACATCAGTCATCTTTATCAACCGGTATGGGACCATCATCGTACGAAGGCAGAGAGCGAAAGAGCAGTAGTAGTATGACTCAACATGGAGGTTATTTTGAAGAGCCAAGCATCAGACTTCTTGGTAAAGAAGCTTCCAGCAAGATGGCTCGTCGTGAACCTGACCCGTATCCTTAAATTACCAACTTATATAATCTCTCTCTGCTTGCGTTTGCATCATGAAACAATCCCCCTTATATTATGCATCATTGATTGTATTCTTACTAAATCCAAATCCAAGAATAGCAATTTCCTTGACCTTTGTTTGGTATAGAATGTATGATCGTGAGTGGGAAGACGACAAGAGGCAGAGGGCTGAACGGAAGCGGAGAGATCGGAAGTAGACTCTTGATGATTCGGAAGCAGACGGTGACGATTCGCAGAACCCTTGGATTTGTTTTATGAAATTTTAAAAAATTTAGAACTGTTTTGGAAAATCAGAATTTTGATTCAAGTGTTAAACATCTATATATATATGTACAATTCAATAAAAAACCCATACAATTTTATTTTGTCTGATTAAAAATAGTCTGCTCCCAATTCATTTCTGTCATCTGTAGTTCTTATAGTCTTGATGACAGTCTGACGTAGACCGTATATCGCTGTTGCAACATCAATTTGTTTTATCCAAAGTGTAACACGTCTAAAACCTTATAATTACTATTATCATCATGTTTCCACTATACTAGATTGAAACTTGAGAACACTTGTGATTGATATCCAACAACTTTTGCGATATCAAGAGTAATGTCTTCAGTTAGGACAACAATCACGGTTTTGACTTGCTTGTTGTGAATAGTTTTTTTTTTTTTTTTTGCCAATCCTTGTTGTGAATATAAAGAGGTTCCAGTTATTGGCCTGCCTAGCGTCTGTTATGGATCAAAAATCATATGTTCGATCTTTCTTTTTTATCAATATTAAATTTATTGATATAAAAACACGGTTTACTAACTTACAACAAATGAAATGTGGAATGTAAACTTTACATGAGAACTATCAGAGAACTTAAAGCTTCATCTTATTGCAAACCAAATTCTCGGACCATTCTCTAGCTTTGATCCTAGTATACGGTATACCTAAAGTGGAGAACCTATTGTGCACTTTCCTATCAATATCCTTTATTAGTTGTTGTAGAATTGGGTTCTTTCCATGCCTACGCCTCTTTCTCTATCCACTCGGAGTGGATAGTGCATTGCATCACATATCTTAATATAAAACGCTTTGAGCCTGTTAGAGGATGTTCTCCCACCACATTCATCATATCAGTCCAGAGCAAAGAGACACCATCAAAAAGCTTCTTCATTAGTGATGTCCATATGGTTGATGAGTATGGACATTCAAAGAATAATGGTCACGTCTTTCCACACGGTGATGACAAAATACACATTGTGTATTCACCCCCCAGGGGCGGACCCACATAGGTTTTTGGGGGATCAGCTGACACTGGTAAAAAGTATAGATTTTAATAATTGTCAGCTTATTACCATAAATTTTGGCAGCTCCGTTGGTAATCATGTATGGTTTGACACTTAAAACTTGGGTTCAACCCTCTTTTGACAATTTTACGTTTTTCTCTTTTCTTTTCTTTTTAATTTGGGCTTAAAACCCAATTTATTTTTGTTTATATCAACCAGATTTATTTTATTGAAGCCTAAATCTCAACTCTTTTGTATTTGGACCTAATAATTTTAATCTTGTTATAATTCTGAGAAGTTATAATTCTGATAATTAAGATTGTTTAACTATAAAAGGACTTTAATGAAAGAAATGTTTTAATGAAAGAAGTAAGAATAATACCAAAGGAGAGAGGAAGAGAATGAGTGATGTATTAAGAAGATGTGTATTTTACAATGAACAAGATGCTCCTTATATAGGAAAAATTTTCCCCTTGGATTCTACTACTAGCTATAATGACTATGGGATCCAATGCATTCCACTTGATTAACTTTTGACTTTTGTAACACTCCCCCTTGGATTCCATTGTCATTGTGACGATTTCCAGTTGCCTCGTTAAAAACCTTTCTAGGAAAACCCTGTGGGAAAAACCATAGTAAGGTAAAAGAGTACAACTCTGCAAGCTCCCCCTCGAATGATTAGTGCATGTCTCGTTGATGGCGCATTCCAATGTTGTGCACATGTTTTCGGAACACTGAAGTAGGTAGTGACTTTGTGAAGAGGTCTGCAGAATTATCTGATGATCGAACATATTTCACTACGATCTCTTTATTCTTCTCAAGTTCCTGGGTATATGAGAAAAACTTCGGTGGAATATGTTTGGTTCTGTCGCTTTTGATATATCCTTCCTTTGTTTGAGCAACGCATGCAGCATTATCTTCATATAAGATTGTTGGTTCGGTACAAACGTGGATTCCGCTACTTGACTGAATATGTTGACTTATTGATCTAAGCCAAACACATTCTCTACTTGCTTCATGTAGAGCGATGATTTCAGCATGGTTTGAGGAAGTGGCCACAAGTGTTTGTTTTTGAGAACGCCAGGATATAGCGGTTCCTCCAACTGTGAAAACATATCCTGTTTGTGATCGAGCTTTATGAGGATCTGACAAATATCCTGCATCTGCAAAACCAACCATTTTTCCATTTGAGTCTTTATGATAAAATAATCCCAAATCAATTGTTCCTTGAAGGTAACGAAAGACATGCTTGATCCCATTCCAATGTCTTTGTGTTGGAGATGAACTGAACCTCGCCAAAAGATTAACAGAAAATGATATATCAGGTCGAGTACAGTTTGCAAGATACATAAGTGCTCCTATTACACTTAGATATGGTACTTCAGGACCAAGTATCTTTTCATCTTTTTCATGTGGTCGAAAAGGATCATTGTCAACATTAAGTGATCTAACGACCATAGGAGTGCTGAGGGGAGTTGCTTTATCCATGTTAAAACGTTTTAACACTCTTTTAGTATATGTGGATTGATGTACAAATATACCATTTTCAGAATGCTCTATTTGTAAACCAAGACAATACTTTGTTTGTCCGAGATCTTTCATCTCAAATTCTCCCTTCAGATAACTTATTGCTTTTTGTATTTCTTCATGAGTCCCAATAATGTTTAGATCATCAACATATACAGCAATAATAACAAATCCGGATAATGTTTTCTTGATGAAAACACATGGGCATATAGGATTGTTTACATATCCTTCTTTAATTAAATGTTCACTGAGGCGATTATACCACATGCGTCCGGATTGTTTTAAGCCGTACAATGATCTTTGCAATTTTATTGCACATAACTCTTTTGGTTTAGAACTTAATGCTTCAGGCATCTTAAATCCTTCAGGGATTCTCATATATATGGCAGTGTCTAATGATCCATATAAATATGCCGTGACAACATCCATTAGACGCATCTCAAGATTTTTATTTGCCGCTAGACTCATTAAAAATCTGAACGTAATTGCATCCATGACAGGGGAATATGTTTCTTCGTAATCAATACCAGGTCTTTGAGAAAATCCCTGAGCTACAAGGCGAGCTTTGTATCTAATAATCTCGTTCTTCTCATTTCGCTTTCGAACGAATACCCATTTGTATCCAACGGGTTTCACAGCTTCAGGTGTGACTGTAATAGGTCCAAATACCTCTCGTTTGTTAAGCGAATCAAGTTCGACTTGGATGGCATCTTTCCAATTTATCCAGTCATGTCTCTTTTGACATTCATAAACGGATTTTGGTTCCGGATCTTCGCTTTCTTCATTTATTTCTTTTGATATGAAGTACGAGAAAATATCATCAACATCATTCAATTTGTTTCGATTCCACATTTTTCTATTATGAATGTAGTTGATAGAAATCTCATGATTTTCTTCGGCTTCAGGATGTTCAATATTATTATCATCCCCATGATTCATTTCTTCCGAAATTTTTGTCATATCGGAGAGATTTTGCTTCTCAATCTCCTTTCGTTTTCTAGGATTTTTATCCTTAGAACCAATAGGTCTACCACGCTTTAAACGTGTTCTAGACTCCCGTGTATCAACTTCTTTTTCACGCTCTTGTGGTATTTCAATACGAGCAGGGGCATTTGCGGCTGGTATATGCGATTTTGTTACCGTTTTGGTATCAGCAAATGCATCCGGTAGCTGATTTGCGATACTTTGCAAATGCATAATTCGACGGACTTCTAATTCCGATTGTTTTGTAGGAGGATCAAGATGTAATAGAGATGGTACACACCATTTGATTTCCTTTTCTACTTCTTTATTTCCTCCCCCTAGAACCGGGAACTCTTTTTCATCAAAATGACAATCAGCAAAACGTGCCGTAAAAACGTCACCAGTTTTCGGTTCTAGGTACCGTATAATTGATGGAGAATCACAACCAACATATATTCCCAACCTTCTTTGTGGTCCCATCTTTGTACGTTGAGGTGGTGCAATTGGCACATATACTGCACAACCAAAAATTCTCAGATGAGAAATATTTGGTTCTCGTCCAAAGGCTAGCTGTATTGGAGAGTATTTATGATACGCACTTGGTCTTATCCGAATAAGTGCTTCTGCGTGTAAAATAGCATGTCCCCATATAAAGGTCGGGAGTTTTGATCTCATGATCAATGGTCTTGCAATCAATTGCAGACGTTTAATTAATGATTCGGCCAAACCATTTTGTGTATGAACATGTGCGACGGGATGTTCAACATCTATTCCAGTTACCATACAATAATCATTGAATGCTTGGGATGTGAATTCACCGGCGTTGTCTAGTCTAACTCTCTTTATTGGATAATCAGGAAACTGAGCTCTTAGTTTGATTATCTGAGACAGAAATCTCGCAAATGCCACATTTCGAGATGATAATAGACAAACATGTGACCATCTACTAGACGCGTCAATCATTACCATGAAATAGTAGAATGGTCCACAAGGTGGATGTATTGGTCCACAAATATCGCCTTGAATTCGTTCAAGGAATTTTGGTAACTCTTTATCTATCTTGGTTGGCGATGGCCTTATAATTAATTTCCCTACAGAACATGCAACACATGTCATTTTATTCTCCTGACAAATTTCTTGAATTTTCAGTGAATGACCATGTGAGTTCTCAATAATTTTCCGCATCATGGTAGTCCCTGGATGGCCAAGGCGATCATGCCAAAGTGTGAAATCATCATGATTCCTTTTGATCACTAGATGTGATTCTACGACATTTATATATGTATGATGCAAACCAGAAGGGAGTTTTGGTAACTTTTCTAATACTTGCCTTTTTCCCGAATTCTCAGAAGTAATGTACATGTACTTCTTCCCGTCCTCAGTTGCAGACTGAGTGTCAAATCCTTGAAGATATATATCTTTAAAGCTCAACAAATTCCTTTTAGAATTTGGAGAAAATAGTGCATTATTAATCGAGAATTTTGTACCATTAGGTAACGTAAAATTGGCTTTACCAATCCCTTCAATCAAGTCTGCAGGACCCGATATTGTGTTGACAGTGATATTTGTCGGTTTTAAATAAGAAAAATATTTCTTATGTTTCAAGATAGTGTGCGTTGTTCCACTATCTGGTATACAAATATCTCTAGCATTCGTCTTGGATGATGTTTCATTTGCAATATAATCCATTTCTGTGATAAATAAAAGAAGTTAATAAGATAATTTTATTTATGAAAGCACATATTTTACAATAATTATACATTATTAAACAAAGATAACACACTAATTATACAATAATTATGACCACAATAATTATACACTAGTATTTTCAGTGATAATTATTTATGTTACAATCACATGGATCTTCAAGAGTCACATGGTGGGCGTCTTAGATTTCGGTAATTGCGGTCTCATCGAAATCATTTGCAAAGTCAGACGCATCAAGGTGCGTTGTACCCTCAGAATGTTCGGCAAGATTTACTTCTTTTCCTTTGCCCTTGGCGGATTCTTTGTACAATGCACAAAGGTGTGCAGGAGTGCGACATACCCGCGACCAATGTCCCTTGGTACCGCATCTGAAACACGCTTCTTCTCGCTTCTGGGAGGTACTTCCTTGTTGTTCCTTTTCCTTAGAGGGTTGTTCAGGTCGGACCCATTGGAATGATTTCCTGACATATGGGGTGAATTTTCTCCCACGTCCGCGATAGTTTCGACGTCCACGACCCTGAAATGCCTTGTTTTCTCTCGCTGGATTCTTAACATTTATTGCATTTGCTTCAGGAAATGCTTTAGATCCAGTGGGTCGAGTCATGTGATTCTTGATGAGGAGCTCGTTGTTCTTTTCCGCTAAGAGGAGAGCCACAACCAAATCTGAAAATTTAGTATATCCACGCAACCTATATTGTTGTTGGAGTGTGATGTGGTTTTTGTGGAATGTGGTGTAAGTCTTTTCCAGCATTTGATATTCCGTTATGGTGTCACCACAGTATCTCAGCTTGGCCACAATTCCTAATATAGCGGAATTATAGTTCATCACTTTGTCGAAGTCTTGGAACCTCAAATTTTGCCACTCGTCCCGAGCAAGTGGAAGTGTTATGTCTTTCTGATGATCAAAGCGATCTTTCAGAGACTTCCAGAGCTCTTTGGGATCCCTTATGTTGGCATAGTCGTATATGATACTCTCATCAAGATGTCTTCTAAGGAAGATCACCGTCGTGGCCTTTTCTCGGACTGTTGAGGTATTTTTCTCCTTAATGGTTTCCGATAAACCTTCAGATTCCAAATGGAGTTCAACATTGGTGGTCCAAGAAATGTAGTTTGCACCAGTGATGTCTAGTGCTGGAAATTGGAGCTTCTCGATGTTTGCCATTTGATTTCTAAAACGAAAGAACAAAATATATTATTAGATGGATGATTTTATTAAAATATTTGAGGTGCCGGAATAACTAGTGCGATTACAAGGAATACAAGTGCATAAAACATCAACATAAAAATCATTACATATTCTTCGGGAGAAAATTCTCCGATGAGTAAACAATAAAAGGAAACAAGTAAATAACCTATTACAAAAATTAAAAACGGATGAAGCATTTTTTTTTTTAAGAAAAGAAAATAATTTGTTGAAGAAGGTTTTGGAGGAAGAGAAAATTGATGAGTGAAAATAATGAAAGATAAGTATATTTATAGATTTAAAAATACTGTTCATTAGCCGTTAAATAGCCGTTTGAAAAGTAAAAATAATTTAATCTTAAAAACAAAAATTATTTATGACCGTTGGGAGTAAAAATATAAAAGATAAAAAAAGAGTAATCTGAATATATTAATATACGATCAAAGATAACATACCAGATCAAATATAAAATTATATATAGGTGGCCGAGCCTCCTTTTATAACAATTGTAATATATTAACATATGGTGAATAAATCATCTATAATAAGACGGAAATAAGTAAATAAATTATGGTGATTTGATTCATCCATATAAACATAATTAATAAATAAATTATGGTGACCGTAGTCCTCCATTGCTAAAATAAATAAATTATGGTGACCGTAGTCATCCATTGTTAAAATAAATAAATTATGGTGACCATAGTCATCCATTGTTAAAATAAATAAATTATGGTGACCATAGTCATCCATTGTTAAAATTAAAAATATGAATAAATTATGGTGACAAAGTCATCCATATATAGACAATTAAATAAATATTTAGGCGGTTAAACTGACCATTAAGGTGCCATAAGCAACCTTTAATAAATTAATAAATTAGGCGGTTAAACCGACCATTATGGTGCCATAAGCAACCATTAAGAAATTAGTTAACGGGTGGGATGACAATATTCCAATAATTAAAAAAATGTCTTGATAGAGTGATCGTGCTGATAACGTGTTATAATTCTGAGAAGTTATAATTCTGATAATTAAGATTGTTTAACTATAAAAGGACTTTAATGAAAGAAATGTTTTAATGAAAGAAGTAAGAATAATACCAAAGGAGAGAGGAAGAGAATGAGTGATGTATTAAGAAGATGTGTATTTTACAATGAACAAGATGCTCCTTATATAGGAAAAAATTTCCCCTTGGATTCTACTACTAGCTATAATGACTATGGGATCCAATGCATTCCACTTGATTAACTTTTGACTTTTGTAACAAATCTAATATTTTGTCAATCTTTTTAAAATCTGATTTTTTTTCTTTTAAAATATATAATCAATTAACCATGCTGTTTTTAATTTTAATACGAAATATAATAATAATAGTAACAATAATAATGTTAATAATTTTTTATTTTCATATAATACTTTTTACCTTTTCTTATATAACTATAATTATTTTTATATAAATGGTATTTGATTTAATTGTCTCCAAAATATTTAGTATTTTAAATGCTTATTCACTATTAATTTTGAGTTATTTTAACCTTTCAATACATTTTTATATAATAACAATTAAATGTGTCTTTTAAATATTGTTTAAATATATAATATATGTATATAACTATATACATTTATTTTTAATGAAATATGATTTTATTTTAAATATTTCAAGAAAAAAAATTAATATATATAACTAATTAATTAACTAATTAATTTTATTATTGACCGACGTAAAAAAAATTGCTTGGTCTGCCCCTGTTCACCCCACACTACAAGAAAATCTGTATTTAGTCGCGAACGAGTCACGAACAGTTCGTGGCTAACAAATATCCAGCCACGAATAGCTACGAACCAGCCACGACTGGAAAAAAATATGGTTCGTGGCTAATTCGTAGATATTCGTGGCTATATAGCCATGAATAGTGATCTGTAGCTATTCGTGAAAACTTAACCATGAATAACTACGACTACTTTCGTGGCTAATATAAGCCACGAATAGACACGCGCTGTCCGTGACTATGTTACCACGAACAAGTTCGTGGCTATTCGTGGAAATATAGCCACGAATAGCGACGATTGTGGTTGTGGATATATATAGCCACGACTAGCGACGAAGATTTCGTGGAAAACCATAGCCACATCCTTTTCGTGGCTAGTCGTGGCTAACTTCATACGATAAAAGGCGCGAAGTCATGAGTGTAATAGTCTGATCACATCAAACTTTATGTCTAGGCAGGCTTTATGTCACACTCTGTCGCATAGCCACGACTAGCCAGGACTCTGTTTGTGGCTAAATTTTTAGCCACGAATAACCACGATCCTATTCGTGTATATTCGTGGTTAACTTTGTAGCCACGAACAGATCGTGGCTAGTCGTGACTATGGGACTAAAAACACACATTTTCAACTCCTCACCGGTTTCCTATCCCATCATTCACAAGCAATTCTGACTGTGGATGTTTCAGAGAATATATTCTCCATGGCCACGACTTGTCCGTGGCTATCTGTGGCTTAATCAAATTATAAAGCTTCAAACGAGAGTAAGTTGAGAGTATCAAAGAAAAACGTAAATACATCTCTTTACAAAAAAACGAAATAATACAAAAAAGTCCGAGTTTTTCGAATCGAGAGAGTGGATGTATAAACGTCGAAAACGTGCTGATAATAGTGTGTCTGCAAAATTTAGTGACGGGTTAAACACTTTTATTTCTTTTGCTTGTAGTCAGGCTTCTTATCTTTTAGAGTGGAAATTTATTCTGTCCGTGCAAAAGATGCAAGAATCAAAAGCCCCACGATGTTAATACCGTGACGACTAACCTTATGATGAAAGGATTTATGGAAAATTATTATGTCTGGACGCAACACGGAGAAAATTGTTATTACGGTGGTGAAGCTTCAACAAGTCATCATGTCACGGAGCAAGAGCAAGAAGCGTGGACTGGTTTTCCTGATACCGAAGCTCCAATCGAACAACCAGAAGGTGGCAAAGCTTTCCAAGAACCAATCTACGAGGAATACCAGGATCCCGTTCAGCAGGCGTTAGAAGCTGCCAACCAACCTTTATATGACGGCTGTGTCGATGGAATTTTGCAATGGTATCTGACGTTGAAGCAAATGACTTGGAAGACGAATTACACTATCCCGGAGGAATGCTTGGATGATATCGCACAAACATTTAATTATGTCCTTCCATCGCCTAATACTGCGCCAAATTCGTACTACAAGACAAAGAAGCTGACGAAGTATCTTGGGTTGCCGTGTCATAAGATTGATGTATGCGAAGAGAACTGAATGCTATTTTGGAAAGGAGAAGATAGTGAGTTGTCACATTGTCGGTTTTGTGGAAAATATCGGTATGAGCCTATAGTGGGTCGGTCGGGGAAAAAGATACCAAAGCAACGTATGTTTTATCTGCCACTTGGAGATCGGTTGAAGCGGTTGTATCAATCAAAGATGACAGCTTCACAAATGAGATGACATGTTGAACATGTGTCTCCCGAAGGAGAAATGCATCATCCGTCAGAAGGAAAGGCATGGAAGCATTTTTAAGAGGTATATCCTTCATTTGCTTCTGAGAGTCGAAATGTCTATCTAGGTTTATCAACTGATGGATTTAATCCAATTGGTATGAACAGACAGTCATATTCTGTTTGGTCCGTCATAGTAACACCATACAATTTGTCCCCCGGGATGTGCATGAAAAGGGAATATTTTTTCCTTTCCATATTAGTCCCCGGTCCAAAGCATCCCAAAAAGCCTGGATATCTATCTACAACCGTTGATTGAAGAATTAAAAGATCTTTGGAGTGAAGGCATGCAGGCTTATGATGTCTCACGAAAGGAAACATTCACCATGCGAGCAGCCTTGATCTGGACAATTAGCGATTTTCCACTAATCAGGATGTGTATTATATTAACCTCCTCTATAAACTCAAAACATCATTTGATGTTTTTTTTGGTTATGTATATATATGATCTTTTGAATGCAATGAATGTTTTATAATTAAATGCATTAATGTTATAGTTTAGTAACTAATTTAGTATAGTGTTGTTAATCATAACTATAGTTTTAATTAGTTTATTCGTAGAAACATTTACAAATTTTTGTGACTAGTTGAATTTACATTTCCACGGATAGCTACAAATTTGTTGTGGCTAACAAGCCACGGAAAATATTCATAGCTATTTGTAGCTATTTGTCTACGACTATGTCGTGGTGATTCGTAGCTATGTATCTACGACTATGTCGTGGCTAGTCATGGCTAATATCCATGAACGAGGTCGTGTCCATTCGTGCCTAATATCCACGAACAAGGCCGTGTCTATTCGTGGCTATTTTTCCACGATTTTTGTTTATAGCTATTCGTGGCTAATAGCCACGAATGAGTTTGTGGCTATTCCGTGGAAATTTTGCCACGAAAACCATGATAACACACTAGCAACGAGCCCGTAGCCACGAAACCGGTTTGTGGCTATTCGCGGCTAAGGATCGATTAGCCACGGATAATCGGCCATAGCCACGGAAAAACCCATGGCTATGGCCGAGATTTCTTGTAGTGCCAGCCCTCCAATAACTCATTTGATCCCCGTTGAGAGACAATTAAGTGTGGCTAGCCAAGTAAGAAAAGAGTATTTAGGAGTGGTCTTAGAGAACCAAACCCCCATATACTATTCTTTTTTGGGCATTGCTTAGTTCGAATAATGTGTATTGCGTGACAAACTTCTTTTTATATGAATCACTGTAACATTTCCACAAAGCTTCATCCTTTCTTGTATATGTGCTTCTTAATCTTAATTGGTTGATCTCATTGAGCACTTTATTAAGAAATTCCATCTGAAACCGTCTCCTACAAATAGCAATAGCCACAGTTGCATCTCATGAAAGTCCCCAAATCGATAAAACTTCTGCTGCCTAATATGTTGAAAAGAGAGTCCAATGAACTCTATTGATCGAACCAAAAAGATGTATATTGTTATCACACAACGACCATATAGAACCTGATCGAATGAGCTCTCGTTTAAACCAAACCACAAGAGAGTTTTTCGCAGAAAAAAAAATCGCCAAGTCAACTTCAGAACACTAACCTAATTTGCTTCACTCAAATGTTTTAGCTCCAATCTTCCTTCTGATTTTGGTAAGTAAACATCCTCGCATCTTACCTTAGCCTTCTTCGAACTAAGCTCAGGGCCACACCAAAGAAACACAACATAAATCCTCTTTATCTCTTTTATATATCCTTTTGGTAATCTAGAAGTCATAATCCTTTTGATCAACTTTCAAAATTGCAATCTTCCCAAGGACAAGAAGCTATTCATCCATGAGCTAATATGAGCTTTGATCTTCTCCAGCAAGTAGATAATCAGCCACCGTTATTCGCTTTATAAGTAATGACAGATCCAAATATCTGACCGTCAAGACACCTAATGGGTCAATCTATGGTTGACTATATACAGGATTTATAAGTTGATCAAAAACATTTTGGAAACGATGGATCAAACACTTATATTCCACTGTGACTGACTACTATATATACATTGACTTAAAAGTGATTGACCAACCGTATTCAAAAATGTTTTTGATCCATTATTTTGTCAACTTATAAATCCTATTGAATATGATTGATGATTTGAGATTGTCATAGTACTAAGTAACTGCTTTTTGTTTGTTAAAAAGGTTAGATTATTGAATTAATCTCAAATCATTTTTCCATTGTCTAAAGTCCAAACACGTTTTCATTACTCGTTTTCTTGGCAAAAGACAAAATTAATTTAATTGGCATATCATCCAAATTTCTTAACCGAACCAGCAATTTCTCGTTACAAAATATTCTCAGTCAGAATTTCTTAACCGATCCAGCAATTTCTTAAGTTCCAAAATATTCCCAGTTGAATGCCTATCTTTGGTCAAGGCTAAAAAAAAAAAATCAAACTTTATTGACAAAAAAAAAAGAATCAAGACTTTTGCTTTTTAGAAAGTCATCAGTTGAAGTCTACAACTCTTTTCAGCACATTGAAATCTCACGAGAACGAAAATTAAGTTTTAATTGAAAAATAATGGTAAAGAAATTATGAAATAACATTACGTGCAACCCAAATTAAGAGCTAGTGTTATATCTCTCCAAAAACAAAAATCGAAAATAAAAAAATCAACTGAGAAAAATTTATATTCCATACTTGCTGAGTATACTGAAAATCTTTCATCCAGAAAATACCATTCAAATAAAATTTAAAAACCTTTATTTTCTTCAATTTTGAAGATTTGCGAGCCTTATAAAAATCCTTAAAACATAGAAAATCTCCAAGTAGATAGAAAAAAATCAGAAAATTAACAGTAATTAAATTCAAAAAAAATATCAGTAAAGATGAGAATTTTTTTTAAAAGATGCCTCAACTCAGTTCAGGTCTCCATAAATTTCCCGCATAATGAATCTCGGAAGAACGAAAGTTATGTTTTGATCATCATTGGAGGCAATTACTACATAAATATTATCACAGAGATCCATAGCCTTTTATCAAATTAAAGGCGAATTGGAGACAAATTTTATAAAAAGGAAAAACCCATAATATAAAGAAAACAATACTTCTAAAAATATAAAAACAAATACGAAAATGAAGTTGATAAAAAAAGGCGACGAAGATGACTGTGTGAGCTTACGACCTCATCACTAGGGTATTTATATGCCACTGGAATGAGGGAGGCAGACGTGTAAACCCTAGCTCAACCTTTGGGGCATCTCGTGGGCTTTTGATATTGGGTTATTGGGTTTTCCCAGATCAGCACATAAGAAAGCTATCTATACTATTTTAGCTTTTTTGAAAATAAGATTTAACCACCGTGTTATTTTCATGTCATGTCATTAGAATTTGAGAATAAATATTTCGATTCATTAAAGATAATATTGTTTTGTATCAGGTCCAAAGAAGCAGGTGATCCGGATTCTAAAACGGATAAACGCGCGGATCGATTATTTTTAAATTTTACGTTGATTTTCATGCGTTCTAATCTCGATCGTTGATTGAAAAAATGCCAAAACTTGGATACTATCCGAAAATTTCAATTGTTATTGGGCTTTTGTAAATTCAATTTCGGTTCAACCAGTTAGAATACATTTGATTGAACGGTTAAAATAATTTTTTGATTTACAAGGACTAAAACTCGATAAATCTGATATTGCGATATGCGAATGTTAAAATTAAAATGTAGCGTATTGTATGACCATGCCACATATTCAAATTTGTAAAATGTTTACAATAAAACTTTTTGGAAAGCTAATATTTGACAAGAATTTAACCGAAATGAATAGCTTCGTGTGAACCAATCTAAAACCACCTTTGAAATTGAAAACCAGATGTGATGTACATTTAATATCACCAGCCAATTCAATTTTAAAATTACGGAAACCCAATATTTTACCAATTTATTATAATGGTTAATCTTAACTCCTTTTCTTTAAATATTATTTTAATTTATAGTTATCACCTTTGAATTCAGAATACGGATCTATAATATTCTACTTATTCTTAATAGCATTCCAAACTATTCATTTTCTAAATATTTGATAGAAATCGTTAAGCCTAAACAAGATCATAACACTGTAACAGCTTCGAAACCTCCAAAAAAATCTTGATCATCGATATATTTTTTAAATATCTTTGAGATATCTTGACTTAATTCTAGGTACATAATTTTGTACTATATAAAGTGTTTGATTCGCCGTCTTTATTTAAACATTCAGAAAAAAACTATTTCTCTATTATGGCTAGGATTACTAACCTCAACGACATCAAGCCATTTAAAACCGGTTGGAAGATTGAAGTTAGGATCATACACTCTTGGAAGCAGTACACCTCACATTTTGGAGAAACATTGGAGCTAATATTAGCTGATCAAAATATCTGTAAAGTTTTGTTTTTAAATATGATACGCATATATCGAGTTCTACAGTATATAATACTCTTATTGTTTTGTTTCGATGTGCAAGGTACTAAAATCCATGCAAGTTGCAAAAAAACTTACTTAAAAATTTGAAAGGATAATATTTGTTGGTGAATGGAAGGTTATCCAGAATTTTTCATTGAGTCCAGCCTCTGGATTATATAGATCGAATGATATATCATGGTTTTTAGGACTTTCAACCATGATATATGTCTTTATTATCGAGTCTTTCTATGTGTTTTGGAGTCTTTTCAGGTGTTTTACATGTTTAAGGACATTTGGAGCCTAATTGGACGTTCTGGGAGCATTTCTGCACAGTTTAGAGGTTTCACAAAGTTCACTGGCTGTGAAATCGCCTTGCAACGGTCGTTCAGTATGTGCATCGGTCGTTGCAAGGTGATTCCAGGGTTCTGCGCACAAAAATCCTGAAATTACAGTTTTTGCCCAGAAACTTTCCAAATTTGCAAAAAGGCCCGAGACGAGTTTAGATCATTATATTAGGGTTTTTAGCCACTTGTTTAGGCTACGCTTTACTTACGCTTTATTTTACATTCAGAGAGTTTTAGGGGCTGATCAGATACTCGACAGAGAGAAGATTTCGAACCCCTGTTTGTTATTCTGTTTTATGATATTCAGTATTCTATTCATCATGTCTTTTGTTATGATTGTCATGTCTGAGTAGTTTACCTGTTAGGTTTAGGGATTTCATGGAATTATAGGTTGATCAGTCTGTAGGGATTCATATCTTTCTAGTTCTTCATCTGGGGTTGTTCTTATTGCTTGATCTGAATTGGCCACTTAGATTATTGTTGTTAGGTTGACTTCTGCAACGAAAGTTGATTAATTAACTAAAAAGAACTTAGATGAGCAATTTGACTATTCGCAAAGAAATTTGGCTTAGGAGAATTGTGAACGAAAGAACCTGATCTTAATGCTTGTTTAGAACTCTAGGATTCGCAACGAAAGTTGGCTTGCTAGGTTGTTAGACATAGATAATATTCGCAACGAAAGTTGGTCTGTTATATTATGTGATTCTAGTTCTAGAACAGTTTTTAGTTAGATCTCGATTGATTGATTAGTCTGTGTTTCTGATTTCCTGAGAACTCCCTTGACTTGACGTTTTGTCTGATTGCTTACAAACCACTTGATTTACTTTTCTGTTCTGATTTATTGCTTTCACTACTGTTTCACCTAGCTTAATTCGACGTTCTACAATCTATCGCAAGAATCTTGAGTCTCTGTGGATTCGATTCCCTATATACAACTGGTTCACGTCTGTGCACTTGCAGTGTAGATCTAGGGATTAAAACTCGATCGTATCAAGTTTTTAGCGCCGTTGCCGGGGACTCTTTGAGTCTTCGATAGATTTGAGTTTAGAGTTTAGACTAGGCTTTTCGTTTTTCTTTTGCTAATTTATGTTGTTTTCTTTGTTTTTCTGTTTTAGGTACGACCAGAATCGCCTTGCGTCGATCGACACCACCTGGGCATCGATCGACAATTGCTCGCGATTAGCAACGATCGACACTACTTTGCATCGATAGACACAGTGCGTAAGATGATGGGAATGTTGGAACGGATCTTGGAAAGCCAGCATAATAACTCATTCTGCAGAGACTATGGTTCTTATTCATTCACTAGAGATTATGAATCTTCATCATGTCAGCTTGTTCCTCCTCAAAATATGCAGTCTGATAAGCCGATAAGTATGATGGAGCAGTTTCTGGAAAGACAAGAGAAGAGTACAGTGGACTTCAATGATAAGCTTGATGCTCTATACTTGTAAGTTTGAATCCTTGAGCACTCATGTGAAGAAGCTGGATGTTCAAGTTCAGCAGACTACTGGAGCTGTGCAGAGACAGAATGGAGCTGGAAAAGCTGAACAGAACAAATTCGTCAATGCTGTGACCATAAGAGATGAGATTGATTTGTTAGGAGAAGAAGAGAGCATCATCTCGGATTTTCTGGATGAATATTATCTGTCTGAGACGAGCATCGATCGACACACTCTTGGTCGATCGATGCATGCTCGATACGAAGAATGAATGTGCTCATAATCGCCTTGTGTCGATCGACACCCCTACTGCATCGATCGACACAGATCGCAGACGAGACCAGAAATCTGCAACAGTCCTTGAACGGGTCTGTGAGCCTTCTACGCCATATCCTAAGACTCCTAAGCTGTCCAAAAAGGAGCTAGACGAAGCTAAATGCATGAAAGTAATGGAAAAGAAGCTGGTTCAGATTTTAGAGAAGCTTCCAGAACCAAGAATCTTTGTGCTTGATTGTTCGATTCATAAGGACAGATTCACGCATTCTCTGTGTGATTCAGGATCTGGTGTGAATCTCATGCCATACTCTATGGCTGTGAGATTGGGACTGATGGAATTCCAGCCTACTAGGATCTCTCTTATCCTAGCTGATCGGTCAAAGAAGTATCCAGAAGGAGTTCTTGAGAACATTCCTGTCAGAGTTGGAAACTACTTGATTCCAACAGACTTTGTGGTACTGAAGTATGCGGTTGAACTGGACGATCCCCTACTGCTTGGTAGATCCTTCTTAGCTACTGCGGGCGCAGTGATTGATGTGAGACGCGGATTGATTGATCTCCATCTGGGAGATAAACCGTTGAAGTTCAGAATGGACAGACTACAGAGACCCACCATTGATGGACAGAGCTTCAGTGTTGTAGTGGAACCAGAGAGTCCGATTGGAGAGAAGAAGATGGTGGTTCCTCTTGAACCTGCTCTAACATCTTCAGTGCCTGAAACTGCTCATAAGCAGAAAGCTCCAGACATCTCATTTCCACCAAAGGTAAGGCATGAATCATCTAAGCTTAAACCTCCTAACCGCATTGCTTTGAATGCAGGAAACGCAGAATCCCACCCAAGCTTCGCTCCCGCCCTGGTTCTACTCCTTCGTTCCTTGGAAAATCTCATGATCCGACAGCATATACACCACCTTGGATGAGGAGACATTCACAGAGACACTCAAAGTCTCTGTTGAATCCCCCATAAGTCCGATCTCCTTTCCATAGTCAATCTATTGACTTTAAACAAGCGCTGAGTGGTAGGAAACCCACTAGTAGGTTTGTTTTTTCTTTTCATTTTTTTCGTTTTGATTTGGTGTTTTTGATTTCTCTGTTTTGGTGTGTTCAAAAGCGTGAGAAACAGGCAGAATCGCTCAGCATCGATCGACACATTCTTGTGTCGGTCGACACTGATGCAATTTACGGTTTGTCGATTTTATTGCGGTTCAGACACCGGTTATCTACATAACCGTGAGCGTCCACGATATGCATCGATCGACACCCTAGTGGCATCGATCGACACATGCCGACGACAGGTAAGTGTTCTGACCCTTTTTCGGTTTTTTTCATTCCGTTTTCTTTTCTCACTGAGCCTAAGCTTGAGACTAGTGGGGACAGTGTATTTCAAGTGTGGGGGAGGTAGCTACTGACGCACGCTTTTGTTTTCTTAGAGTCAGTCCAAATTTATTTTATTGAGTCAAATTGAGTAGGAAACAAGGACTTTATGAGGAGATTACCACACTTACAGGAACTTAAGTGACCATTGGATGATTTGCAGATGATCTTTGACTATTAAAAAACCCAACACAGACCAGCCTACTGAGGACACCCATATCACTTCAGGTATTCAGAGAATCCATTACTTGACTTCACTTTTAACTTGACTTAATTTTCTTTCCTATGGGCTTGGTATACTTCGAGTCGGATTCCTCTGTTGGTTCTGGCACAGCTTGTAAACCTGTCTGATTATGGTTCCCTTCTCTCCTTCCTTGAATGTAAAAAAAAATATAATATAAGGATAAGCTAGTAGTTTCGAACTGGTCGCGGGAGTGGTAGAGACCCCTATTACCTCCTGTGCATCCATGGAAACATGTCCAAAGTATACCCCAGTAAGGGAAGAGCACTGATAGAAAAAATAAAATGATACCCAGTGGGAAAAATCAGTGCTAAGGAAGGGAAAAGAGAAGAAAGGGACCATAAGCAACATGTGAGTGGTCAGATGCTAACAGAGTAAGAGTCCATGTGTTCTTTGATCGATACCCCATAGGTGAGACCGCACTTAATAGCTTATAGAAGTCAGTATGGTGAATTTGGATGCTTTGAATGTGATTGTGGGGTTTACTCAAGATAGTTTCTATGTGTGGGGGAAGTACATGTTGGTCTTGATGTCTGCAGGTTCATTTTCATGGGGCTTACTAAGGGGAATCTGAATGTGGTGCTCCTACGATGAAATGAGTTTCTGAAGTTTTCAAACTTCTTCTCCTGATCTTGGTCTTCTGTTTGCTTGAGGGCAAGCAAAAGTTAAGTGTGGGGGAGTTGATATATCATGGTTTTTAGGACTTTCGACCATGATATATGTCTTTATTATCGAGTCTTTCTATGTGTTTTGGAGTCTTTTCAGGTGTTTTACAAGTTTAAGGACATTTGGAGCCTAATTGGACGTTCTGGGAGCATTGAGAGCACTTCTGCACTGTTTAGAGGTTTCACAGAGTTCATTGGCTGCGAAATAGCCTTGCAATGGTCGATGCAGTATGTGCATCGGTCGTTGCAAGGTGATTCCAGGGTTCTGCGCACAAAAATCTTGAAATTACAGTTTTTGCCCAGAAACTTCCTAAATTTGCAAAAAGGCCCTAGGCGAGTTTAGATCATTATATTAGGGTTTTTAGCCACTTGTTTAGGCTACGCTTTACTTACGCTTTATTTTACATTCAGAGAGTTTTAGGGGCTGATCAGATACTCGACAGAGAGAAGATTTCGAACCCCGGTTTGTTATTCTGTTTTATGATATTCAATATTCTATTCATCATGTCTTTTGTTATGATTGTCATGTCTGAGTAGTTTGATGGAACTTCGAGCCAATTCTACCGTATTCAGAATCCTCGCGAGTTCCAGATAGCCTAGGATCTAGGGTCTAGTTAATTGAATCAAGGATCTGATCTCGTGTTTACCTTGTTCTGGCAGCAGAATAGGGTCACATAAACAAGATCTCCAGCGCCTCAGATGCTTCGCCTCTACTGATAGTCCACACGCACACAAGCTGGAATCCGTCGGGATGCTAGTACCGGGGCTCGGATCTCCTGGGAACTCAGTTTCTAGAGGTTTCTGTGTTTTTTCTCTGAGAAAATACTCAGTGGACGGCGCACACATACTTAGGTCGAGATATAAGATCACTTATATACGGACCTCGACATAAACCGAAACATCAGTTTCGGTTTCGGCCTTGTGTCGACCGACACACTTAGTGGTGTCGATCGACACACGTCTTGTGTCGACCGACGCACTTATCAGTGTCAATCGACACACCTCATCAAAACTATATTCGATGTGTATCCAATACACATCGACCAGACCATATGCCAATGATCAATCCCATATGGGCTATGTCCAACTTGCTTAGGTGTGTGACCCTGTAGGTTCACACGATACTGGAAATGAGTTACAACTCATTTGTCATAAGCGGTTTCTAGCAAAACATTATGACTACTCAGTATCACATGAATTGTCCGATCTCGACAATACAATTATCTCTAGAGTGAGTACAATGTGATTTCAGGACATAATCCCAACAATCTCCCACTTGTACTGGAATCACCTATTCCTTTAATCCCTTCGTCGTTATATCTCGATATGGCATAAGGCAAGAGACTGTGTCATCCTTATTATAGCCAACATCATGTTCATCGAATTCCTGATCTATACTGATAAAACAAACGACTGACAATCACCTCGTTTGAGCACGGCCATGCATTTTCTCAGTATCAAATCTTCGATGGGCCCTGAGATATTTATCTCCCGTTATCCAGGAGGGACAAATCCCATCTTGTTCCATCCATGTTTCTACACATACTTCATGATACGCATAAGCAATGCCGTTATAGCCGCCAGTTACAGAACGACGTTTGACAAGGTCAAAACGCACCAATTCATATGCTAGAAAGTATGATGAACTCTGGTCTAAGGACTATACTCTATAGTCGTAATGAGATCCTCTCATGACACTGATATAACTATCCTGTGGAGTTCTCATTAGTGGGTCATGTCCGATCATATGTTCACCAACATATATCTATGTGACTGACTGTGATACTCTTATCATTGACTCCATGAAACTTAGTCAACAGTCACCTCACAAGCTAGTCTTGCGCGGTTATTGGTGTCCCACTTCAATAGCCTCGACTAGGGACAATCGTAATTTATGTCATCTTTTACTTATAGGGTTTCATGATCAAGTCCTCAACTTGATGACCTATAAGACGAGCATAAAATACTTTGGGACCATTACTTAATTATCCAATAATTAAATAATACTGATGTCAGTTTAACTTTCATAAACACTACCATAGCATGTCTATGTAAACATTATAACATAACTAAAGTTACTCCCACTAGAATCAAGATCATCTCTTCAGATATCTTTTACCTACAGCAATAGAATAAATTTCGTGCTTAGGTTGTGGGAGAGACTGTGGTGTTTTGCTTGAAACAATTCCAACAAACCACACCGCCATTCAGATAAAAGCACTATTCTACGGTCCACTGCTTGGAGCCTTTCCAACAGATAGCACCGCTATTCAGACAAAGAGACATAACCAGGTGGGAACCGGGAATCGTCTTTGTCCGTCTAACTACTTTCAACTGGTTCGTCACTTCCTCAGTTCACCACGAAACTATCCTTAGAGTTCATCAAACACTTGGGATATTTCTGGTAACCGTTCAGTGATTATTACCGGAACATTTTGGTATGTTCTCGTCATGCTTTATGCGTAAGCTGCATCTAGACGAGCGCAAAATATGGCATTCATGATGGATTCTATTGCAGCAGCATTAGTAATCACACTCATTAATAATAATAGCTCAGCTAGTGTTCAAAACACTTCATCTTGCTAATATAATTACTAGCTCAGCCAGTGTCCAAGACACTGCATCTCGCTTAGATTATCGCCATAAGACCTTTGGTATAAAGCCATTCTTGGAATCATGCATATCGGAACTGTCCAATACCTTATCAACATAAGGATTTTGACACGATCCAATTAGCCTTTCTGATCCATTCCAATGGATCCTTATTCCAAGAACTTTTACGGCCTTCTCCCAGGTCCATCATTAAACTTAACTTCCGACCCAAATCTCGGCAAGACTTTAGCGTTGGAACGTCGTTTATGAGATTAAGTATGTTATCTACATACAGTGTGAGAAATGCAACTACGCTCCCACTAGTCTTCTTGTAAACGCATGGTTTCATTTCTTCTCTGATCAAGTCAAAATTTTTGACCACATTATCAGAATGTTGATTCCAACTCCAAGATGTTTGCTTCAATCCAGAAATGGATCGGTGAAGCTAACATGCATACCCAGCCAATTTTCGGAGTTGGGGCTCACCATCGCTTCTTTGAATTTCGCATGCTCGTCACTTTTCAATGATCAACAGATCATGACAATCAGCTACGAGAAATCACTCTCGAGTTAGTGACGGATCCTTTCGGATCTGCGAATTTCAGGCTCCACATGTGCAGATCCTACAGTACTTTGTAGATCTCA
Organism: Orychophragmus violaceus; assembly: GCA_030180135.1. Classification (NCBI taxonomy): domain Eukaryota; kingdom Viridiplantae; phylum Streptophyta; class Magnoliopsida; order Brassicales; family Brassicaceae; genus Orychophragmus; species Orychophragmus violaceus. The sequence goes on along the minus strand of CM058229.1, from coordinate 18,051,627 downwards.
CCGCTGCTCTCCCTCAACAGGTTGAGCAGCCTCCTGTATTTATCGAATTTCTTCGATGTGTACTTTTACTCCCACTGTTCCTTTGGAAAGTATGATCTTTCTTAAAAGACACAGTTCCGGACAACAAAAGTATTAAGCCTTGGTTTCCCTAGGACAACCAGCGAGGTAGAACTTGTCAGATTTGGGTTCAAGTTTGTTTATTGACTACTGTCTTACACAAACCTTGCAGTCCCAATTAATCAGAAAAACAAATTTTGGAAATCACCCAGTCCACATCCAATGTGGTGTTTTCACTGATTCTGATAGAAACTTATTTAGCGTAAACATAGACATTTTAGAACGTATTCTTAAATGATTATGGAAGATTCCTGTGACTCATCATTAATCGGAGCATATCTAATAAGATCCGATTCATTCTGTTAGATGATCACCTTATTATTGACTTAAGTATTTTCCTCCACGATTCAATCGAGGATCTCAATACTTCTGTCAAATTGGTTCTACACTTCATCTTAGAACTCCTCAAGGGATTCCTGCTCGTGTCTCATCAAATGAACACAGCCATACTTATTGATGCTATCAATAAGGTAATGAAGTACAGAAGATTCCTTGGGCACTAATGCTCATAGGGCCGCATACATCAGTATGTGTAAGGCCTAATAAGCCTCTGGCTCGTTTCCTTTAGCTCTGCTAAAAGGGCCTTAGTCATTTGGCCCAATGAGCAGAATTCATATCTCAAATGATTAATAATCAAATGAGTCCAAAACTATGGAACTTCTGAATCTGCTTCACTTTGTGTGGTTAAATGACTATGCTAAGGAAAAATCGACTTCAAGTCATCAGACTTAAAGTGTTTGGTATTTATGTTATGTGTACAAGCGTACATTGGTTCAAGATATAAAAGACCCATTCCAAATGGGGTGCTACCATAGAATATTTCATTAAGATCTAAAGAACAAAACTTGTCTTTTATCAAAATGAAAAACATCCAAATTCTTACAAGAAAATGAAAGACATTTCTGCACAAGGCAGATACATAGTAGCAATTACTTAATTTCTAAAACCAAGTATGAAAGGCTCCTACAAGTGGAGAATCTCTACGGCTCATGCAGCAACCATTGCTTCATACCAGACACGCAGTTCCACTTGTCCTTTCTTCAACGTTCTACTGTCGCTTAGGTCCTGCATATTTCCAAAATATTAGTACCACAACTAGTATCCAATACTAACGTAGAACTTGAATTAATAACACAATACCTGAAGAGGAAGTACCATACATCTCCTTCATCTCTTGTGAATCTTCCAAGAATTTAATGCAATCTCTCTTCCAATGCCCTGACTCATCGCAGTAGAAGCATTTTCTAACACCAGATGGGCCTGACTTGGGCTTATAAGATGACACAGGCTTATCCTGATTCCAAATCTGGACGGCCCTGCCTCTACCCTTGCCAACACAAGATTTCTCAAATCTTTTACCCTTTATGATGTCATGCTCTGCTGTTTTGAGCATGCCATGCAGCTCAGTCAACGTCTTCATCAAATCTTTCTTGATATAGTTCTTAACGAACTTGTCATAGCTTGACGGTAGTGACTGCAGAATGATGTCAGTGGCCAACTCTAAGCTGACAGGACATTCCAGTTTCCCCAGGTTATCAATGTAACCCATCAGTTTAATGACATGAGGACTTACTGGAGCATCCTCTGGTAGTTTGCACCCAGTGATAGACTTCACCATCTGGAATCTCTCAACTCGTGCCAGATCCTGAAACTTCAGTTTCAGGCTGGTGATCATCTCTATTGGCGACTCCATGTTCTCATACTGACTCTTCAAGTCTGAGTTCATGGTAGCCAACATCAGATCACGTACATCTACCACATCAATATAATGCTTATTCCAAGTATTATATGCTGCATGCGAGCGATTGGTCCCAAGCCTTTCTGAAAGAGCCTTTTCAAGGACATAGTCCTTGCTCTCCTGCTTGAGAATGAATCTCAGATTCCGATACCAATCCAGGAAGTTGGATCCATTTAACATGTCCTTCTCAAGGACGGATCGCAACGAGAAAGTAGTCATAAACATAAGTTGAAATCCAAGAAAAACAAAGATTTAGTTATGTATATGATGAGAAATCTTATCTAATAAGAAAACTCGCATTATATTCAAACAATGTTTCCTCTATGAATATAATGATACAAGATCCATACTTCACTAAAATCTGAGTGGGCGACTCGCCATCACCCAAACTTTAGTTATCTAGGTAAGCAAATAATTGCTAATTGTACCCAGTACAACTCTTGGTCGTGGATGAGACAAACTATGTCTAATCCACTCTGATGTCTCTGGGCCCAGAACTTCTGATAGCCCAGTCAAGTAAACCAATCTCTTTAGTCTTGTGATCATTGACAGTCGCACTGCAAGTCTATCAATGATCACCTGCCTTACTCATGTAGCAGTGGATACCAAGGACTCCAAGACTATCCAACAAGCGAAACAAGTCTTGACAGTAGACAAGATTGGGCAAGACATCAAGGTTACTTGATATTTAGTTGAGGAAACTAAACCCAAAAGTTTAGCAAATCAATCTCTTAGATCATGTAATTGTTGATGTTCAGCACTGCAAATCCATCAACATAACTACCTACCTTACTCACGTAATTGTGGACACCAAGCTCTTGGCTAGACCATCACACAATGAAATGAGTCTTGACAGTTGACCATATTGAAGCTAAGCTTTGATCAAGGTTTAGGTCGAGTTTGGTTTCTGCAAATTCAAGGTTCAATAACCAGAATTTCGAGCATTGTATCGATCGACGCAGACTATGTCTGTCGATCGACACCACCAAACAAAAACCGGACTTCAATAACCGGTTAATCTAATTAACCCGGTTCATTGAACCGGTCATGTCGATCGACACAACCCGTGTGTGACGGTCGACATAGACCTTAACCGAAGACAGTTTTGATAACCGGTCCAATCCAATTGAACCGACTTATCAGATCAAACTGATCTTAACCCATCGGTTCATTCTAATTGAGATAATCAGTTCAATCCAATTGAACCAATTCATCCAATTTAAACCGATATATTCGGACTTAACCAAGCATGATAACCGGCCCAATCCAATTGAACCAATTAACCATTCGCTAGGTATGTGTCGACCGACACTAACCTGTGTCGATCGACACTGGACCAAATCTGTTCTGTGTCGACCGACACTCAACCTGTGTCGATCGATACGGTAGGCTTTCGTTTTTTTTTCTTCGCGAAAAACCCTAGCCGCCGATTCTGTCGAATTCGCCACTTTGTGTCGACCGACACACCCAGTGTGTCGATCGACACTGTGCGAAAACACAGACTCATTTTTGATCGAAAGCGATCTAACCTGTTCTAATCAAACAACCTAGTTTGTGAATCTAAATCATCAAATTCGATTAAACAGGTTTGATTCAATGATAAAACCCTAAGGCTCTGATACCACTTATGGAACTTCGAGCCAATTCTACCGTATTCAGAATCCTCGCGAGTTCCAGATAGCCTAGGATCTAGGGTCTAGTTAATTGAATCAAGGATCTGATCTCGTGTTTACCTTGTTCTGGCAGCGGAATAGGGTCCGATAAACAAGATCTCCAGCGCCTCAGATGCTGCGCCTCTACTGATAGTCCACACGCACACAAGCTGGAATCCGCCGGGATGCTAGTACCGGGGCTCGGATCTCCTGGGAACTCAGTTTCTAGAGGTTTCTGTGTTTTTTCTCTGAGAAAAAACTCACTGGACGGCGCACACATACTTAGGTCGAGATATAAGATCACTTATATACGGACCTCGACATAAACCGAAACATCAGTTTCGGTTTCGGCCTTGTGTCGACCGACACACTTAGTGGTGTCGATCGACACACGTCTTGTGTCGACCGACGCACTTATCAGTGTCAATCGACACACCTCATCAAAACTATATTCGATGTGTATCCAATACACATCGACCAGACCATATGCCAATGATCAATCCCATATGGGCTATGTCCAACTTGCTTAGGCACACGATACTGGAAATGAGTTACAACTCATTTGTCATAAGCGGTTTCTAGAAAAACATTATGACTACTCAGTATCACATGAATTGTCCGATCTCGACAATACAACTATCTCTAGAGTGAGTACAATGTGATTTCAGGACATAATCCCAACATAGTTTACCTGTTAGGTTTAGGGATTCTCTTTAGGAATTTCATGGAATTATAGGTTGATCAATCTGTAGGGCTTCATACCTTTCTAGTTCTTCATCTAGGTTGTTCTTATTGCTTGATCTGAATTGCCACTTAGATTATTGTTGTTAGGTTGATTTCCGCAACGAAAGTTGATTAATTAACTAGAAAGAACCTGGATGAGCAATTTGACTATTCGCAAATAAATTTAGCTTAGGAGAATTGTGAACGAAAGAACCTGAGCTTAATACTTGTTTAGAACTCTAGGATTCGCAACGAAAGTTGGCTTGCTAGGTTGTTAGACATAGATAATATTCACAACGAAAGTTGGTCTGTTATAATTATGTGATTCAAGTTCTAGAACAATTCTTAATTAGATCTCGATTGATTGATTAGCATGTGTTCCTGATTTCCTGAGAACTCCCTTGACCTGACGTTTTGTCTGATTGCTTACAAACCACTTGATGTTCTGATTTACTGCTTTCACTACTGTTTCACCTAGCTTAATTCGACGTTCTACAAACTATCGCAAGAATCTTGAGTCTTTGTGGATTCGATACCCTATATACTACTGGTTCACGTCTGTGCACTTGCAGTGTAGATATAGGGATTAAAACTTGATCGTATCATCGACCGATCATTTGTACAAAATGACTTTTGTACACAACACTTATGTGTCACGATGTACCATAAGAACCGACAACACGTATCTATCTTTGGTTGATTATGAGATCATTCTTAGTGGTACACTGAACACGGCTTTTTTGGTTGGTAAGTTATTCTTAAAGTATGTGTTCGTGAATGTTAGAGTCAAACTTATTTATATAATATTGATATTAAGTTAATTGCAGATGTTATTGGTCATGTTTTGAATATGAGTGACCTTCAGAGCGTTCTGTATGGTGGAGCTTGAGTTTACGTTGAGAAACATCAAGTAAGATTACTATTACATAGCATAGATTCATATGGATTCATATTAACTCTGTTTTTTTATGTGTAGTGATGAACGATTATCATGCTGTTTATGGGAAAAATTTGCTGAGACAGTATATTCGGCAGGAACTGATGCTGATGGTGAGGTAGTCATATGTTTGATAAGGCTTGCCAAAATAGGAACCTATCGAGGTATGTGAATATTATTGTTCATATTTTATACTGCATAGAGACACAACTGGTAGTTAAAGAATATTGTGTATATAAATATATATATATACTACTGAAGTACTTAAATTTATATATAATATATGTATATATATATATTGTTGTAATCTGCATATTTTAAAGTCTTATTGGTTGGTTAGGTGGGCTTCAAATATCAAATGCTTATGATGCATCGCTGGTCCTGATTAATCCTGGAATAGATGAAGCAGAACAGCTAAAACAGATATATGCACCATTTAATTTTTCGGAGTTAAACTACACAAAAATATATCTAAGTTGTTTACCTATATAGTTTGTTACTAATTATTGTGCAATATAAAAGTTTCAGCGATGATTCTCATGCGATAACCATATTTGAAAACTTGAAAGAAAGCTCTGAACAGAATGCTAGATGTGATGAATGGATTGAGTACCCGGATAAGACAGTCTCAGAAATGTTGACCTCGACGCAGGTAATACTTTCAACAAATATTCAATATCTAAACCCTATCATATGGATATAAACATTTTTGTTTTGTTTTTTAGGTTGATAAGTGCAAGGTTGTATGCAATATCTATGGTATAGATACTGATTTGGGATGGTATTATTTTGGGTGTGGTAGATGTAACAAAAAGGTTATTAAAATCGATCACAAACCTTTATGGTGGTGTGAATGTTGCGATACAATTGTGACCTATGTTACACACAGATATGATAATTTATGTTACACCTACATGGTTTGTGATTATGACTATTATTATGCTTATTCTTGAAACATTCATAATTTTTTAAAAGGTACAAGAGGCATCTCAAGATTAGGGACACAACAAGAACATCTAAATTCATGCTTCTAGACAAACCTGCAAAGGCTGTTGTTACTGAAACTGCTGCGAAACTACTGAATGGTTCTTTTGATGAGGTACATCATAATGAACTTTGTTTAGCTACATATATTATATACAATTATAGTTTAAAAAAAAATGAGAACATATAGAAGATCCTGAGTAGTTGCCTATTGAGATCAAGAATGTGATCAGTAAAACTTTTAAGTTTGGTGTGTTTATCGAGAAGGAAAATATTCAGTATGGTAATGATACCTATAAGGTTGGAAAGGTTTGGACTGGTATTGAATTAGATTCATGTGACTCTGCTGCGTTAACCATTTCTGGATCAAACAAGGGATCAACTCTGATTACTAGTGGAGGTAATATTATCATACAAAGAATCGATGTCATTTAGAATTGGCAATATTCTCTAAGTCTCTATATTAATTTCTATGTTATTTTCTCTCCACATGATTCTCTGCTTTTTACGGACAGACAGGGTAATGCAGATGTTGTAACAACCCTATCATCTCAACGATCAAACGAAGATGTGGAAGTTGCACATGACCTAACTTCGACATCCAAGAAACACTGCACCAAACATATTAAACTAGAAAAGATTACGGAAGAAAAGATTACGGAAGAAAAGATTACGGAAGAAAAGATGTAAAAAATTATTCTGGCTGACGATGCTTAAACTTTGATTTGCTTTTAATAAGTTTTTGTTTTATTCGAATTGTTCTCAATATCGTTACTGGTTTTTCTTTAGTTTTTTAATACTTAAAACATTGTTAAGAAGTTTTAATAATGTGGATCCGTTTCCTTTAAAATTATATTTAGAAATTAAAATGGTGCAGAAGAACAAACTATTCTTGGAAACAAAATATGATTTGGAAACAATTATGACAGGCTATTGAAGATGTTACCAACATGCATATTGGTATGATCAGACAGAAAAAATATTATAACATATCCGTTAACATTAATAAGAAGTTCTATTATACATATATTAAATGCAACAAGATATATACACAACCAAATAACTTATTTAAACGAGTGCTTCATAAGCGAGAATATTGGTCAATCAAAGCTAACAGTAATATATTTGATCAATCATACATATGGAAACATAATCTTATAAAGATTTTAAAATATAAAAGATTCCTTTCCGAGGTATTTGATTTGATTTTATTAAAATTACAATGATACTATTCCGGATATTTAAGTTTTGAATTGATATCACACATTTGTTAACCATCCTATAATAAATAAAAAAAATCTAAACCTAGAGTAACCAAGCCGACATCACTCCTTTGATCTAAACCATACCAAGTGATAACCAGTGAAGATCAAGGAAAATATGGAACCAAAATCGCCTGGAGTATTTAAAGGAACACAGAAGAGGAAGAGAATTACTAGAGCTATTGAATCCGAAAATAATGCTGATGCTTCAAAGTCACAAGTATGTAATTCTGTCAATCTATCATGTGTTTTTGGTAGGGTGTTGGAAGATGTTACCAACATTCCACCTTCTCAAAGATGTCGTTATGAAACTCCTGATGGAGTACTTTTGAACACCCCATCTACATCATACAAACATACAAGCAGAGGTGTGCGGTCTATTAAAATGTCATTGTCGTACGGAAACTTTGTTTATAGTATCACTAATCATCTTTGTTTTTTTATAATTTTACCATGAAATAGCAAAAGCTACAATTCAAGCTGCATCTAAAAGGACCCTTCGGAAACGTGGGAAAGAGAGTGAGTTTTTATAATACCCTGTGGATTTGTAGAAGAATACAAAAGTTTTTGTTAATATTCTTTATTTTGTTAGCAAATTTTAGCAATATATTTATTGTGTTTATTTTTTTGACACATGAGATATTGCATCCAGTTCAAGTTGCATCACTTCTGCTAATATTAGGAACATTTATAAGTAACAAAACAATTCATCTTCATCGAACTTTGATAGTTTGCACAATAGAAGAAATCAAGTATTGATCGATGACGACACGGTAAGACGGAACCTATTGACCAGTTATGATGAGGATGGTGATGATGATGATGACTGTATTGACGCAATTGAAGCGGAATGTGAGGGAAACTTTTCACGAAATGAGTGTAATATTTTTTTTGCATTCACGTTTTGTTTACCATTGATTAAATTATTTTAAAGCTTTTATGTTATCTCTCTAAAGCTATTTTTTATATTCCAGGTGTATCAGAAGATGATAGTGATCAAACTTAAGATTGTAGTACTAGTGAAGGGAGTGATTCGTTATCGGATGATGAAGGTAATACAGTACAACCAGAATCACGTGAGAAACAAGATCGAATACTCACAATGGCAGCAATTTTAAAAACTTTGTTTGAAACGCCTGCAACTGCCAAAAGTGTTTCTTCGAAAAGGAATTATGGTATATTAATTATTTTTCTTTATAATAACTTTTTGTTTTGATTATATATTTTAGTGACAAAGTTTTTCATGTGAATTTTATAGATTATGTCAATGAAGGCGACCCAACATATAGATGTGAAGATTGTGGTGCAATGATGTGGTTTGCTGAGCGAGTTAACAAGCAAACCAAAGGAAAACCTAAATTTGGTATATGATGTGGCTAGTGACAAGTTTAATTGCCATTTTTAAAAGAATCTCCAGATTTTTTGAAAGGGCTTCTAACCGAGGATAATGAGCTTGGCAGATATTATCGTGACAACAACAGACCAATGAATATGGTTTTTTCGATGACTTAACTTGGTGGTAAAGTAGATCACTCGGTTCCTAAAGGAATGGGTCTCCAGATGTTCCAACTACAGGGTGAGAATTACCATCCAATGGGTAGTTTGAGACCAAAATCGGGCGAAGCGCCAAAATTTTCACAGCTTTATATCATTGACACTCTGAATGAGATAGATAACAGAGTTTCTGCCATTGGGTATATTTCAAAACTTGATATCTTACTACTCCTTTATAAATATTAGATATCCAGCACAAAAGTTTTCTTTTGTTTCTTACGAGTTTATGTTTTTTTCAGGAAGAACAAAAAATCTGGATTAAGTGTTAGGAAACATAATTTGAGAAAGCAGCTCATAAATGCCTCTATTAAAATGTTAGATAAAGTAAATCCTTATGTGGAAACGTTTCGATCTGCAAGAGAAAGATTTAAGATTAATCCAGATGAAGCTTTTCATATCAGAATTATAAGCAGTCATGTGAAGGATGGTAGGACATATGATATACCTACTGCTTCCGAAGTTGCCGCTCAGATCCCTCGGGATTTTGATTTGGCAATGAAAGATAGAGATATTATCTTGCATAATAAGAAGACTGGACTTCTCAAAAGAATCAATGAAATTCACCCTTCATATCTTGCTCTTCAGTATCCTCTTATATTCACATACGGGGAAAATGGTTTTAGACCTGGTATAAAGAAAAGAGTAACAACTGCTACAAAGAAGATGAAGAGGGAATGTATTAGCATGAGACAATGGTTTGCTTTCCATATTCAGGAGAGGAAAAATGAGAGTCACACTCTATTATATTCTAGAAGACTGTTTCAACAATTTTTGGTTGATTCTTTCACCACTATTGAGTATAATAGGTTACGTTACCTAAGGGTGAATCAGACCAAATTGAGGTCGGACACATATGACTCCATAAAGCAATCATAGAATGCTGGAAGCGATGATATGAGCGAATAAGGAAATCGTTGGTATCTGCCAGCAACTTTTGTTGGTGGACCAAGATACATGAAGAACAATTACTTGGATGCAATGGCGATTTGCAAACATTTTGGATTTCCAGATCTTTTCATTACATTTACATGTAATCCTAAGTGGCCAGAAATCACCAGGGTTTTAAGTAAATGCAATCTAAAGCAGGATGATAGGCCAGACTTCATTTGCAGGGTGTTCAAGATGAAACTGGAATCTCTAATGCGTGACTTAACAAAAAAAAAAGCTATTGGGAAAGGCGGTGGCGTGTAAGTGATCCTTTTTGAGATAGTTTATTTATCCATTTAAATGTTTATATCTTTAACATGCATGTTTGTTTGTTATTGTTTTATGCAGCAATGTACACAATCGAGTTTCAAAAACGTGGTTTACCTCATGCTCACATTTTGTTTTTTATGCACTCCAAATCCAAATTTCCTACTACAGATGACATTGACAAGATCATCTCCGCAGAGATTCCTGACAAAAGAAAGGATCGTGATCTTTACGAAGTTTTGAAAGATATGATGATTCATGGACCTTGTGGATCTATCAACATGAATTCACCATGTATGGAGAATGGTACATGTACGAAGTTATATCCAAAGCAACATGGTGCAACTACTACAGTCAACAAAGAAGGGTTTCCAATTTATAGGAGACGTGACCTATCTGATCGCTATGTTGAAAAACGGCGTTAAGCTTGACAACAAATATGTCATTCCCTATAACAAAGATCTATTTTTACGTTATAGGGCTCATATTAACGTGGACTGGTGCAATCAAACTAGATCAATAAAATATTTATTCAAGTATATAAACAAGAGACAAGATCGAATTACTGTTGTGGTAGAGCCAGCGAGCACAGGTGTACACGAGCAAACACCCGATAACAAGCCAAGTCACAAGGAACAACAGAAAGACGAAATCAAAGATTTTTCGATGGAAGATTAGTTTTTTGTATACTGTTTTTTTTTATATCAAACCCGTGTTGTTTATGAAACATAACTGATCGTGTACCTTTTTATGGGAAAATAATGATTACTGCAGATATGTTTCCTCATGTGAAGCTGCATGGAGGATTTTTAAGTTCCCAATGCACTATCGATCTGTACCAATGGAGAGAATGTAATTCCGCCTGCCTGGGAAACATGTTGTTTTGTTTAAGGACGATGATATTTACGAAATAATCACCAGTCGTGTACTTGAAAAAACCATGCTTCTTGGATAGTTTGAGTTAAATAAATCAGAAGAATTATTTCCTGGTACAGGCGTCAAAATAAGTGCTGTTTCAAGGAAGCTCACGTATGCGCAAATTCCAACAAAATTTACTTGGAATAATAAGGAGAAAAATTCTATCCTAGAAAGAGAGGATTCAGCATTGGAAGGATTAACTATGCTCCTCGCAAAATCGAGGAAGCCTACTATATGCGGGTCTTGCTCAACATTGTTAGAGGTCCAACATGTTTCGAAGACATCAGAACGTTCAGTGGTGTTGTGTATCCAAAATACAAAGAGTCATGTTTTGCTCGGGGGTTATTAGAAGATGATCAAGAGTACATCGCGGATATTGTGAGGGCAAGCTTCACAAGCTCTGCATCCCATTTCCGTTATATATTTGCTATTATGCTAATGTCAGATACTTTGGGAAAGCCTGAGGTTGTTTGGGAGAACACATGGGAGTTTCTTTCCGACGATATTGAGTATAATATGAGAAAACGTTTAAACAGACCAGATATCTTATTTCTTGAATTTTATTTTGCCTACTTATGTTGAAAGAAAATTTGACATGTTTTTTAACTACCATTATTTTAAATTTTGTAGCGCTTTGTTTGAGTGAGGTGGATAAATAGGATTATGCTCTACAGGAGATTGAGAAAATATTGAAAAGCAACGGAACTTCTCTCGAAAGATTTGATGATATGCTAAAGCCATGCATAGATCTTAGCGATAATTCAAATGTTCTAATAATGGACGAGGGAAGCTATAATCGAGATGATTTGAAAGAAATGCATGATCGTGATATTATGAAGCTAACAGATAAGCAGAAGGATGTTTATGATGAGATTACAAGGGATGTCTTAGAAGAAAATGGAGGAGTGTTCTTTGTCTATGGTTTTGGTGGTACATGCAAAACGTTTCTATGGAAATTCCTATCAGCTGCTATCAGAAGTAAATGCGATATTGTGCTGAATGTGGCTTCAAGTGGTATCGCTTCGCTTTTATTGCCAGGAGGAAGGACTGCTCATTCCAGGTTTGGCATACCCATCAATCCAGATGAGTTTTCAGTTTGCAATATTCAACCTAGATCGGATCAAGCAAATTTGGTGAAAGAAGCCTCTCTTATAATACGGGATGAAGCACCCATGATGAGTAGACACTTTTTTGAATCTTTAGATAGAAGCTTGACAGACATTACTGGGAACATAAATAACAAGCCTTTTGGTGGTAAGGTTGTTGTCTTTGGGGGTGACTTTAGGCAACTATTACCAGTGATCCATGGTGTTGGAAGGGCTGAAATAGTGATGGCGGCCCTTAATTCATCCTACATATGGGAACATTGCAAGGTACTAAAGCTAACGAAGAATATGAGGCTTTTATCGAATAATATCACGCCAGAAGAGTCTAGAGACATCGATGATTTTTCCAATTGGATATTAGATGTTGGAGATGGTAAAGCTGGTGGAGTAAATGATGGAGAATCTTTGATCACTATTCCAGATGAGTTTCTGATTAAGGATGCAGATGATCCAATAGAATGTATATGCAGTAGAGTTTTTGGAGATGCTTCGGCTTTAATAGAAAGCAATGAACCAAAGTTTTTTCAAGAAAGAGCAATTCTTTGTCCTACAAATGAAGACGTTAGAATGATCAACGAGCACATGCTGGATAAGCTGGACGGTTAGTAAAACTTATTCATTGTTGTCATTTATAGCTTTTTAACATCTTTATCAAATCACTTATTGTCTTTTTGATTATTTTAAAAACAGGCGAGGAAAGAATCCATTTAAGTTCTGATACCATTAATCCATCCGATACAGGAGCCACCATTGACCAGGCTCTAACTCCAGATTTTTTAAACAGTATAAAGACTTCTGGTCTACCAAACCATTGTCTTAGACTGAATGTTGGTTGTCATGTGATGTTGTTAAGAAACATTAATCCTACAGGAGGATTAATGAATGGAACTAGGCTTCAGATCACAGATTTGTATGATTTCATGATTTGGGGAAGAACTATTACTGGTGAAAAAGTTGGTCAAATTGTTCATCATCTGAGGTTGTCGATAACACCTTCTGATGCAAAGTTACCTTTCAAGATGCGGAGGCGCCAACTTCCCATTGCAGTTTTGTTTGCCATGACTATTAATAAAAGTCAAGGGCAATCGCTTTCAGAAGTTGGATTGTTCTTGCTACGCCCAGTTTTTTCACATAGTCAACTTTACGTGGCAATTTTGAGGGTAACATCTAAAAAGGGGTTGAAAATATTGATAGTTGACAATGAGGGAAAGCCACAGAAAGAAACAATGTACGTTGTGTTCAAAGAGATTTTTCAAAATCTCTGAGAATTTGTGTGATTTTTTTATTTATTAGTTTGTATTTTTTTCATAAGCATACTACATTATATTGTGTTTCGGATACTGTTTTTTATAAACTCTGCTTACTCAAGTTACATGTTTTTAGACTTTACTTACGCAAGTTACATTTGGGTTGACATATACCTACATTCATCAGTGATTTGCATTCAGCTTAACCTTTCACCATTATAAATTAAAGTCTGTTGATTACATTATTTTACATATACTAACCAAATTAATTTTTCTTACTAATATTATCCCAATAATTTCGGATGTATAAAAAAAATAATCCATGTTAATTCTAAAGGATTATTTTTATACAAAATAATTTTGAATATTCTTTAAAACAAGTATAAACTATAAATACTTATTATCCGGTATTCATTTAAAATTAACTAATTTAAGTATATAAGATACGAAATATTGAAAAGTGAAAACTAATCCAACCAACTCTCATACTATTTATTAATGTCTAACTTCATAAGTTATGATTTATTGTGAAAAAATAATTATAATAAAGATGTATTAAATTTCATGATTAAAATTTTGATTTGACAACTACCTATATGAATCATTACTTTGCATGCATATTAACAAATGTCAACTAATTTTTAGTCGATTTCCAATATATACAAAATGGAAAACATCTCCAAAAAAGATATATTATGTTTATAATATGTTATGCTTCGATCTAGTGCTTTATATTCGGATATTGCATTTTTTATACATATATGATCGAGATGAAGCATATTAGGAATGAATATTTGAATATTATAGTGGTAGAATATTTTGAAAATACTGTATTAATAACGAGAGATTATAATATGAAACCTAAAATTAAGGTTTTAACCTTTTTGGAAACAAATATCCAAGAATCACGACATTTGAAATCATATTGTTATATCTAATACTTATCTCAGAGTTATTCTCGGATAATCGATATTTCTGCAAATATTATTATGGCATTGTGAATATTCGTTTAACCTATTTAATGTAACACATTGAATTTTAACGTTTTCTCAGAAAATCTTAGTATAAGTGTGGTTTTTGGTATGTAATATATGTTTGTAATTAATGTTCTGCCGATTCTTAAAGAAATCTTCATGTTCAGTTAACACAATCAATGTAAACATTTACTCTACACGCAACTTTTAAACCTAACCGAGATTATAGTTGGGACTCTATATATTTCCATAGTTAAGTTTCTCGACCATTAGCCATAAAAAAAAAAAAAAAATCTTCTCTAATATTGTTCAAATCTTCAAACACAGAACAAAATATGAGTGATTACGTTGATTTGTACGAGCTTGATGGTTCGGAGCGGTGTTTACAGATTCAAGTTAAGATCATAAGGAAGTGGTTCACAAGTGACGACATGAATGGTCTACAGATTCATGCAATTGTGTCTGATAAATTTGTAAGTTTATTATTGCTAAAATCTCTATAGTACTTAGATTTTTTTATTTATACATTATACATATTGTTAATTGTTTTTTTTTCTTTGATAAATCTAATGTTAAATGGTTATAAGATCGAAGTTATCATACCACATGTGTTTCTAGACAAGTTCAAGAACATTTTTGAAAAGGGATCTTGGACAACTATAAAGAATTTCGAACTGATCCATATCAATGGAAGCTTCAGGAATACTCATGGTGAAAATAAGATTTACCTTGAGGAAAACACCCAAGTCGATAAACACCCCAATGGATGTGATGATATGTTCTGTGAATATCTTCAAGAACATTTTGCGAGGTTGTGTGCAACATCTCTACACCATTGGTATATTTGGTTTAATTTTTTTTTTAAATCCAAATAAGTAGTTATTAATAAATACTATAATAATAATAATCATGAGATGTAATTAAGTTTTTATGTTATTTAGATGTGATAGGTGCAATAATGTGCGTTGAAACTCTCATCTCAAGCCAAGACTACACAATCCATTTTCGGATTAAAGAAAGAGAGTAAGCATTTAGTTGACAAACATTAAATAATTTTTATAATGTATTTAAATTTATGCATTAACTTTCACTAATTTCATTCAATTATATGAAGCAACACATTCATAAAATGTGTTGCAAAGGGTAGGGTCGCCATGAAATTTAATGATCTTTGGAACTCAAGTGGAAATCAGAAAACAGTTGTGTGTCTGAGGTTTTGGCGGGTTAATAATTCTACAAGTAAGATATTTCGATAATAGTATATTTTATTTTGTTGTCATTCCCGTTTTAGTAATAATGTTTTTTAAAAATAACAAGCAATAATCACAGAAAATTTCTCTGTATTAGGAGTACCAATACTTGAAGATTCTGGTGAAATCTCTGATGTCATCTTCGATCCAGAAATTGAAGAAACCACTTCCATCAAAAAGTGGTAAATAAATTATAGTAGTTATCAAATAAACTATATTTTAACAATACAAATATTAATAATCATTATTATTGTTTTTTGTAGGATTTGAACTTGGTGAATGATTTAAAACCTAGTGAAGATGACTCAAGTTATTTTGTTGACTATCCTTTCATGTTTTTAATATAATGAACTTATTTCTATATGCCTGTAATATTTTACAAGAATTTCCTTGATAACATATTCGGTTATGTATTAAGGTCACTTTTTTGGAACATATGCTAATACTATTTTTTGTTTAATGTTAGTTAATTTAGCATGAATACATAATTAAAATTAATAATCTGATATTTTAAAAATGCTATACTAATTATTTTTCAAATTTTCTTAAAGTCTCCGCTAGTATCCATATATTCAAAACTTAATATACAGAACAAACCTAAAACACTTGATTATTTTATATAACAATCTATACTATTAAACTCAGTAGATAAACTATATTAACTAACCACCACACATAAACAATATGGAGACAAAATAAAAAATATAATATAATTTAGATAAAGTAGTTAACACTATTTTATCATACTATATAATCTATACTATTAATACAGATTAATATCAATGTATAATCATTTTAATATATAAAGGAAACATGAACCCGCGCTCCTGTAGCGCAGATCAAAATCTAGTTATTTGTTTAATAGTTTTGAAAAAATACGCTAATCAGTTTCATGAAACAATACTCGATAGGACTAGACATGATTACTTGTTACTAGTCTTGTACCCGCTACTTGACTCGTATTTAGCTTTAAAAAGCAAGTATTTTTTACAATCAAACCGGGTAATAAGTAACCAAATTTTATTACTTACAGTACAAGTCAAGTATCAAGTATTGAAAAAAATATCAGTACTCAGCTTGTTTTACTCGTTACTCGTTTTATTTCTTAAAACTAGGATTATACACAAATATTTGATATTCGGTCCGTACTCGTTATTTCTCTCATATTTGCCCTGTAAAATCAAGTACTTGTTTTGATCATGGCAAATAATAAATATTTAAAATTGAAAACTTGCAAGTACAAATCACCAAACTTTTTTTTTGTCACAACCTTTTTATTAATTTAAATTTTGAAGATACAACTACAAGAGAGAATTATCCATCCTCTTTGATCAAAGCAATAAAACATAACAACAATAAGGATTAAAGTAGATAGATCTTCATATCTTGACAGCGAATCTAAAGCATACTTCAAATGCGTCCATAGAAGTTTCACGGCAAAACCGGAAATATGAAATTGGGTCACTTTACTCTGTGACTTTGAAAACCAACCCTCACCAACGAAATTCATCAAGACGAATTCGACTAAATCTTCTAGCCCCGAAAGGACTGCTAGACAAGAAGTAGAATAGGTGAGTAAGTTGAAAATTGAACTTGATGTTAAAACCAAGAAACAGTCTCCTTTCATAGAAAGAAAGACATATGAAACAGTTCTCTCTCTATGAAGAGAGGAATATGGAATCAGTCTTTCCCCAAAAAGAAAGAAATAATGAAATGATCTCTCTCCAAAAGGAGAGGAAGGTGAAAGTGATCTCTCCTAGGCATAGGAGGAAATTGATAATGCCTTCCGACATAAAGCCATGTGAAGTAACCCCTTGAAGGATAGGATATAGAAATCAGTGGCGTAAGGGGACCTTGTTGGGCTTGGGCTGCAGAAGAGGACATGGCCCACTAAACAAATATTTTCAGTCTGGCCCAAGTTGAGAATCCGATTGGGCTGTAAAGAGTAGAGACGGCTGTTTGGCATCGTCAACCGAAAAATGCTACGCCGGCTAGATCTCACGGAGAGAGCTTCGTGGTAGGAATAGTGCGCACAGCCATGACAGAGACAAAGATTCCCATAACCGTAAAAGAGAATCTGATAGTCAGTCGGATGAACATGTGAATAACATCGATCGACAGTGGGTGACGGAAGAGGCCAACCACCGGGAAGTATATCAAGACTCCGTAGAAAGCAGCCTTGATCAAGACTCAGAGTGGAGAGTAGCAACTCAGAGGAGATGGACGGTGAAGGCGGGAGTTGCAGGTCTTTAGATTTGAAACAAGTTTCCGACAGAGGGGACAGATCTGGTGGATCTGGTGGTGCAGGTGGAGGGTCCGGTGGCTCTGGCGGTTGAGAGGGTTTCCACAACTCCGGAGGAAGCGGATCTGGAATTTCCCGAAGAGGGTAAGTCGCAGTTGACTCCGACACCAGACTGGGAATGGAAGCTAAAACAACGGAGGAGCAGCAACTCACTGGCGGCGAGGATTTGGACGGCGGAGGAAGATGACCAGATGAGCGACGCACCCTCCGAGCTTGCAAGGATTCTTCACGTGCCGGTGAGAGGGGTCTTCGGGTAAGCCCAGGTGGGGACCCGAGAGTGAGAAGCATGGCTTCTCTGGCGTTGAAATCGGCGGAGAAAGCTCGGCACCGTGCGTCCATGGCAGATCTGAGAAGATGAAGCAGCGGCGTCTTGGAATACGTGCCTGAGAGAACTTTTTTCTCTAGGGCGAACTCTTCCTCAAATCAAATCACCAAACTTTGAATATTTTTTTACTACTTGGGTTGGTTGGACTCGCCACTCAGATTTTTAACAATTATTGATATTTTTTATTGTTTGATAATAGTATTATTTATTTAAAACACTAAAACATTTTTTTTAATATCCAAGTGATATTTGATATAAAAATTTTAGTTTTATTCTACATCGATTATAATATTAAGAATATTTGAAACATTTTTCATAAATAAGGTTTGTTATACTTGCTTAAATAACATTCATATGTTTTTTCATAGTTTAACACCTTGATCTATTTAATATTTAAAACTTTAAAGCTAAATAAGCAAATAGTAAACATTAACAAGTAATTTGCAAGTATTAAAATTTTAAACAAATATTTGGTTGATTAAGTATTTGAAAGAATCAAGTACAAGTACAAGTAAAAAAATATAATACTTCAACAAGGTAAATCGAGTAGTAAATAAGGCAAAAATGTCAAATATCCGGTTTATACCCAACCATGATACTCGATAAATTAATAATCAAGATAAACTAATAATTTTTTCGGTCCTGAATTGGACTGGTTCAAACTATAACAAATTTGATAAAAAAAAAAATTTGTAAAGTTTATGTAAATATATATCTCATAAATACCATAAATTAATAATAGCATTGAAAACTTATGAAAATTTGAACGGTTAAGTGCATATAACCCTCCTTATAGACCAGCTTTTACTTCATTCCACCCACCAGATTCAAAAAGGCATAATTCCCCCCTCCCCCCATAACATTTAATGACAATTTAACACAATTTTTTTTTGTCCAATTCTACTTACGTGATTAATATCACTAGTGTACGATCAAAATTAAAAATTCGTGTTTTAGGCTTAATCTAGTTAAGCGAAAACCAATCAAAACCAGATCAAAACTCTAATTTAAACCCGACCCCAAGTAAATTTAGTATAATCCGGTCCGGCAGAATTAAGAACTTTTTACGTTGGACTGGAACCTCCGACATAGATTAAAGAGATATAATTTTTTTTTACTATGTATTTTGGTGACAAAAAAAGAACTAACAACCTTATTTTTTTACGGCAGCCATCGATAAAGAGAAAAATCAGAGAATTTGGAGAAATTGTGATTTTAAGAGAAAAGGTACAAAACATCAATAAATTCGAAAATGAACACCTCTTCATCTGCCTCTTCTCGTGTTGGAAGACCCATCAGAAAATTTATACTTATATCGGTCTATGGTTGTGTCAGAACATGTAAAGAAAAAACCAGGGTTGGATTCTTATCCCTTAGATTGAGTGTTGAAACTATTATAGATAATTTAAAAGGTCAGTTCTTTACCGCCGTAATTGAAAGCTATTGAGATCTTTACTAGGAATGTCATATCCATCATATCCTAAAGTGAACGTGGTGCCAAGCTATTGATATCTTGACAATGCCACCAACACTATCAGCTTTTGAGATTCTCTTTAAGTAAAGTCATAAATATATACTTAAATTTGATAAAGCCATAAATCGACATATAGTAAAAGAAAGAAAAAGAAAAGAAAATAATCGAGTTCAAGTAATAGGCCTTGCAAAGCTTTTGAAGTTGAAGGCATCAGGAACGAGATAGAGCCCAACGATGGAATATTTGATTCCGTCCAAAGGAATTCTCAAGAACGAAGCTCTCAAAATAGTTATTTTAATAGTTTTTTTGTGCAAATTAACCCGTGCGGTTTGATTCCCACGAGAACAAAGTGAAAATTTGATCTGAAATTTAGCGATAGATAACGATTAATTTGTAGAAAACCTATTTTTAATAAATCACTTAAGATTTTCCTTAATTTTTTGTTCAAATTTAAAAATTTTGCTTGATCTACAAAGTTGAACTTTATTGTCTGATGGGTGATTCTTTATGACTTTACTTAAAGAGAATCTCAAAAGCTGATAGTGTTGGTGGCATTATCAAGATATCAATAGCTTGGCACCACGTTCACTTTAGGATATGATGTAAAATACTACCTTTGTCTTTTTACAATTTTTGGAATTGATTTCAATGGGTCTGATGATCGAGACCACATCCATAATATTTATAAAATAATTGTGCATAGTTCGGTTAATTAGAATAATATACTCAATAATATTTTTGAAACTTAGCATATTTTTACCTATAGAAACGTCTTTAAATATTATATGTAATATATATAAGTGGTTAGTTTTGAAAATTTTAAATAACCGATGAACTAATAATTCAGTAAAATAAATAATATTGAAAATATATATTATTAAAAATATATCATACTGGAAATTAACATTTTTATGTGTTTGTTACGTTTTATGTCATTGTAGTTAGTTTGTATTTTCTTGATTCATTAAATATATTTTGGGGTTTAATTAAGTTAGACTTTAAAAAAAAAAAAAATTAAGTTTGACTAATATGTAGATCATGCTAAATATTTTTATTTTATTCAAATATATTCATAATAATATCTTTTAATATCTTTTTGGGTTTAAATATAAATATATGTATGTAAATAATAATAAAATCTTGTAATTGTTTTTTAATATTATTTTGATTTCCAATAAAAACTAAATTTATATTTATTATAAAATAATTTTAATTATATTTTGATCTATAATATATATATATATAATTATACTACAAAATAAATAAATTACTAAATTAAATGATAAATATAATTAAATGAATCAATACACCAATTATATATATAAGTTATAAAATCAAATATAACTAAGTATGCACATAAAATAACACAAATTCATGTATTTTAACATACATCAACATTTTAGAAATGAATACAACAAAATCAATAAATTAATATTAATTAAGTTTTAAGTTATAAAATAAAAATAATTTAACGATAGAATATTAAAAATTTATTTGATATATTTTAAATTTGATAAAAATATTAAATTATTTAATATTTATATTATTCAAATATATGGTGTGTTAGACTACAATTGATAATTTTGTGAGTGCAGTTTTTTCACGTTGTTTCGTCAAATTTACAAAAAAAAAAAATTAGACTATTACTAGACGAATTAAAAAATAGATTAATCAATTACAATTATAAAATATTAAAAGAAATTTTATATACTCGAAAAATGGTTAAAAAATAAAATAACCAATATAAATTGAATGGATGGACAACAAAACTCCTTTCAAAGAGGTGTTGATAAAATCATTAGCAAAATTTGGGGATAATAGAAGTCTGGATGAGGCAAAAACACAGATTTTTAATTTTCTTCAGAACATATTTTTATGGCAGGGTGAATGGATAGACAACAAAGCTCCTTTCAAAAGGTGGAAAAATGTGTTGATAAAAGTAGCAACTGTTTTCGGCTACTAAAAACAGTGACGGAAAAACTAATAAGTGTAATCTCTCATTTTTGGTGGAACTCAGGAGACACAAACAAAAGTATAGAAACATTGTATTTAGGACATTCACGGACATGAACACAATCTTTCTACCCAAACATATGCAGAATTGATTGATAAACCAGATATACTTTTTTTCAAAAGTTTTCAAGGGCATATACTTTTGAAATACAGATCCTTTGAATCTAACTAGTTCATATTCACCATCTTATGGATGGAGGAATATAATTTAAGCTAAATCTCTAGTTAAAAATGACTTATTAAGAGGGTGTGTAGTGGGAATCCATTTCAATATGAAATTACCCATGGATTCCAGCCTATCGTTCGATACCAGTAACACGTAAAACACATACAAATAACAAGTTGACAACGGTTGATCAGTTGACTGATCATCAAAATCAGATGCATAACACACAACTGATTGAGATGGTCATTGAACCTGAGGATGCAGTTTTTATTGCGAGCATTCCGACCAACACCTTTAACAAACCTGACGTGAACGGATGGCATTTCGAAAAAACTGGGAGATATATGGTCAAATCGGGATATCATACAGAAAGAGACCTACCAAATAAAGGTAAAGATAGTCCTTTCTAAAGGTCCGGATGTCGAATGCCTGCAAGCTTTTGCATGAAAGATAAAATATCCTTCCAAACTTCAATATTTTTATAAGACAAGTAATTTTGGGGTGTTTACCGGTTACAAAAAACATGAAGAGAAGAGGAATCAATTGTGATACATGTTATATACGATGTGGAGCAGAGGAGGAAAGAATTTACCATGTATTATTTGAATGTCATCCGGATCTACAGACTTGGTAATTAGCACAAATACCAATAAATCTGGAATGGTTTTCTATGGTGTCGGTATATACGAATATGGAAAATTTATTTTGGAGGTTACCACCTCATGATACAAATAGTCAATATTTGTGGATTTTATGGTACATATGGAAAAGCAAGAATGACATGGTATGTAATCAAATTAAAAGAGATCTTCAAGAAACATTAAGATTGGCGGAAACAAACATGTATCATGGGGAGATGCACAATTAATTGAGATAAAAGAAGCACCCGAACATCTGAGAGATTCATGTAGATCTGGAAAAAGACGGTTCAACATGTCAATGGTGTTTTGTTGATGGATCTTGGATAGAAAGAGACACATTTACGGGACAATTAGTCTTGGGATATAAAACCGAACCGAAATATCGAACCGAAACCGAACCGAAATTTTAATGAACCGAACCGAACCGAACCGAAGAAAAAAACCGATTGGTAGATTTTTAAAAACAAAAAAAACCAAAAAACTAAATAACCGAACCGAAGAACCGAAGTCCCTGGCCTATAATATTCATTATTGTAGACTTGTAGTTATCAATCAGTTTTGATTTTCATAAAAGTTCCAATCTTCTAATATATATATACTTTTGTCAGTTTGTGTTTGTGTATTTGATATATATATATACATATAGCCTTAGAATATAAAATCGAACCGAAATTATCGAACCGAAACCGAGCCGAAGTTTTATGAACCGAAACCGAACCGAACCGAAGAAAAAAACCAATCGGCATGGGTTTTTAAAAACAAAAAAAAACTAAAAAACCGAGTAACCGAACCGTAACCGAACAGAAGAACCGAAGTCCCAGACCTAGGGACAATGATGTTATAGCTGTTATGAAGAAGATGTAAGTGCTATGATGGGGTCAATGAATATCTGGACAAGTTTGGCCCCTCTTCATGCGGAATTAGAAGCATTGATCTGCGCTATGGAATGTATGAATTTTCCCAACAAACACACATAACATTTGCAACAAATTTTCAAATTTGATTAAGGTAGTGTCTAAACCAAATGAATGACCTGCTTTCTCATTCATTTAAAAGAGTTAGAATGAAGAAAATATTTTTTTACACGGCATTTGACCTCCAATATATACTTCGTACAAGCAATCTGACAGTAGACATAGTCGCATGGAATGCTCGCATCATATAGTTAAGGAGTGTTCATATTGCTTCGGAGCCACCAATACGGAAAATTGAGCGATAAAGTTCTTTTCATTCTTTGTTGTCAAAAAACCAATATCAGTTAAAATATTATTAATTTGATAAAATATTAAAACTATTCAATATTTATATTATTTAAATATATGATGGGTTATATTACAATTGATGTTTGTACGATCGTTTCTACGGGTTGTTCTATCAAATTTCAAAATTCAGGCCACTATAAGATGGACTGAAAAATAGAAATTTATTTCGAATATAAAAATATTTTTGTTCATTAGAATATATCTTAAGAAAAATGAATGTAAAAATTTTAATTATAAAACATTAAAATGAACTTAAACCAATTAAAATTTTAAATGAACAGATTATCATGTTTTGAATTTCATAAATTTGTATATTGGAAAACAAGTTAAAAGATGGATTATTCAATACCAATTGAAATACTATTAATTTGATAAAATATTAAAATGATTAAATATTTATATTATTCGAATATATGATTGGTTAAATTAAGTTTGATGTTTTTATGATTGCGTTTTACGTGTTGTTGTATCAAAATTTTAAAATAATTAGATCCCTATAAGATGAGTTGAAAAATAGATTACTTTTTATTATAAAAAATATTAAAAAGAGTTTTTTTCTTCAATACATGTTAAAAATATAAGTTAACCAATTTTAATTATAAAAATATTAAAAAGAATTTAAACCGATCCAAAAATTAGATGTACATATTATCATGTTTGGACCTTCATAAATCTGTAATTATATTTACATAAATTTATATATTTATATATTAAATATTAAAAATACAAATAAACTTCATATGTGAGCATATGATATTCTATAAATATAAATATTTTAAATCAACATGATAAATATTATACTTATATTAAATAAATTATATAATAATTATTTTATTAACAATCAAAATACTATAAATTACTTTTAACCAAAATAATTTCAATGCATTGAGCATCTAGTCATAATAATATTCAGTTACTAAAAAATATATTGAATAATTAACAAAAAAATTGATTCAAAAATTATTTTTAAAATATATAAACTCACGCTTCTTTAATGCCGGTCGAAATCTAGTTTTTTCGGCAGTCAAAATCTAGTTCCAGAACTATAAATAGAACACAAATTTTTCTTTTGACAGAAAAGATATCGAACATGAATAATTGAGTATTAATAGTGATTATCTTCTATATAATATATTTATGTGGTTTTCATATTTTATTAATTTATTGACTATTGGAATATATAAATTTTAATAAAAATAAAATTAGTATTTTCTTTGGATGTATAATGAGATATTAGAAAATAGTTATCTTTTTTTATTTGTTAAAAATACACAAATAGCTCGAGTTTTTTTTAAAGGACGTTCATCTATAAATATTTTTGGTTTTTTTTTACATAGGACATAAGAAAAAAAACAACAAGCATAGAAAAAGACAAACTAAGACTGCAACTGGAATGAGTTTTTAAAAATAGGATGTGTTACATCATTTATTTTATATAAATATCTTCTATATAAAACTAAGACTGCAATTGGAATGAGTTTAATTTGTAGGATAAATTCATCTGGAATGCACCATCCCATTATACCCTATAAAAAAACTAACGAGTTGTAATGAAGAAAAAAACAATTCAATAGATTTCATTTTCTGAATGAAAAAAAGCTTTTAAAATTTATCTATTTTTTTCCTCTTCTCAAACGTTCATGAATAAATAGAATTAATGGGATTTATTATAAAGGGATTCACTTTTTCATCTAACCAATTTCTTTTATTCAAATCATTCCTTCCAACAATAACCAGTTGCAGCCTAAAAGCCTAGCCTGCTAACCTTTAATGGGTTTGGTAAGGCCCAAACACTATAAACTAGGAATCCCAAAAACCGAATGACTAAAACAACCTTAAACTTAATCTTTGAGAGACAAGAGCGGCCGCGAAGGAGGAAAGACTCGCCGAACACCCGAAGACTACGACCACGCGACCGCACCAACAACGCCGGAGAATCATGGAAGATGGAAGGAGAAGCAAAGAAGACGAAAGGGGAAGGACACCAAAGTAGAAACATGCCTATGCAAAGGCCGGAGAAGATAAACCGGATCTGCCGACATTTTCAGTCCACCATCTCCAGACGGTGATGTCTAGGCAAACATAACCAAATTCTCAAACTAATCGAAGTAATAACCGGTTCACAGCTCTCTCCGCTTTTCCGATTTGCCGCCGTCCTCTAGCGGGCGAAAAAAGAAGAGATGCAACCCAACGAAACCACATCGGATAGCCCACAAACGGTGGCTCGTAGAAGCGGTATACTTTAAATTTTGTATGAGATGTAACCCCTCAAGAAAATAATCTTTTTTTTACAATAAAACCACCACAGACCCCATCAAACCCTAACACAGTAACGTCGGAGGAAAACATGAGAACGATCAAACATCGAGGGCCCACTGAAACCACCGATGAAACACACCCCAGAAGGATGAAGTCATTGTATGTAACCAAGAAACGCCCGCCCATACACCGCCGAACTTATGTAGTTACCGCGAGTTAAGACGAGCAATGACTCTCTCCAGCAAGAGATGTTAGAGAGGAAAAATGGAAAGAAGAAAATCGTCTGCAAGAGAGAGAGCGAGAAGAGCAAGATTTGAATCAAGCTCGAATTTTCTTAATATCTTTAACAAACATTGCATTTTTCAGTTTATATATATATATTATAACTGATTTTTTCATTAAACCTCTACCACTAAGTGCAAGAAACAAAATACATTCAATGCAAATCTTCTACAAAACCCGAAGACTGCTAACAAAAAATTACATGATCTGGAAAAAAGAGATCCATGTAGCCAAAACAGAGACTTGATTAAGAACATCACCATGATTTTTTGATAGAGGAATTAACTTATACTTCACGGTTCTTTTGATTTCTTTAATGAGGGTTGTTGTCGGTTTCGAAATTTAGAGTATGAATTCTGCTATTCCTCTCTTTCCAAACAAGATACAAGGCTGCTTGAAAGACTAACTTCATGATAAGAGTTGTGTTTTTTCAAAGGACATGGTCTTTCAACCATCTCAATACTTCTTCAAACAATAGAGGTGGAGTTATATGGCACTTAGATGAGAAGAAAGACCATAATTGCATACTGAACGGGTAGTCAAAGAAAAGAAGTTGGCGGGTTTCAATGCCAGCCGAGCATAGAACACAATTTATGAGTCTGTCTCTTGTTGTCATTCGGTCCCTAGCCGCCAACTAGCACATAAACGCATGTTTAGGTACCTTGCCATTGAACCAGGCTGAATGGAACCATTCTACTTGTGAGCTTTGCGGGTTTAAGAATGCCCAAACCTTCGCCGTAGAGAATTTCCCAGTAGGAGGCGCATCTCCAATTTTCTATTTATAAACATCATCCGAATCATCCTTAGAAACCACTGCCGAAGAAGGCAAGCAATCACGCAACAAGGAGATTATTGGATTTCTACTTCTGCTAGAGGTTTGATGGAACTTCGAGCCAATTCTACCGTATTCAGTATCCTCGTGAGTTCCAGATAGCCTAGGATCTAGGGTCTAGTTAATTGAATCATGGATAGATCTAGCGTTTACCTTGTTCTGGCAGCGGAATAGGGTCAGGCAAACGAGATCTCTAGAGCGCCTCAGATGCTGCGCCTCTACTGATAGTCCACATGCACACAAGCTGGAATCTGCCGGGATGCTAGTACCGGGGCTCAGATCTTTTGGGAACTCAGTTTCTAGAGGTTTCTGTGTTTTTCTCTCTGAGAAAACACTCTGGGCGGCGCTCACCAATCAATTAATCAGTCGAGTCTATAAACACGTTTATATATATTGACCTCGAGGTGAACCGAAACTTCAGTTTCGGTTTCGCCCTTGTGTCGACCGACACACTTAGTGGTGTCGATCGACACACGTCCTGTATCGACCGACGCACCCAATGGTGTCGATCGATACACCTCTTTGAAACTTATATTCGATGTGTATCCAATACACATCGACCAGACCATTTGCCAATGATCAATCCCATATGGACTATGTCCAACTTGCTTAGGTGTGTGACCCTGTAGGTTCACACGATACTGGAAATGAGTTACAACTCATTTGTCATAAGCGGTTTCTAGCAAAACGTTATGATTACCCAGTATCACATGAATTGTCCGATCTCGACAACACAACTACCTCTAGAGTGAGTACAATGTGATTTCAGGACATAATCCCAACAATCTCCCACTTGTACTGGAATCATCTATTCCTATAATCCCTTCGTCTCTATATCTCGATATAGCATAAGGCAAGAGACTGTGTCATCCTTATTATAGCCAATATCATGTTCATCGAATTTCTGATCTATACTGATAACACAAACGACTGACAATCACCTCGTTTGAGCACGGCCATGCATTTTCTCAGTATCAAATCTTCGATGGGCCCTGAGATATTTATCTCCCGTTATCCAGGAGGGACAAATCCCATCTTGTTCCATCCCTGTTTCTACACATACTTCATGATACGCCTAAGCAATGCCGTTATAGCCGCCAGTTACGGAACGACGTTTGACAAGGTCAAAACGCACCAATTCATATGGTAGAAAGCATGATGAACTCAGGTCTAAGGACTATACTCTATAGTCGTAATGAGAACCTCCCATGACACTGATATAACTATCCTGTGGAGTTCTCATTAGCGGGTCATGTCCGATCATATGTTCACCAACATATGTCTATGTGAGTGACTGTGATAATCATATCATTGACTCCATGAAACTTAGTCCAGCAGTCACCTCACATACTAGTCTCACGCGGTTATTGGTGCCCCACTTCAATAACCTCGACTAGGGACAATCATAATTTATGTCATCTTTTACTTATAGGGTTTCATGATCAAGTCCTCAACTTGATGACCTATATGATGACCATAAAGTACTTTGGGACCATTATTTAATTATCCAATAATTAAATAATACCGATGTCAGTTTAACTTACATAAACACTACCATAGCATGTCTATGTAAAGTTTACAACATAACTAAAATTACTCCCACTAGAATCAAGATCATCTCTTCAGATATCTTATACCTACAGCAACAGAATGAATTTCGTGCTTAGGTTGTGGGAGAGTCTGCGGTGTTATTGCTTGAAGCAATTCCAACAAACCACACCGCCATTCAGATAAAAGCACTATTCTACGGTCCACTGCTTGGAGCCTTTCCAACAGATAGCACCGTTATTCAGACAAAGAGACATAACCAGGTGGGAACCGGAAATCGTCTTTGTCCGTCTAACTACTTTCAACTGGTTCGTCACTTCCTCAGTTCACCACGAACCTATCCTTGTGTTTCTCAAACACTTGGGATATTTCTGGTAACTGTTCAGTGAATATTACCGGAACATATTGGTATTTTTTCGTCATGCTATATGCATAAGCTGCATCTAGACGAGCGCAAAATATGGCATTCATGATGGATTCCATTGCAGCAGCATAGGCAATCACACTCATTAATACTAGTTCAGACAGTGTTCAAAACACTTCATCTTGCTAATATTATTGCCATAAGACCTTTGGTATGAAGCCATTCTTGGAATCATGCATATTGGAACTGTCCAATACCTTATCATCATAAGGATTTTGACACGATCCAATTAGCCTTTCTGATCCATACCAATGGACCCTAATTCCAAGAACTTTCACGGCCTTCTCCAATGTCTATCGGTAAATTTGACTTCCGACCCAAATCTTGATAAGATTTTGGCGTTGGAACGTCGTTTATGAGATTAAGTATGTTGTCTACATACAGTGTGAGAATTGCAATTACGCTCCCACTAGTCTTCTTGTAAATGCATGGTTTCATCTCTTTCTGATCAAGCCAAAACTTTTGACCATATTATCAGAATGTTGATTTCAACTCCAAGATGTTTGCTTCAATCAAAAAAAAAAATGGATCGGTGAAGCTAACATGCATACCCAGCCAATTTTCGGAGTTGGGGCTCACCATCGCTTCTTTGAATTTCGCATGCTCGTCACTTTTCAATGATCAATAGATCACGACAATTGGTTACGAGAAATCCCTCTCGTGTTAGTGACGGATCCTTTCGGATCTGCGGATTTCAGGCTCCACAGGTGCAGATCCTACAGCACTTTGTAGATCTCACCGCTGCTCTCCCTCAACAGGTTGAGCAGCCTCCTGTGTTAATCGAATTTCTTCGATGTATACTTTTACTCCCACTGTTCCTTTTGGAAAGTACGATCTTTCTTAAAAGACACAGTTCCGGACAACAAAAAGTACTAGCCTTGGTTTCCCTAGGACAACCAGCGAGGTAGAACTTATCAGATTTGGGTTCAAGTTTGTTTGTTGACTACTGTCTTACACAAACCTTGCAATCCCAATTAATCAGAAAAACAAATTTGGAAATCACCCAGTCCACATCCAATGTGGTGTTTTTCACTGATTCTGATAGAAACTTATTTAGCGTAAACATAGACATTTTAGAACGTATTCTTAAATGATTATGGAAGATTCCTGTGACTCATCATTAATCGGAGCATATATAATAAGATCCGATTCATTCTGTTAGATGATCACCCAATTCTTGACTCAAGTATTTTCCTCCGCTATTCAATCGAGGATCTCAATACTTCTGTCAAATTGGTTCTACACTTCATCTTGGAACTCCTCAAGGGATTCCTTCTCGTGTCTCATCAAATGAACACAGCCATACTTATTGATGCCATCAATAAGGTAATGAAGTACAGAAGATTTCCTTTGGCACTAATGCTCATCGGGCCGCATACATCAGTATGTTCAAGGCCCAATAAGCCTCTGGCCCGTTTCTTTTAGCTCTGCTAAAAAGGGCCTTAGTCATTTGGTCCAGTGAACAGAATTCATATCTCAAATGATTTATAATCGAATGAGTCCAAAACTATGGAACTTCTGAATCCGCTTCACTCTGTATGGTCAAACGACTATGCAAAGGAAAAGTCGAGTTCAAGTCATCAGACTTAAACTTTTAGTATTTGTGTTATATTCTAACTTTCGCTGGTTTAAGATATAAAACCCATTCCAAATGGGGTGCTACCATATGATATTTCATTAAGATGTAAAGAGCAAAACTTGTCTTTTGTCAAAATGAAAAACATTCAAATTCTTACAAGAAAATGAAAAACATTTCTGCACAAGGCAGATACATAGTAGCAATTACTTAATTTCTAAAACCAAGTATGAAAGGCTCCTACAAGTGGAGAATCTCTACGGCTCATGCAGCAACCATTGCTTCATACCAGACACGCAGTTCCACTTGTCCTTTCTTCAACGTTCTACTGTCGCTTAGGTCCTGCATATTTCAAAAATATCAGTACCACAACTAGTATCCAATACTTATGTAGAACTTGAATTAATAACACAATACCTGAAGAAGAAGTACCATACATCTCCTTCATCTCTTGTGAATCTTCCAAGAATTTAATGCAATCTCTCTTCCAATGCCCTGACTCATCGCAGTAGAAGCATTTTCTAACACCAGATGGGCCTGACTTGGGCTTATAAGATGACACGGGCTTATCCTGATTCCAAATCTGGACGGCCCTGCCTCTACCCTTGCCAACACAAGATTTCTCAAATCTTTTACCCTTTATGATGTCTTGCTCTGCTGTTTTGAGCATGCCATGCATCTCAGTCAACGTCTTCGTCAAACCTTTCTTGATATAGTTCTTAATGAACTTATCATAGCTTGACGGCAGTGACTGCAGAATGATGTCAGTGGCCAACTCTAAGCTGACAGGACATTCCAGTTTCCCCAGGTTATCAATGTAACCCATCAGTTTAATGACATGAGGACTTACTGGAGCATCCTCTGGTAGCTTGCACCCAGTGAGAGACTTCACCATCTGGAATCTCTCAACTCGTGCCAGATCCTGAAACTTCAGTTTCAGGCTGGTGATCATCTCTATTGGCGACTCCATGTTCTCGTATTGACTCTTCAAGTCCGAGTTCATGGTAGCCAACATCAGATCACGCACATCTACCACATCAATATAATGCTTATTCCAAGCATTATATGCTGCATGCGAGCGATTGGTCCCAAGCCTTTCTGGAAGAGCCTTTTCAAGGACATAGTCCTTGCTCTCCTGCTTGAGAATGAATCTCAGATTCCGATACCAATCCAGGAAGTTGGATCCATTTAACTTGTCCTTCTCAAGGACGGATCGCAACGAGAAAGTAGTCATAGACATAAGCTGAAATCCAAGAAAAACAAAGATTTAGTTATGTATATGATGAGAAATCTTATCTAATAAGAAAACTCGCATTATATTCAAACAATGTTTCCTCTATGAATATAATGATCCAAGATCCATACTTCACTAAAATCTGAGTGGGCGACTCGCCATTACCCAAACTTTAGTTATCTAGGTAAGCAAATCATTGCTAATTGTACTCAGTACAACTCTTGGTTGTGGATGAGACAAACTATGTCTAATCCACTCTGATGTCTCTGGGCCCAGAACTTCTGATAGCCCAGTCAAGTAAAACCAATCTTTTCTGTCTTGTGATCACTGACAGTTGCACTGCAAGTCTGTCAATGACCACCTGCCTTACTCATGTTGCAGTGGATACCAAGGACTCCAAGACTATCCAACAAATGACACGAGTTTTGACAGTAGACAAGATTGGGCAAGACATCAAGGTTACTTGATATTTAGTTGAGGAAACTAAACCCAAAAGTTTAGCAAATCAATCTCTTAGGTCATGTAATTGTTGATGTTTTAGCACTGCAAATCCATCAACATAACTACCTGCCTTACTCACGTAATTGTGGACACCAAGCTCTTGGATAGACCATCACACAACCAAATGAGTCTTGACAGTTGACCATATTGAAGCTAAGCTTTGATCAAGGTTTAGGTCGAGTTTGGCTTCTGCAAATTCAAGGTTCAATAACCAGAATTTCGAGCACTGTATCGATCGATGCAGACTATGTCTGTCGATCGACACCACCAAACAAAACCGGACTTCAATAACCGGTTAATCCAATTAACCCGGTTCATCGAACCGGTCATGTCGATCGACACAACCCGTGTGTGACGGTCGACATAGACCTTAACCGAAGACAGTTTTGATAACCGGTCCAATCCAATTGAACCGACTTATCAGATCAAACTGATCTTAACCATTCGGTTTATATTAATTGGGATAATTAGTTCAATCCAATTGAACCAATTCATCCAATTTAAACCGTTTTAACCAGTTTCAACTAATTGCGATAACCGGTCCAATTCCATTGAACCGTATTATCCAATCAAACTGATTCAAACCATCGGTTTATGCTAATTGAGATAATCAGTTCAATCCAATTGAACCAATTCATCCAATTTAAACCGATCTATTCGGACTTAACCAAGCATGATAACCGGTCCAATCCAATTGAACCAATTAACCATTCGCTAAGTATGTGTCGACCGACACTAACCTGTGTCGATCGACACTGGACCGAATCTGTTCTGTGTCGACCGACACTCAACCTGTGTCGATCGACACAGTAGGCTTTCGGTTTTTCTTCGCAAAAAAAAACCCTAGCCGCCGAATCTGTCGATTTCGCTGTTCTGTGTCGACCGACACACCTAGTGTGTCGATCGACACTGTGCGAAAACACAGACTCGATCTTGATCGAAATCGATCTGACCTGTTCTAACCAAACAACCTAGTTTGCGAATCTAAATCATTAAATTCAATAAACAGGTTTGATTCAATGATAAAACCCTAAGGCTCTGATACCACTGATGGAACTTCGAGCCAATTCTACCGTATTCAGAATCCTCGTCGAGTTCCAGATAGCCTAGGATCTAGGGTCTAGTTAATTGAATCATGGATAGATCTAGCGTTTACCTTGTTCTGGCAGCGGAATAGGGTCAGGCAAACGAGATCTCTAGAGCGCCTCAGATGCTGCGCCTCTACTGATAGTCCACACGCACACAAGCTGGAATCTGCCGGGATGCTAGTACCGGGGCTCAGATCTCCTGGGAACTCAGTTTCTAGAGGTTTTTGTGTTTTCTCTCTGAGAAAACACTCTAGGCGGCGCACTGTTCAATTAATCACGTCGAGTCTATAAACACGTTTATATATATTGACCTCGAGGTGAACCGAAACTTCAGTTTCGGTTTCGCCCTTGTGTCGACCGACACACTTAGTGGTGTCGATCGACATACGTCCTGTATCGACCGACACACCCAATGGTGTCGATCGATACACCTCTTTGAAACTTATATTCGATGTGTATCCAATACACATCGACCAGACCATTTGCCAATGATCAATCCCATATGGACTATGTCCAACTTGCTTAGGTGTGTGACCCTGTAGGTTCACACGATACTGGAAATGAGTTACAACTCATTTGTCATAAGCGGTTTCTAGCAAAACGTTATGATTACCCAGTATCACATGAATTGTCCGATCTCGACAATACAACTATCTCTAGAGTGAGTACTTCTTATTTAGAAACATTAGATGATCTCACCTTTTACATGTTTGTTGCAGCGGAAGGAATAGAACAGGTCAGAGATCAGATAGATGCACCGAGGGATGAATCCTCCAAAGGTTCACACACGCTTCACAAGGAAATGGCTGCTAGACCACAAGGAACAGAGGCGCAGAGAGAGAGGAGTTGCCGCGGCTGGGTGTTAGGGTTGGGGAGAAAAGTCTTGGCTTTTAGTCATTAAAAGCCTTCTCTTTTCCCTAATGGGCTTTTGGGCCCAATCTGATTAAATCCCATTTAATCAGACCCATTATTCATTCTCTCTTAGTACGACAAATGCCTGGCACTTTTGTCGTACTTCTGCTAAGCCATTCCAACACATTTTCCTGTTAGCTTAGGCGTGTGACCCATATGGGATCATATAATAAAGGCAATAAGTCCAAGACTTATAGATCATGAGCGGACTCTAGCAAGCCATCATGATCCCCAGCATTATATGACTTATGTCTGATCTTTGACATACTCTTACTTTCTAGAGACAGTACCGAGATTACTGGACACAATTCCAACAATCTCCCACTTGTACTGGAATCTCTGTATTCATAATCCTTTTGTCTCAATATCTCGATTAGTCATAAGGCAAGATTGGTGTCATCCTTATAAAGCCTAATCTTGTTCATCGGACTCTGATTTGATACTGACAATCCAAACGACTCGGGAAAGTCCGTTTGAGCATGGCCATGCGTTTTCCAGTATTCAAATCTCCGATTGGCCTAGAGATATTCACTCCATTTATATTGGAGGGACAAATCCCATCTTGTTCCATCACTGTAAACTACTCATTTCATGATGTACCCAAACAAGGTCCTTATAGCTATCACAGAATGATAGTGTTAGACAATGATCAAAGTTCATCAGTCCATGTGCAGTCACATGCATGTGAACTCAGGTCTAAGGACTATACTCTATAGTCGTAGTAAGAATCTCTTATGACACAGATATAAATATCCTGAAGAGTTCTTATAAGCGGGTCTTGTCCGGTCGTATGTTCCCAACATACACCTATGTACTGACTTTGATGCCGCGCATCTATGACACACTGAGACTTTGTCACAAGTCACGTACTAATCCAGTCTCACACGGTCGTTGATGTTCCAATTTCAACAACCTTCGACTGGGGACGGGATGATATAATACATCTATCAAATATAGGGTCTCATGATCAAGCTAAATGACTTCGATGACTCAAGATCAAGTCATTTACTTCGATGACCTATAAAATGGTTCATATCATTTTGGAACGATTATTTCATCACAGTTAAAATAATCTTGAAATAATAATTTCATTAAAACATAAAATAATATTTTACAAGAACATATCAAATAACTAAAATGAAGCTCACAAAACTCCCACTCAAATTTAGATTACATTTCAATGTTTCTAATGCCCACAGCTTCAGTCAGGAACTCGAGCTTAGGCCTTGGGAGTGGCTTTGTCAACGGATCAGCGACATTATCATCTGTCGGAACTCGGCTGATCTTGACTTCCTTTCTATTAATGATGTCACGTATCAAGTGATATCTTCTTTGAACATGCTTGGATTTCTGGTGTGATCTTGGTTCCTTTGCCTGAGCTATAACACCATTGTTGTCACAAAACAGTGCCAGAGGCTCAGCCGCATCTGGTATCACACCTAGTTCCATAATGAACTTTCGTATCCAAACAGCTTCCTTCGCTGCTTCCGAGGCGGCGATATATTCAGCTTCTGTAGTGGAATCAGCAACGGTGTCCTGCTTGGAGCTTCTCCAACTTACTGCACCGCCATTCAGACAAAAGACATAACCGGACTGTGACCGGAAATCATCTGTGTCTGTCTGGAAACTTGCGTCCGTGAATCCACTGACTTTAAGCACATCACTTCCACCGTACACTAAGAACTTATCCTTAGTATGTCTTAGATACTTCAAGATGTTCTTTACGGCAATCCAATGGTTTTCACCTGGATTTGACTGGTATCTACTCGTCATGCTCAATGCATAAGCAACATCAGGACGAGTACAGATCATGGCATACATGACAGATCCTATTGCAGATGCATAAGGAATATTCTTCATGCGCTCGAGCTCAGAAGCCGACGTGGGGCTCTGCTTCTTGCTCAGTGTTGTGCCATGTACCATTGGCGTGAAGCCCTTCTTGGAATCTTTCATGCTGAATCTTTGTAGGACTTTGTCAATGTATGAGTCTTGACACAAGCCTATCAGCCTCTTAGGTCTATCCCGATAGATCCTAATTCCAAGAACGTATGCGGCTTCACCCATGTCTTTCATGGAAAAACAACTTCCAAGCCAGTCTTTTACAGACTTCAGCATTGGAACGTCGTTTCCGAGAAGTAGTATGTCATCGACATACAGAATAAGAAATACAATCTTGCTCCCACTAGATTTCTTATACACGCATTGTTCTTCTTCGTTTCTGATGAAGTCAAATTGCTTGATCGCTTCATCAAAACGAAGATTCCAGCTCCTCGATGCTTGTTTCAATCCATAAATGGATTTGTGAAGCTTGCATACTTTCCCAGCATTCTTTGGATCTATGTAACCGTCAGGTTGTGTCATAAACACATCCTCTTCCAGAATACCATTCAGGAAGGCGGTTTTCACGTCCATCTGCCAAATTTCATAATCATGAAAAGCTGCAGTTGCTAGTAGAATCCGAATAGATTTCATCATAGCCACCGGTGAATAGGTTTCATCGTAGTCCACACCGTGAACTTGTCTGAAACCTTTTGCCACCAACCTGGCTTTATAAATCTGGACATTTCCATCCACGTCAATCTTCTTCTTGAAGATCCATTTGCACTCGATGGCTTTTACACCAGCGGGTAAGTCAACCAACGAAAACACTTGGTTGACCGACATGGAGTCCATTTCGGAATCAGTGGCCTTGCGCCACTTAGAGGAATCTGGGCCCATCATGGCTTGATTGAAGTTCGATGGTTCATCACCATCAATGATCAAAAGATCATGACAGTTAGTCACGAGGAATCCCTGATATCTCTCGGGTTCGTGACGGATCCTCCCGGATCTTCGAACTTCAGGTACTACAGGTTCAGGCTCTACAATTTCTTGTAGATCCTCCTGCTGCTCTTCCTCATTAGGTTGAGCAGTATCCTGTTCATCTTGAATTTCTTCAAGCAGTACCTTACTCCCACTGTCTTTCTTAGAGAGAAACTCTCTCTCAAGAAAGTTACAATCCCGGGCAACAAAAATCTTGTTCTCGGAACGTAGATAGAAGTAATAAGCCTTGGTTTCCCGTGGA
The DNA here is from genome assembly GCA_030180135.1 of Orychophragmus violaceus. NCBI lineage: Eukaryota > Viridiplantae > Streptophyta > Magnoliopsida > Brassicales > Brassicaceae > Orychophragmus > Orychophragmus violaceus. The sequence continues at coordinate 18,014,068 of CM058229.1, read as the reverse complement.
TAACCAATGAAGTAGCATTTATCAGATTTTGGTGTAAGCTTATCTGAGATTAATCTCTTGACATAGGCTTCACAACCCCAAATTCTGAGATAAGACAGCACTGGAGCCACTCCAGTCCATAATTCATATGGTGTCTTTGCTACTGCTTTTGATGGCGCTCTGTTTAGAGTGAACACTGCTGTTAGCAGAGCATATCCCCAAAGGGATATTGGAAGGTCTGTGTGACTCATCATAGATCGAACCATATCCAATAAGGTCCGATTTCTCCTTTCAGACACACCATTCCATTGAGGTGTCCCTGGAGGAGTGAGTTGGGATACGATCCCACACTCTCTCAGATGATCACTGAATTCCTGGCTTAAGTATTCTCCTCCTCGGTCGGACCGAAGAGCCTTAATGCTTTTGCCAAGTTGGTTCTGTACTTCATTTTGGAATTCTCTGAACTTCTCAAAAGATTCAGACTTATGTTTCATTAAATAAACATATCCATACCTACTGAAATCATCAGTAAAGGTAATGAAGTACTGATAGTTTCCTCTTGCATTTGTGGACATTGGGCCACACACATCAGTGTGTATCAGGCCCAATAAGTCACTGGCCCTCTCGTTAGGTTTATTAAAGGGGGCCCGTGTCATTTTGCCCATCATGCAGGATTCGCATTTCTCACATGACTCAAAGTCAAATGAGCCAAGAAGTCCATTCGAATGGAGCCTCTTGATGCGTTTCTCGCTGATGTGCCCTAAACGACAATGCCATAGAAACGTTCGGTTTTCCTCATTAGGTTTAAACCGTTTTGTATTAATGTTATAAATTGGCGCGGATTGATCGAGTATGTAAAGCCCATTCGTAAGAGGGGCAGAACCATAGAACAAATTGTTGCGATTGAAGGAACATAATTTATTCTTAACTGAAAATCATAACCTTCCAAATCCAACAAAGAAATTGAAATAATATTTCTGCTTATAGCAGGTACAAAATAACAATTATTAAGTTCTAAAATCAATCCCGAAGGTAAAGACAACAAGTATGTTCCTACAGCTAGTGCTGAAACTTTCGCTCCATTCCCAACTCGTAGCTCCACTTGTCCTTGCTTCAGCCTTCTACTGTTGCTGAGTGCCTGCATATTAGTACAAATATGAGCCCCACAACCAGTATCCATGACCCATGAGGTATTATCAGAAGTAGTTGTATTAACTTCTATAACAAAAATACCTGATGAAGAAGTCTCGAAAGTCTTCTTCTTTAATTCCTTTAGACCTTCCTGGAATTTCTTACAATCTCTTCTCCAATGCCCCAGTTCTTTGCAGAACCTGCACATGTCAGTAGGCCCAGCCTTGGACTTGGGCTTGGGCTTTGGCGTGTCCTTGTCCGCGACTTGGACACCCTTGGCCTTTCCTTTATCCTTAGCAGAAGACTTCTTAAACCCCTTGCCCTTTTGTACCATAAGTACATTGGGGTCCTTGGCGGTTTTCTTCAAGTTGGGCTCTGCAGTCTTGAGCATTCCGTGAAGCTCAGGCAGTGTCTTACTCAAACCATGCATGTTAAAGTTCAGAATGAACTGATCATAGCTTGCAGGTAAAGACTGCAGAATGATGTCGCAGGCAAGTTCCTGGCTGATTGGGCAGTCGAGTTTCTGAAGATGATCGAGATAACCCATCATCTTCAACACATGAGGACTCACTGCCGCATTCGCAGCCAACTTACAGTCCAAGAGGTTCTTAACTGTCTGGAACCTCTCGGTCCTAGCCTGCTCCTGAAAAAGCGATTTCAGGCTTGCCATGATCTCGATTGGAGACAATACACTTTCGAACTGTTTTTGCAGCTCAGGAGTCATTGTCACCAACATCAGGCAATAAACATCATTTTCATCTGACGAATGCTTTTCCCAAGCATTGTGCAGAGTCCTGGCAGCATTGGCAAGAGGCCTCTCGGGGAGGGGATCTCGAAGGACATAATCCTTCTTCTCCTGCTTGAGGACCAGCCTCAAGTTCCTTGACCATGTCAGGAAGTTCGTTCCAGTCAGCTTCTCCTTCTCGAGAACAGACCGGATCGAGAATGTGTTTTGAGTGCTTGTAGTAGTCATATCTGAAATATATAAATAAAAAGGTTATTAGTTATATGTTCAAAATGATTAATCTCGTATTAAGATATAATATGATTAATCATGCATTATATTCAATAACATAAGTTACCCTCAATAGAATATAATGATTCCAAGATCCACATATAACTAAAATTAAAGTGGGCCACTGGCCGTCACCCAACCTTAGCTTATATCGGTAAGCCCTATATCGGCTAATTATATCCGTGATATAACTCTTGGTTGTGAATCTGGGCCCGAGGCCCAATCCACTCTGATGTCTCAAGGCCCGGGACTCCCGATGGCCTAGTCAAGAAAACCGGACTATACAGTCATGTAATCATTAATGTCTGGGACTCCCAATGACATTTATGAATCACAAACCGTCTTACCCACGCAAAAACAGACATCCTCACACTGTAAGGCCATGAATGCAATTGAATGGGCTTTGACAGCTGACATAGCCTGGACAAGACATCCAACGCTTGATATTATTTGAGGTTCGTAGGTTTATTAAAATCATTCCCAAAATAGAAGATTACTATTTCGGGAAACTTTCTATTTATGGAAACCTACTATTTTTGGAAACTTTCTAAAATTGGAAACTTTCTAACTTTAGAAATTTCTTTAAAATCCAAAACCCGCAAATTCAGAAACTTCTATTTTAAGAAACTTTCTAATTTCAAAATTTCGGAAACTTTAATTTCAAAAACGACTTTATAATTTTATAAAATAGATTTTAAATTAATCTGAAGAAAGACTCAATTAACTGGCCCAATTGTTTTAACTTCTTGGCCCGAGGCCCAAGAATTGGTCCATGTCCAAGACATGACCCAATTGTCCAATTAATTGACATAACCGGTCTGGTTCATTAAAACTGGTCTAACCAAGTTTTAATTACTACGATGACCACAATTGTCAACCGGTTATTTACTAAACCGGAACTTCTCAATTTATTTGGTCCAACCAAATCAAATTAGAAATTCCTGGTTTAGGCACTAAATCCAATATTTCTTTCGACATTGGATTTCTTATCCCGGTTTAACCAGATTTAATAAAATTATTAAATCTGTTTATTAAACCAGAACGATTGATTTTAATTAAGTTTTGAACCGAGCCTTGAACCGAACCGATTTGGTCACGAACCAAACCGAGTTGGTCGTGACCTAGCTTCCTTCCCAAGAAACCATCGTCCAGCCACTCAGCCGCGAGCCAACCGATCCGAGATCGAGGCGATTCAGCTACGGTCGGGACGACGGGACGGTTCAGCCGGGACGACGCATCCACGATCGCCGAGTGATCGGGACGCAACGCTCGCCAGCAGGACGCGATCGAGATGACGCGATCGGACGCGACGTGACGATCGATCACGATCGATCGAACGATCCGATCGGATCCAATCCGACCGTCCCGACCGTCCGACCTGCGATCGACCCCGTCCGTCCGACCCATCCTTCTCGTGGTCGATCACCAAAACCCAAGTCATATAGCTCGGTTTTGTGATCCAATTAATGTGTTTAGAGTTCAATTCTGATTCTTAAGTGTTTTTCTTATCAGTAATGGATTCAAAACACTTCTAAACAGATTAAACAACCTAAACAATGAATCTAAACAAGAAACCTAAGAACCAATGGCTCTGATACCACTGTTGGATAGTTCAGTTGATCCTGATTCAATTCTCATATTGATATCAACCTAAACATGCATCAGATCTAGGTGTTCTTATTTAGAAACATTAGATGATCTCACCTTTTACCTGTTTGTTGCAGCGGAAGGAATAGAACAGGTCAGAGATCAGATAGATGCACCGAGGGATGAATCCTCCAAAGGTTCACACACGCTTCACAAGGAAATGGCTGCTAGACCACAAGGAACAGAGGCGCAGAGAGAGAGGAGTTGCCGCGGCTGGGTGTTAGGGTTGGGGAGAAAAGTCTTGGCTTTTAGTCATTAAAAGTCTTCTCTTTTCCCTAATGGGCTTTTGGGCCCAATCTGATTAAATCCCATTTAATCAGACCCATTATTCATTCTCTCTTAGTACGACAAATGCCTGGCACTTTTGTCGTACTTCTGCTAAGCCATTCCAACACATTTTCCTGTTAGCTTAGGCGTGTGACCCATATGGGATTATATAATAAAGGCAATAAGTCCAAGACTTATAGATCATGAGCGGACTCTAGCAAGCCATCATGATCCCCAGCATTATATGACTTATGTCTGATCTTTGACATACTCTTACTTTATAGAGACAGTACCGAGATTACTGGACACAATTCCAACACAATCTGCACCAGACAAAGAATCGGCTATAACTGCGTTCCTAGGTAGCCCAATAGAGCGAGATCCATGTTGGCCAGTAACGTTGATAAGAGGACCCAACCCCGTCCAGTTGTCGAACCAGAAGCTTGCCGTAATGCCTTAGTCCAATTCGCAAACCACAAACGGTCGAGCTAACAGACGAAACTTCCACAAAGTCTTCCATATCCAGCTTCCAGAAGTTGGAGAATGCATTTCCCAAAAATTAGAGGTTCATATTAGGTGTTTACGCACCCAGGAAACCCATAAAGATCCACCTGCTGCGAAAATGAACAAAATCAGTTTTAGGCTTAGAACCTTGTTCCACTCAGACCGTTTCCTCAAGCCCAAGCCTCCGTTTTCCTTTGGCGAGCAGACAGAAACCCAACTGACCTTTGCACCCCGAGCACTAGCAGATTGATTAGCTCCTTTCCACAGGAAACTATTACACATTCGCTCAATTTCATCCAAGCAAGCTTTCGGGAGAATGAAAACTGATGCCCAGAAAGAAACCGTAGAGTAAATAACCGCCTTGATCAGCTCAAGTCTCCCAGCAAAATAGAGGGAACTTGTAGTCCAAGAGAAAATCGTTTTGCTATCTTATCAAGAAGAGGTTGAAAGTCTTGCTTTTTCATCTTCTTGGAGCTTAACGGGAGACCAAGGTATCTCACTGGAAATGAACATTCCTTTAGCCCGAAGCTTTCAGCCATCTCACAATTTAGCTGAACGTTTCCACCATCAATATACAGAGCAGTCTTATCTTTATTGAGAGCCTAACCAGAGTTTTCTTTAAACTGGTCGAGGATGTCTAGGATTTCTTGTAAGGATCGGTTATAACCGTCAAATAAAATCAACACATCATCCGCGAAGCTAAGATGATTGATCAAAGGAGCATAACCCATTGGATGAGTGGCAAACAAATCATCCAAAGCGCCTTTATCCAGTTGTCAGACAATATATCAATAACCAGCAGAAAGAGCAAAGAGGATATTGGGTCCCCTTGCCTAATCTCCTTCTTACCTTCAAAGCAACCAATTAGATCTCCATTAAAAGTGATGTTATAAATTGGCGAGGAGACACACTCTTTTAACCAGTTTCTAAAGAGCGGGGGAAGAAACATCGCCTTGAGAATATTGAAGAGAAACTCCCAATGTTATCATAAGTTTTGGAAAGGTCAATCTGCAAACAACCCCTCGAAACATGTCCTTGGACATGGAAATCCGTAACCATTTCTGAAGCCAAAGTACAATTTCATAGAGCAATCGTCCTTCTACGAAACCGACTTGATTCAGTTGGACAGCTTGAGCAATGAACATCTTTAAACATTTCTTAAGAATCCGAGCAATCACTTTATAAATAGTAGTACATAACGCGACTGGTCGGAAATGAGAAAGTTTGTCTGCTCCAGAGATTTTGGGAATCAATGCAATTGTAGTTGCATTAAATCGCTTCAGAAGTCTACGCGAGGTAAAAAAATTCCTTGATCACAACTATAGTGTCCTGTCCAACCACCTCCCATGCCTCCACATAGAACTCCATAGGGAACCCATCAGGCCCAGGAGCCTTATTATGGGCATCTTGAATAATGTCTGCGTGATTTCAAGATCACAAGGCATCGCAACCAACGCCTCAGACAACGTATCAATACATATAAAAGGATGTAAATCTCCGATCCTTTCCACCGATAGGGACCGAACTCCTACACTTTCTATCCCAAAAGATTCCTATAGTAATTGATTGTCATAGTCTGAACCAGATTTACATCGTCAACTCGATTACCAGCAAGGTCAATGAGGTATCATATAGCGTTTTTTGCTTGATGAGCGAGAACTACTTTATAGTAGAAAGCAGTATTTGAGTCAGCACAGCAAAGTCATCTAACCCTCGACTTCTGTTTGAAGAAAGAATCTTGAGCACTTGCAAAGAAAGACCAGTTTTTACGAGCCAAAAAATCTTCTCTGAACAAAGATTGAGAGGGTTGAGTAAGCAGAGTAGATTGAATCTCCTCTAATTTTGCCAGAGCATCTCGAGCCTTTTGTTGAATGTTTCCAAAGCCCTCTTTGTTCAACTTCCCACAACATGCTTTCGCTTGTTTCATTTTTTGCCCCAACGAAAACATTTTTGAACTTACTATGATGGGAGTGTTCCAGGCCTCTCGCATCTTGACTTTAAAGGCCGGATGAGTCGAGATGAAAGAGAAGTATTTGAAAGGTTTTCTTGAATTCTACAAATTTGCATCCGTACTGATGAGACATGGTGAGTGATCCGAATCCCCAGGGGGATCAAATCGAACCACTGAGTTTTAGAAAGTCTCCATCCATTAAGTATTCCCCATAGCCCGATCAAGTTTGCGAGAGATGGGATCTTCCGGACTCCCATTAGAGCAAGTATAGAAAGCACCATAGACTGGGATATCACTGAATTCAGTATAATCCAAACAATCTCTAAATGAAGACATACCCCTTAAGGGTAGATCATAATGCAGTAGAGAGTAGTGTTCACTGGCATTCATGATCTGATTGAAATCTCTGGTGATAAGACACGGTCCGAATCTCTCAGGCGAAGATCTCTTTATCTCTGATAATTCCTCCCACAAGTATCTTCTTTGCATCTCATTGTTGAAACCATAGATAAACCCAACTGAGAAAGATACCTTAGTATACTGATCGTACACTACACAAAATACCATCTGAGGCGAATGTTTGAGGATAATAACCGAGATCGAAGGGTCCTAAACAACCCAAATCTGACCACTTTCCGACGCTATATAATTACTGTCCCAACGGCAACCAGGGAAAGTAGAAGATACAATATTACTAGCTAACTCTTCATTAATATGAATCTCCAAAATACATCCTATAACAGGTTTATTCAAATTAATCCAACTCCTTACACCTCTTTGACGAGGATGGCTGTTCAAGCCTCTAACATTCAGCAAAAGACCATCATTATATACATAAAAGGTTAAAGGTGAGAGGAAATTATCATAGATTTCCCACCTTTCTCGAGGACGCACCCCGAGTTAGATGGAAGGATCCAAGAGAACCATTCGAAGCCGGAAAACCAAGCTTATAGCCAGTTTTTTTAAATAACAAGAGATTTTGCTTCTTTTTCTGCTTAGCCTTCTTCTTGGCCGATTTGCTCAATACGAAACCATCAGATGCACCTGTCTGATTATCTCGTGATGGCTGGACAGAAGACTTAATAAGGGAGGTATGGTCTTCCACAACCTTAGTCAAAACTAAATGAACAATACCATTAACTTTAGTTGAGGCCGGTTTTGTTACTTAATTCGTAGACTTAGCACTATTACTGTGAACATCTTTCCCCTTATCCACAATATCCAGAGATAAACAATCAGCAACGACTTCATCTCTGCACGTCTTTATCGGAGGTGGGACGCTAGTTGCTCACGGACGATTCCGGATTTCCTTAGGGGGGCACCAAAACATATATGGGAGGCGGAATATCGACTTTCTTAGCATCACTCTTCTGCTTTAACTGATGTACTGCTAGAGAGATATATGTAGAAACCGATGCAATGATACCAGATTCCACTTTCTCTTTGCCTTTCTTCATCTTCATCAACGGCAAAGGACATCAATTTAATAAATGCTCGAACCTTTCACAGTTGGAGCATTTTGGAGGTAACCTCGGATATTCCACGCGACGGACCGAATTTCCTTGTGAATCCCGAAGAACAATCAATTCTGGAGGAGCCACCTCGAGATTTATATCCACTTTAACCTTTGTGTCCCCAAAGTGAAAGGGATCGAGCCTAGATTTTTCTGTATGTAGAGGATCTCCGATTGCACTAGCAATAACATTAATACCATCTAGAGAGTACAACTGTGGAGGAACATTTTTTTTAAATTGCCCATGTCGGAGCCATATTGAGTTCTGGCATTTCTAAGCAGCCCTCTGCCGACCAAGGAAAAACTGAGAATGAACAATTTCCGGCCTGCCAATATCCCACCTGTAACACCCACTCACGAGTTGCAATACAAGGAACAAATATCAGACAAGAAGTATTTGAGACTATCCGGATAGTGATATCCCCAAACTTTCCCCAATCCCGATTTAAATCCATGAAAATCTTGGTAGGTGGGGGTACCAGTCCATGAAACTGGGCCACGATATGACCCTTCCAAAGAGTTGTTGTTTCCATTAAGACCGAAGTCGGAGCCTGGACGACGGGAATACCATCTCCGGAGAAGGTCGGAGCAGAGATTTTTCTGAGATTGCGTAAAGAAGCTTAAAATCGATCGACATATGATGGAGCATCGGAGGAGGGGATGACTGCCGGTACAGACGATTGACGGATTTCTTTTTGAAGTAAAGGTAACTGAGTTGAAAGAACAAAACCAACATCAAAAGGAGCGTTTAATAGTGGATCCGGGGGTTTTGAATCCTCCGGCGAGGACTCCATCGTGACGGGCGAAGAAGAGAAGATAGGATGGCAAAAGGCACCTCGACCACCGGTAGCTCGGAGCCGGCGGCTGAAAGAACGGACAAGAAACCCTAAATCACCTTCGAAAGCTCTTTGACACGGAACCCCAGACGGATCTTCGTTTCCAGAACAGTGCCGTTGCCGCTCTTCAGTTTATATTTTCATTCATATAACGATCATATAATATAGTAAGATATAACGATCAAATATGGCAATACAACATGAATGTGATTTGAGTAAGGTATTATGATTGGCTATACTATAACAGTTTGAATTATGAACCACAATAATTTCTACAGAAAAATTAAAAAAAAAATAAAAGAAGGTAAAAAATATGTATACAATTGTTTAAAAAAATACAAATCTATACACTGGAATTATATTACACAGAAACATGGCCATGCAACTCATTACCTGCCAACATGTACCGCTTTCTTGCCGCTTACCCGAGTAGTTTTTTTTTTTTTAAAGTTACCCGAGTAGTTTTATCAAAAGTTGTACCAAAACGGTAAGTTCATTACCGCGGTAATCGAAAGCTATTGAGATCTTGACTGTGAATGTCAAATCCATCATATCCTAAAGTGAACGTGGTGCCAAGCTATAGATATCTTGACTATGCAATCAACACTATCAGCTTTTGAGATTCTCTTTAAGTAACGTCGTTAAGTTTTTTTTTTTATTTTGTCAACAGTAAAGTCGTCAAGATTAAAGCTCCGAATTTGAGTTATCATACGCTCCGCTGAATCCGTTATGTTATATTAGCTGTAGAGCGGGTGTGGTCGACATATTTCGAATGTACAGACTACAGAGGATGCCAAATGATATTTTCAGATGTGGAGTAGGTGTGAATCAACATATTATTTTATATTGTTGATTGGCGGGGGTCCATAAATTTTTAAATATACTTCTTTAAAAAAATTATGTAGATTTTTCATAGTATTTATTTAATGTTAGTAATAACAAAAAGTTAATTAATATTAGTTATTATTAAAATATTTGTTGTCCCACAGATAATTGCAAGAGACAGGTGCGGTATAACGTTTTTCATCTCGTGTGGCGTGTTTTGGCAAGTTTAGAAGATATACTTTTTAAAAAGTGATAAAGCCATAAATAAAGATATATTAAAAAAATAGAAAGGAAAATAATAGAGTTATATAGCAGGCATTGCCAAGCTATTGAAGTTGAAGGCATCACGAACGAGATAGAGCTGAGCTATGGAAAATTTGATTCCGTCCAAAGGAATTCTCAAGAACGAGGCTCTTAAAAAGGTTATTTTAAATAACCACTTTAGATCTTCCTTACTTAACTTGCTGTTCGAATTTAAACTCTTGCTTGATCTGCAAAATTGAAACTTTAGGCTTGTCTAATGAATGATGCTAGATCCGAACCAACATATATATATTACGAGATGTGGTTGTGAACTAAACTTGTGATATGTGAGACAGTACATCTTCGAAACGACTGCATATCCAAGAGAGCATGAAGAGCTCAAGAAATTAAGAGAAGCTACGGTCCTCAAGTATGGCAATTTGTAAGTCGGCGTCCATGTTTCAATACCCCATGATTGACTTGAGCTATCATTTTCCTAGAATTTTCAAGCCTTAACTTAAAACATAGCAACCATCGCATAGAACTACTACCACAAGGTCAATCCATCAAAACTAAGATTTCTATGAGTTTTTTTTTTTTTTTTAAGTATTTGTGTTTATATATGTGTAGAAGCGAGATGGAGGTACCGGTTGACGAGGGGCACTTTTTATCGATGCTTATAAAAATGATGAATGCCAAGAAGACGCTAGAACTCGGGGTCTTCACGGGTTATTCGTTGCTCACGACGGCCCTCGCATTGCCTGACGATGGCCGTGTATGCATGCAACACTACTGATCCTTAATTTCAACACAAAAAATAATTATGAAATAAGCAACGAATGATAATAAGAAGTGCTAACATGTCATATATGACCTCTTTGGTTATACAGATTACTGCAATAGACATTGATAGAGAAGCTTACGAGATGGGTCTAGAGTTCATCAAAAATGCAGGTGTTGATCACAAAATCAATTTCATCCAATCCGATGGTCTTCAGGCCTTAGACAAGATGTTGAGCGTACGTAAATCATTCATAAGTATTGGTCATGTTATTTTTTATTTTGTTATATTACTAATAGAAATTATTTCTCTCTTCTTAGACAAAAGCTAAAAGTATAATCTCTACAAACTAAAACTCGATAAATTAGCACTTCGGTAAATTAGTAAAAAGTTTTGGTTCAAAATAATTTTTTTGATCTAATAAGTATTTCGATAAATTAATATCTTGTTAAATATAAATATCATGGTCCAAATGTTATTAATTTATAGAGATTTTATTTTATATTAGTTTTTTTTTGCGGTTTCTTGTAAAATCTTAACCATTATTATTATTATTATTATTATTATTATTATTATTATTATTATTATTATCAAGATGTAAATAAAAAATAGACGTTTTATATATGATGATGACATTGGTTTATACATGATGGTGGACCACAGGAGAATCCAAAACCGGAGTTTGATTTCGCATTTGTTGATGCTGATAAACCAAACTATGTCAACGCATTCGAGAGACTAATGAAGCTGGTGAGGGTAGGGGGAATAATAGCTTTTGATAACACATTGTGGTTTGGGTTTGTAGCAGAGGAAGAGGAAAGTGTGCCACAACACTTGAGGGTGAATAGAAAAGCCCTCATGGAGTTGAACAAGCAGCTTGCTTCTGATCCTCGCATCGAGCTTTCTCAAGTCTCCATTGGTGATGGTGTCACTCTTTGCAGACGCCTTGTCTGATAAAGAGACACTCACCAAATGTTCTTGTTTTTCTATCTAATCAAAATGCTATCTTATCTGTTATTCTTGCTTATTGCGTGTTGTGTTTGTGTGTGTTGGGATTATGCCAAACAATAAAAAAAATTCTTCTTCAGCTTTAGACAGATAATACTATATACTGAGGAGATCATGTTCTTTTCGAAATTGATTCGCAAGCCAAGGCTTTAATGGTTATAGTTGTCACCTCCTGGAATGTGGGAGCTGACACCTCCTGTACGTTATGTGGAGCAGGGATGGAGATAAGAGACCACCTGTTCTTCACTTGTAACTTCTCGGCCGAGGTATGGTCAGCTCTAATGAGGATTATATTGGGAGACAATTACTCTGAAGACTGGACTGAAATACTCAACTGCCTCTCTGGTCGAAGCTTGGGGAAAACGCAGCACTTCATCGCCAAATACATGTTCCAAGCAACGATCCATTCGATATGGAGTGAGAGGAATCAAAGGCATCATGGTGGTAAGCAAAAACCTTCATCAGCCATCATCAAACAACTTGACCATCAAATGAGAGCTCGACTTTTTTTTTGTCACAAAATGAGAGCTCGACTACTCTCTATTCGCTCCATGGGAGATATAAGACACGACGAGGGACTACAAATTTGGTTTGGAACAAGACTTCAAACAGGATCAACCTGAAAATATGTTTTGAAGAAAAGCCCTGTTTTTTCTGGTCAAATAAGTTTCAAAAACTCAGCAATCTATAAGCCGCACAAGATGTAAAAAAGTATATTTTTCTTTTGAATTTAATTTAACATTTTATTCAAAAAAATAGTTGTCAAATGAACTATCCACGTCTATACGATCCAATATTAACCATTTTGATTGCAGTTTTAATAACTCTACTAGATTTTGACCTGCGCTAAAGAAGCGCGGGTTTATATTTTCATTCTTAAAATATATACTTTTATCTTAAATTTATATTTTTATAAATTAATTTCGTTACCTATTTCGTCTAATCTATATCAAATGAAAATAAGATGATATAGTGCTAAATGTGAGCCGGAATTTAATAAATTTTGTTTTTGTTTTGATATTATTAACTTGTATATTATATATTAGTAGTTGTATTTTATTGTTATTTTTAGTATATGATTAGTCATGCTTGAACTTGGTTAATCTATTTTTCAACACGTGTTGTAATGATATATAATTTGAAAATTTGATGGAACAACCCGTTAAAAATTGCATTCAAACATGAACTATAATTTGACGCATCATATATTTGAATAATATAAATATTAAATAATTTAAATATTTATATTAAATTTAAAATATATCAATTGGAATTAGTTACTCGTGCAAATTTTATTTTTAGAAATCGAATTGGTTAATTTATTTTTAGCCCATTTTATTATAATTTAAATATTTTAAAATTTGATGAAACAACCCGTTAAGAAGTACAATCGTAAAAAACGTTTCTTACAAAATAAATAATTTATACACGCACGCTAGTACAATATTATATACTACTTTCTTATTTTAATAATAATTTATTAATTTTAATGATTATATAATTTATAAAATAATTATGTATTAAATTAAATAATTATATGTACCAATTGATTTAGTAACTTAATTATGCTTGATTTTATTTTTTAAGTTAAATTTTAGTTAAGAATAATTTATAATATTTATTTTAATATTAATTTCGAAATTAATTATTATTTTTATTAAATTTTTGAAAAAAGAAAACAAAAGATATTATAAGATATTATGAATAAATCAAATATAAATTGTTTTTCAGTTTTACCCTTAATGAAGGTTACAAATCCTAATAATATCAGGGTAAATTCCGGAAACAACATTTATGTACCATGGCAAACCTTCCTGTTTTAATAGATTAGATTAAACATCCATTTCTATTAGTGATTATGTCCAAATGGATTATCAAGTAAGTCATCTTTTTCCAAATGAATTAATTAATTCTTTAAATATAACCAAAATTATATTAGATGAATACAAAAACAAACTTTTATACCGAAGAACATTTATTTGGGCCAAGGACTGATAATGTTCACAAGTGCCTAGTCCATTTTATCTATGATAATATTGGACTTAAACCATCTCATTTTAAATGTGTGTATTTATATGAATAGACATTTATATAAACCATATCTCATATCTCATATCTCATATAGCAGAAAACCCAACATACAAACGAATAAGGAATCAGAGGTACACAAACTCTCTTTCCAGAGAAGCCAATACAAAGCTCTCTAGCCTATACACACCCAAACAAACAAACAAACTAAAGAAAACGAGATGAAAATGTTAGCCAAAATGTCAACATTTATCTCGTCCTCAGGCTTTTCTTCTCCTCCCTCTAACCAGTTTAAACCCCGATCTACGTCACAAACTTATATTGGTGTGAGGATGGGATTATCAGCATGCTAAGTTATATGGTGATACAATCAATCACAACAAGTAAAAATAAAAAAACAAAGTAAAAGCAAGTGAAAGAAGAACTTGATAACTTAATAACAAGAGAATCTCATCTCACTGGGTACTCTTGGTTAAGCCGCTTCGTCCTGAAGTTCTGCGCAAATCCAAAAGCCAAATTCAGTTTAAATATCAAAATGTCTATCAAACAATCTAACCATAAGATTAATGAAAATAAAAACTCTGAAAATTGTATAGTAAGCTATAAACAGATCATAATTCACCGTGAAATGCCAGACACGAGTGGAAACTAGACAGTACATACCTTCCCGCAAGAATCTGGGCGGTGTTGGATGAGCTCTTGCTATTTGGAAACCTTTTGGCTCTGTTGTCCTGATCTTTCTCCACACGCATAGCAGCAACTTCTTTCTCCATTGCAGATACTTCTCTTCTCATCTTTTTCGCTTCAACCTCCATTGCCTTTGTTAATGTTTCCACCTTCTTCGCTAGCATCTACAAACCTCAAATTATCACACTCACTCCGTTTCCAACACAAACGGATTCATATGCGCATAACAGAAACAAATGCAGATATTTTACCTCGATGGCATCATCCTTGTCTTTGAGGCTTTGATCCTTTTCATGAGAAGCTTTCCTCAAAGAAACTACTTCTTTCTGTAGTAAATCATACAGAACACCTGGTACACTATCCTCAGTTGTTGCTGCTGGGTTTTCACTTTCTGGCTTCTCCTCCGAATTTTCTTTCCACCCATTAGCTGACTCTGGTTCCTTAGAGTCATCAGAAGCCTTGTTGAAAGAATAATTCCCAGGTCCGTTTAAGAGTGCTTTGCCCCTGTCCAAAGATCTTGTCCCTCCATCAAATGACTTGGATGTTCCTTTAGCATTCTTCAACACTGAAGTTGAGTTAATAGACAAGGAATGTCTCATCTGAGAAGCTGGAGCTTTCTTTGACAAAGCACCGTTCGATGGAAATTTTTGTAAGTTCTCAGATCCACCAAACGACTGCCTGCGAGAGAGTCCGTTACTCATGCTTCTTGTCTCAGATGTGTTCCTGGTGCCGCTGCTTGAAGTTCCTCGAAGTGTCTCCTCAAGCACTTTAAGTCGCAGTTGAAACCTTTCCTGGTAATTGCACAAACAAATATTTTACTTCTTGTCTTGTGTAACAAGATCAACTGGGAGAAGCTGACTAATGCATAAGATCCATTACTTTTAACTGCGCTTCGGATTTAGCAGCTCTATCTGTTATAGCAAGCTTATCGCGAAGTTGCTGCATTTCTCCCTGCAAAGAGTAGAGAATCAAGAGCTGAGAATTTTGATATGGCTCTGCCTTACTGCAAAATAATATGCATCCTAAGAATCTAGGAGAGGGGCCATCATATCTAACTAAACCTGTAGAACCCTTCTTTCTTCAAGCCATTGCTTCACAGGCATCACTTTATCGTTACCATCTTTCCACTCATTTGCTACCACTGTGGCAACTCTGTTTGCTGTAACCTTTGCACGTGCAAGCTCTCGGTCAAGAGTTTTCCGTTCTTCCTGAAAGACACAACAAGAATAATTCCTTCATCAATAGGCAATTGTTGTGTCAAGAAACTAGAGAGACATTACGGCTCTTTTTAGGGCAGTCTTGTGAAGGGTGGTTAATTACATTCATTTCTTGAAATTTCCGCTGGTAATCTCTCACGGCATTTGCAGCAGCACCACCTGCAAGAACAGCCTCTTCTAGCTCTCGTACTGTCTGAGTGAGCTTTTCCACTTCAGCAACCTTCTGCCTGTGCATTTTGTCTAGAATTTTGTTTTCTTCCTAAAACATAAGATAAAATCACTCGGATTGTTAGCACAGGACATGTGATGGGTAGATCCCTTCTCTAGCGTGTTTAAAGTAAATACAAAGAATAAGAAGATAACTATAGAACCTGACAGATTTCTATTTGTTTCATTAACTCCTGATTCTTATTTTGAAGATCATCAACCATGGCTGCTTTTGCTAGGGCACCATCAATGGTCCTCTCAGCATCAAGTAAAGCAGCTTCTTTTGATTTAGTCAGACGATCCAAAGCCCTGTTATCTTCTTGCAGCTTCCCAATCTAAGCAGAAACAAGGCAGTTGATCAGTGACTTCACTAGTTTGCAATATCCCCATATGCAGGTAATGAGCAAGCAATTAGGCTTAAACAAAGAGGCAATGTAAAATACCTCTGATCGTGCCAGCTTAAGTTCAGCTTCTAATGGAGCAAGGATGGCTTCAATTGGAGGCATGTCATCATCTTTTTGGGCAGCATGGACCCTTCTTAAGGTGGCTTCCGCAGCAAACTGAGCAGCCATTGATGCTTTCTTCTCCTCATTGATTTTCTTGATTTCTAGATTCTGCACCACAGTTTATATCATGTCTCTTAGCAATAAAAAATGAAAGGTGGACATAATCTAACTAAGGATCATGGAGCAATACTTTAGTTTGGAGTATGGATTCAGTCAACTTGAGCTTCTCATCCAACTTAGCAAGCTCCTCGGTAAGCTATAAATTCCAAGAAAAAAAAAGCAAAAGAGGAAAGTCAATCCATGAGATAATGAAAACTCACTACTTGCAACTACTTAGACCATGAAAGAAAATGTTTGTATGAAAGGTCCTGTCTACAAATCTCAGACACTTTAAAACATAAAAGTCAAGAACAAACATATGATGTAATAATTGATCAACAAACTAAGTGACAGTAAAGTCTGAATGTTATTGCCTAGTTCCCACTTGGGATAAATGCACCTGAACCATTTCATGATTAATGAATTCTTCAACCAACAAAGTCAAAACTCAAAGTTTGTGGTGAAAGGAAGAAATAAACTCAGATGTGAAATCCATCAACCATTATTGATAAGATGAACCAAAAAAAGGAGAATCTTCCAAAAACAAATCGAGAAATGATATGAACCTCCTTTATAGAATTGCTAAGTTTCAAGAACACAAGACAAGACAAAAATAGAAAAACATCAAACCTCTTCAACAGCTTTCTCTCTCTGTCTCTCAGACAACCTAAGCGCTTTGATCTCTGCCTGTGCTTCCCCTAACTCCCGATCTTTATCTGCATTCCAATTAAAGAATAAACTAAATCAAGCAAACACTAAACAAAAAGAA
The DNA here is from genome assembly GCA_030180135.1 of Orychophragmus violaceus. Classification (NCBI taxonomy): domain Eukaryota; kingdom Viridiplantae; phylum Streptophyta; class Magnoliopsida; order Brassicales; family Brassicaceae; genus Orychophragmus; species Orychophragmus violaceus. The sequence continues at coordinate 17,996,855 of CM058229.1, read as the reverse complement.
GCAAAATAATCATAAATCGAATCGACGAATAGACAAGTAGATCGAGTTCAAACCTCTAACTTCGTTCTCTAGTCGATTAAGCTCAACCTTCACTGGATCCGAGCCATGGAGCAGAGTAATGAGCTCATTGTCGGACGCAGCGTCGAAGCTCGGCCTAATTGGCCTTCGCTTCGAGGAGTTTTTTCCTCCGCCGCTCTCCTTGTAAGACGCCGACACAGTCAGTGACGGATACGACGCCGTCGTTGGTTGCGTAGTCTGTTCAGTTGCATTCGCCGATACATCTCCGTCACCGGAAACATCCGACATCTCCGATCTGAAGATCCCTCTGGATCCAAAATGCTAGATACCTATTATAAAGATGATATAAGTCCAGAAAAAGTATCAGCACTGAGATGAATAATGCAGATTTCGAGAGAGAAGGAGAGGAGTCACATACGAAGACGAAGCTTAAAAGAGTTCTTGAGATCCAAATGCTCTCACACGATGAGAGAATGATACTAACCTAGAGAGAGAAGAACTCTTTCGTCTTCTTTATTTATTTTTCGAATGAGATTAGAGAAAGGGAAGAGATTTAAATGCTGTTACACTTGTTTCTCTCTCTATCTATTAGATTTGACAAGACAGCGAGAGGATGACGCAAAGATTAGTAATTAATTAATCCCATCTTCTCTTCTTAAACACTGACTTCCAACATGCTTATGCTTACTTACTTTTCAGATTAATTAATACTAATAAACTAAGTTACAAAATACGAAATTAGTACTATGTTTTCTACTGTTTTTTCTTTTGGTAGCTTACAGTGATTTGTGTGACCGGATCTCTTAAAACATTAAATTCTTGTTTAACTGTATAATAAAATAAATAAAGTTTACACAAAGTGATTTTATATAGAATAAATCAGAATTTTGTAGAAGAAAGTTTAGCTTAAATTTAATATTGTTGACAATGGTATCCAACTTTTTCTTTTCAAATGTCATCGAGTTTGGTTAGGGACGTTTTATGCTTATTAAGTATTTTATGTTTCATTAAGACTACCCACAACTTCTTTTTTAAGATTTATAATTTGTTTGAATTTTTTTTCAAAAGATAGTTTAATGTCAATACTAACTATAAAGTATTAGTATAATGTAGTAATTTTTTTTATAAATTAACAATATCAAAACTGTGATATTTTATTAACTAAACAAGATGTTATATTATCGAGAGATTTGTTAAATCAAAATTTAACTTTTTATTTAATTTATGAAAATATTTATTTATCAAATATTAATTTATAAAGATTATGTAGAATATGGATATAGTGAGGTGTATCTAAATTTTACCAATAAAATAGAAAATATAGTGAGGTCAAATTATGATCAAAATATGTTGACTATGTTCAATTGTCTGATTAGTAAGAAAAATGTGTAATTAGTCATTAGTGAATAGTAGATGCTTTGCGCGTGAAAAGAGGGAGAAATGTTCGATGTCCCAAATATTTGTTTTCCCTTTCTCCCTTTTCGAGGGATAATGCTTCTTTTTTTCTTTCTCAAGTTATGTAACTATCCCTTTGTAAAAAATCAATGGACGACGATAAGAAAAGTATATGAAAATGTAACTTATACCTTACTAGTAATATTTAGAATCATATTCTTAGAGATATCACCTAAGAATATCAGCATTTAAGTTAGGAATAAAGATCTATATCATCATTTTCATACATGTAAACAGTGAATATGTAATACTAGAAGCAAATGAATGCTACTTTCACGGTCAACTCTTATGGGTCTACATAATTTTTGGTTATAAAACAAAAGTAAAAATGACAAGGAAATATTTTCTTCATACCCTTGGTCTTTTCAGAGATCCAGCAAAATTGTTGAAGCTTTTCTAGTGTACTAGTGGTTAAATGCAAGTTATGTAGGTGAATAATTCAGTAAGTAAAGTTTCTAAAAAATTTAGAAGATTTCCCGATGAGTTTTAACATATTCAAAAACTTTAAAAAAATTTATGTGAACTTAGAAAAATTTATAATAAACTCATGTGATATGTAATATTGGTTCGGTTTTCAAAGGTGGGCTTCTCTCTCGAATGGTTGCGGTGACGACATGGTGGTTTCCAGCATTAACGACAGTGGTGGATCCATGATTAGGTTCTGTTTTTCTTTTTAGACTGATTTTGTAGGATTTCAAACCAATTGAGTTTTTTTTATCAGATTCATTTTAGATTATAGTGGATTATGTCTTTAATTTTCACGCTATATAAAACCGAAAAAATTATATTTAGAAGATTCTTTTACAAAAATTTATGTTTGCCATAGTGTGTTATTTTCTATAAATTAATCAGCTCTAAATTAATATTTTATAAATTAATATATCAATAAATTAATAAAATTTTTAGTTTTAAATTAATTTTCGATAAATTAACATTTTACTAGAACAATAAAATATAATAATTATGATATTATTAATTTATAAAGTTTATATGAATGATTTGAGAAGTGTGTTACTCCCCAAATGCGGCAGTTTGAATTTGTAAAATGTTGTTTAATAGATACAAATATATAAAACATGGATAATGTCCGAAAGCTTTCTTCAAGCTTACATATATATATATATATATTTGTCTTTTTCCCACAAGCAAGAAGTATAAATTAAGTAGCTGATACAATTTGATACACCTAAGTCGGAAATTCTGCACTCTTACCTAAACGATATTTTTATTTAACTAGAATTTTGTGCTCACATACTTGCTTCCACTACAAAGATAATTGTCGAACAAAATATTAATTTCTGATTGCGAGCTTGAAGAAACAAACACGGATTAAAACCCATTTGATTTTCCAAAGATATTGCTGTAAAATACCAATACATTGGGTCTAGTACTCGGGATAGTGTAATATATTTATTTTGATAATATGTACAATTTGCTAGAGTTGTTTTTCTTTGGCTACCAACTCAACAATGTACATGTGGAAAACCCTCTCGAAAACGTTTAGGAAAGTAGCAACAAAATGTACAGTTTCTACTACAAACAGGGAACCCCATTGCCTTGATCTGCAAATAATAGGTTATGTGTGCAGCGATAAACGGATCTTCCTAAAACGTATTCTCACCATTTTTTTTTTATCGTAGCCAATTAATTTGAAAGGAAAAGGAAGATAAAATAAAGAAAAAGGGAAAAGGGAAGGAAAGGAAGAAAGCTGCGTGCAGCCATGTGCCACTTCTTTGCTATGCCTTGAAGAATCAAACAACGCTGGTGGATGTAGACACTTTGATCCTAATACCACTCCTTAATATATGCTCATCCTATCATCATTTCACAACGCATATTCACTAGTAGGCTTGGGATATTGGGTATGATGTAGTTATACATATATGGGGAGTGAGCTGGACACGTGGAGGGTCCAGATGAAGATTGAGAAGCAACGATCAGGATTAAAGAAGACTCTAACAAGATTCTTTTAATAAATAACAAACATTTGAGATTGAAAAAGGGTATTCGTTGTATTGTTCACGAGCTGTAGCTTTTTCTCTCTCTAGACTCTGTGTGTTCTTGGATCATCCTCTCTGAATTCGTTTCTTGCTTTTGCGAATTCTGAAGGTGAGCCGGAATTCTTTGTTTGTTTTGAACATTGGATTCTATTTTACGTAATACGATCGTTGATTGTTGAGTGCGGTTTGTGTGTATCAAAGGTATCAGACTCCATCGATTCTCTTGACCATGCCTGAGACGAGATCCGCGACAGCACAGACGTTCGAAGATGAAGTCGGAACTCAATTCCGGACCATCGATAAGCGATTTGAGTTACAGGACAAGAAATTGGGGAAGATCGATAAGCGATTCGATAATCTTGAAGGTAATCTGGGGAATCAATTCGCAAGTCAGGAGGAGAAAATTGATCAGAGGTTTGCGAAATTAGAAGAACTGGTGAAGGCTATGTCGAACCAAGATAACTCGCGAACAAGGAATTCTTCGCATTCACCAACTGATTCTACATATCGCTCGAATCAGGGGGTAACAAGGTTGGCTAAGATCGATTTTCCACGCTTTAATGGTGATAAACTGAAGGAATGGCTCTTTAAAGTGGAGCAGTTTTTCGAGATTGATAATACTCCGGTTGATGTCAAAGTGAAAATGGCAGCGATGCATATGGAAGATATCGCAGCAAATTGGCATCGGTCCTTGGTAAATTCTGAGTATGGCTACCTGGTTTTGAAGGATTGGCAGACATATCGAGATGTTTTGATTGAGAGGTTTGAGGATCTTTGGGATGATCCTGTAGAAGAGTTGAAAAAGCTACAAGAAACTCAAGGTATTGTTGCTTATCACAACCAATTTGAGAATATCAGGAACCGTATTGGTAGTGATAGCATTTCTGAAGATATGTTGGTTAGAAACTATCTAGCGGGGTTATGCATAGAGACTCAGATGCATGTTAAGATGTTTAAGCCAAAAACCGTCAAAGATTGTTTTTCTTTGGGAAGGATGTATGAATCTGCTCATCCGCAACAACGCCAGAAGTATCCTGTGTCTGGTTATAAGTCATCCAATTATTCGAAAGGGATATTACAACCACGGAAAGACACTGAGTTGATGGGGAAGAGAATGTTGTTACCCTCTCATGATACTAACCAACAAGTGAAACCTCGAAGGTTCTTATCAACTGAGGAGATGAATGACCGACGGTCTAAAGGGTTATGTTACTACTGTGATGAGAAATACAGCATTGAGCATGCCAAAACTCATAGGAAGGCTCAATTGTTTGTCATGGAATGTGAGGAGGATGAGTTGGAAGATGGTGAAGGGGACGACAAGGAGAATAGTGAACCGGAGGGGGAGATTGCACAGATATCTTTAAATGCTCTAAATGGTATTACATCTTACAATACCTTAAGAGTAAAAGGTACGCATCAGAAGAAGGCTATCTTTATGTTGTTGGATACGGGATCTACTCACAATTTCATTGATTGCAAGATGGCACTGAAGTTGGGTTGTAAGCTCTTGCCTAGTGAAAATGCAAAAGTAAGAGTAGCTGATGGTGGTCATGTTGGAGTAGAAGCTCGTGTTAATAAATTTCACTGGGATTTTCAAGGGACTAGCTTTACGGATGATTTTATGGTCATTCCTTTGAAGGGTTGTGATGTGGTATTGGGAGTTCAGTGGCTGTATAAGTTGGGGAATGTCACATGGAATTTCCAGAAACTGACAGCTAAATTTGAGTGGGGTAACCGTAAAGTGGTTTTACATGGTATCAAGGATGGTTCAGTCAGATCAGTTAAGGCTGCGAAGTTACAGAAACAGTTGGAAGAGGGTATTCAATTATCCATGCTTTGCGTGACAGAAGATGTATTGGAAGACACGATGTCCTTGTTTTCAATTACAACTGAGACCGGTTCCACAGACCAATATCCGCAGTTAAATGTGTTGATCCAGGAATATGGAGATATATTTCAAGAGCCAACTAGCTTACCACCTTTCAGACCAAACCATGATCATAAGATACAGCTAGTTGAGGGTGCTAATCCAATCAACCAGAGACCATACCGCTATGCATTGCATCAAAAGAACGAAATAGACAAGATTGTTCAAGAGATGTTAGCAGCTGGAACAATTCAGAAGAGTGGAAGTTCTTTTGCATCTCCGGTTGTCTTGGTTAAGAAGAAGGATGGTTCATGGCGTTTATGTGTAGATTATAGAGGCTTAAATGGATTGACTGTGAAGGACAGATTTCCAATTCCTCTTATTGAAGATTTGATGGATGAGTTGGGAGGGTCCAGCATATATTCAAAGATTGACTTGAGAGCAGGCTATCATCAAGTAAGGATGGCACCAGATGATATTCATAAGACTGCATTCAAGACGCATAGTGGACACTTTGAATATCTTGTTATGCCTTTTGGCTTAACAAATGCACCTGCAACTTTTCAAAATTTGATGAATTCAGTGTTCCAAGACTTCCTGCGTAAGTTTGTCCTCATTTTTTTGATGATATTTTGATATACAGTAGCTCCATTGATGCTCACCTATGTCATCTGCGAAGTGTGTTTGATGTCATGAGGTTGAATCAGCTGTATGCTAAACGCAGTAAGTGCTCTTTTGCCACTTCAAAGGTGGAATATTTGGGTCATTTCATTGAAGCAGAAGGAATTTCAACTGACCCAATGAAAGTTCAGGCTGTGGCAAATTGGCCAATACCTTCTAATCTGAAGCAGTTGAGAGGATTTTTGGGTCTTGCAGGGTATTACCGTCGGTTTGTGAGAAGTTTTGGTGCTATTGCCAGACCATTGACACAACTCACCAAGAAGGATTCCTTTGCTTGGTCTGAAGAGGCTCAAGTAGCATTTGACAACCTTAAAGCTGCTTTATGTTCAGCTCCAGTGCTTGCATTACCTATGTTTGACAGGCCTTTTGTGGTTGAAACGGACGCTTGTGGCAGTGGTATAGGTGCAGTTTTAATGCAAGATGGGCATCCACTCTCTTACATAAGCCGCCACTTGAGAGGGAAGCAGCTCACCTTATCCATTTATGAAAAAGAATTGCTTGCTGTGGTTTTTGCTGTGCAAAAGTGGAGGCATTATCTGTTGACTGGGCATTTTGTGATTAAAACTGATCAACGAAGTTTGAAGTATCTGTTGGGACAGAGGTTAAACACTCCAATACAACAACAGTGGTTACCAAAGCTATTGGAGTTTGACTATGAGATACAATATAAGGACGGGAAGGATAATTTAGTAGCTGATGCTCTGTCTCGGGTGGATGGATCAGAGATACTACATATGGCTATTTCAGTCTTGGAGTGTGACTTCCTCAAGAGAATCCAACAAGGATATGAGACAGACCCTCTGTTGAAGACCATTATCACAGAATTACAAGGGAATCCAGCCAGTAAAAAATTGCTAGTATGGTCTCGCAATATTCTCAGGAGGAAGAGCAAAATAGTTGTTCCCCAAGATGCTTCATTACGTATGGACATCCTCCAATGGCTCCATTGTTCTGGTGTGGGTGGTCACTCCGGTAGAGATGCAACACATCAAAGAGTTAAGAGCCTCTTTTACTGGAAAGGCATGTCTAAGGACATTCAAAGTTACATTAGAGGATGCTCTGTTTGTCAACAGTGCAAATATGATACAGCTGCATCTCCTGGCTTGTTACAACCTCTACAAATCCCTACTGCTATATGGTCTGACATATCGATAGATTTTATAACGGGACTTCCTCCTTCTAATGGGAAAACTGACATTTTTGTAGTAGTTGACAGACTCTCTAAAGCAGCTCACTTCATGGCTTTAAGTCATCCTTATTCAGCTTTGACAGTGGCTCAGGTGTTCCTTGACAATGTCTACAAGTTACACGGGCTACCTAATTCGATTGTGAGTGACCGAGATGCTGTATTTGTAAGTGAATTCTGGCGTGAACTCTTTACTTTGCAGGGGGTATCACTGAACCTTTCTAGCTCATACCACCCTCAAAGTGATGGGCAAACCGAGGTTGTCAACCGCTGTTTGGAGACTTATTTGCGTTGCATGTGCAGTGATAGACCGACGCAATGGAGTAACTGGTTGGCACTTGCAGAATACTGGTATAACACCAGTTATCATACTTCAACAAATCTGACCCCTTTTGAAGCAGTCTATGGTCAGCCTCCACCACAACATCTCCCTTATTTACCTGGAGAATCTAAGGTAGCAGTGGTCGCAAAGAGCCTCCAAGAACGAGAGAATATGTTGTTGATCCTTCAATTTCATTTACTGAGGGCTCAACATCGTATGGAGCAAGTGGCAAACCGTCGCCGTTCTGAACGAAGCTTTTCTGTGGGTGATTTGGTCTATGTGAAACTGCAACCATACCGCCAAGGATCAGTGATAATGCGATCAAATCAGAAGCTGGCACCGAAGTATTATGGCCCGTACAAGGTATTGGACAAGTGTGGAACAGTGGCTTATAAACTGCAGTTGCCCCCTACCTCTAGAGTGCATCCGGTTTTTCATGTTTCTCAGCTGAAACAACATGTTGGTGAACACCTAATCAGTACTGCATTACCATCTGCTATCTCTGATGCATTGACCCGAGCCCCTGATAGTATCCTTGAAAGAAAAATGGTCCAAAGGCAGGGTCGTGCGGCAACTATGGTATTGGTTAAGTGGTTAAATGAGGATGAATCTGAAGCAACTTGGGAGTTTCTCTTTGACTTGCAGAAGAAGTTTCCAGACTTTCAACCATGAGGACATGGTTGCTTAAAGAGGGAGGATTTGATGTAGTTATACACATATGGGGAGTGAGCTGGACATGTGGAGGGTCCAGATGAAGATTGAGAAGCAACGATCAGGATTAAAGAAGACTCTAACAAGATTCTTTTAATAAATAACAAACATTTGAGATTGAAAAAGGGTATTCGGTGTATTGTTCACGAGCTGTAGCTCTTTCTCTCTCTAGACTCTGTGTGTTCTTGGATCATCCTCTCTGAATTCGTTTCTTGCTTTTGCGAATTCTGAAGGTGAGCCGGAATTCTTTGTTTGTTTTGAACATTGGATTCTATTTTATGTAATACGATAGTTGATTGTTGAGTGCGGTTTGTGTGTATCAGGGTATTCGGTTCGGTTCCGGGTATGAACCGATCGGTTCCGGGTATTTCGGGTATGGAGGTTTAGGATCCAATGGGTATTTATTTTTTTTCGGTTCGGTTCCGGTTCGGTTCCCACCGGTTCCGGGTCGGTTCGGATACATAGGTTGAGGAACCGGAAAATACCCGAAAAAATCGGTTCTTATCGGTTCCGGGTATTTTATACCCGTTATATCAAAAAATTACCCGATATGTTAGAAAAATACCCGAAATATAAAACAAAATTACCCGATATGTCAAAAAAATACCCGAAATACAAAAAAATACTCGATATTTCAAAAAAAAATAACCGAAATATAAAAAAATTTTATCCGATAAAATAAAAAATACCCGAAATATTAAAAAAATACCCGAAATTCTAAGAAATCATATACTATATATATAAATGTATATGTTTTTCGGGTAATCGGTTCGGGTAATCGGTTCCCGGGTAATACCCGGAACCGAACCGGTACCCACGGTTCCCTAATCTCAATACCCAATGGGTATTTTGGCTGGAACCGGAACCGAAACCGAACCAAAATTTCGGGTCGATTCCGGTTTGGTTTTTCGGTTCCGGTTTTTTTGCCCAGACCTATTCACTAGTTTTATAAATTACTAGGGGTTGAAAATTGTCCTATTTTGTGAATCTTTAATATGCAACTACATTATTTGGAGCCTTGTGTTTTTTTTTTGTATTGGATGTGACTAATGTGATTTGTTATTGTTCTTTTTTACGGTAGTTATTGTTTGCTCTAATATGTTTTTTTGCAGGGGTGTATTTGTGTTTCAGTATTTTGTGTACCATCATTTAATATCTCACATAACTAATATGCGCAAGGGCAGGTGTTTGTTTGTATTTTATTTGTATTTTAAATAATGTGAACATTTTATTATGTTTTTGTTTAGATTTTATATTTTGATTGGTGAAAATATGTTTTTATGTTAGGACCGTTATTTGTTTATTATTGTATTTGTGGTCATTATATTTGTCTCTTCCTATCTAATTGTTTGATGTGAAAGTGGTATTTTTTGATCTGGTAGTTCATGTAAGGATATATTTTGCTTTCTTGTAACTTATCGATGTGTGGTTTCTTATTTCTCAAATTCTTTTTATTTATTTTGTCTTGGGTATTTGATATTATGTTTTCCACTTTGTATTGTCGTATCATTTTTATTGCCATTCATACTATTATAATTCCATGTTTTGTTTTTCTCTAATTCATGTTTTCTTCCGTATAAATAACATTTGTAAGTAAGTTATGTTTATTGTTGCATACAATTCAAGGATTTTTGAAGTCAATGATAAAATTTGTGTTACATGATTGAATGGAATTTTTTTGGACCAAATAAGAATTGTACTAAATTCAATTTCAAATGATTTACTTTTAACCCTCAATAATAAGTTACAGTTTTTTTTAACTACTACTTTGGCATATGCGTTCAAGTGTGGACATATCTGTATACATTTGTATTTTTTTTTTATTCATGGTCATCTTCTATTTTAGTGATTGAGCTGGGAAAAAAAAAGATATAGCTCTTTGGATTAAATATAAAATATTATGTTAGATGAGGCATACTACTCTCTCTCTCTCTTCTTTCATAAAAGGAGGTTGGTCTTCCATGTTTATAGCTATCTTTTATTTTGGGTTTGAATAAGTTTCAATTTCATCAAATTTTTGTTTTTCGGTTTTTATCTGAATTCTCGCTTTCTAAAAGTTTGTTTCCGGGATTAGACCAGATTTTCTCGGTTATTTTGGGCTTATCGTTCTTTTTGTCTCGTAATTTTACGGAGAATTCAATTTTCTTCTCTCTTCGTTTGATTTTCTCACGTTTGTATTTAATATTATATTTAATATTATATTTAATTTTGTTTGTATGTTTTTCTTTAATTTTATAATACATTTTTTCGTTTTTTTCTATTTCTTCTATGGATAACTTTTGATGAGCAATTAACGTTATAGTTTCCTGTGGTCTGTTCGTACTAAAAATAATTTCTACATAGCTTAAGTGAATATTTATTTTTTTGTTTAATATACCATTGATTCTATTTTCTTGACAAAACGTTTATGCTTAAACTTGTATATATATATATATATTTTACTTAGTTAATAATGTGGTTAAAATGTGTTTAAATTTTATAGTTTTGAAAGTAAATTAGATTAAGAGGTGATATATACTATAAAATTCTATTTCATTTTTTTAATCTGAAAGTTAAAATTTTAGCTTATAATTGCAAAATATTTTGTTTTCAGATGGTTAAATTATTTTTCATTGAAGAAGAATCATATCATATGTGGGGTCTTTCTATACATTACCCTTATTGTGTTGGCATTACTTATACCGTTGTGACAGCTACGTGTATAAGTTAATAAGTGTAGACATATATACACTGGTTTAAGTTTTTCTTATAAATTATATAATTTTCAATATTGATATATTGAGTTGCTTCCACTTGTTGACCAAAAAAAGAAGTTGCTTCCAGTTCATTACAGAGCAAGTCTGAGATCGAATTGTAACTATAGAACTCTTGCAGACAATAACATTGTCGCCATAGAAAAGAATCGCATACCGTCCAGTGTCCATTCATTATGTTTGGTTTATCTTTTTTTTTTGTAGTAATTGGGAGATTTAAAAAAAAAAAAAAACTTATGTTTCACTACGGTACGATAAATAAAAGGTGCGTTCCAATTAATATCTTGGTGTGTGGAGTGATTGTTCGAGAGGGTTTCACTTATAATTTTGTATGACTGCTTATGTGCTCTGTTCTTTCTCAGGCCTGGAAGTAGGCCTTCAGATATTCGCGCCTTTACTCTTGATTACCATTTGCTGCCATGAATGGAGATTTTACAATCCTTGCTCTCTTACTATATGTACTTATTAAAGTCCCACATCGACAATATATGTGAATGGGATGTAATATATAAGTAATGAGGCAATCCTCCATTCTTGAGCTAGCTTTTGGGTGTGAGTTAGGCCCATTACTTATATCTAATATGGTATCAGAGCCCAAAGGTTTATTTGTCGATTGTGGCCCACCCGTGGATGTCCAGTCCCACAAACTTCACGTTCAGATGTCCAGTCCTGAACGTGAGGGGGGGTGTATTAAAGTCCCACATCGACAATATATGTGAATGGGATGTAATATATAAGTAATGAGGCAATCCTCCACACTTGAGCTAGCTTTTGGGTGTAAGTTAGGCCCATTACTTATATCTAATAGTACTCGGGAGTTGATTCATTTCTAAGAGAATCAAACAATTTTCCACGACATGTTATGGCTGTATAAAATGTTTTTATTTTGGTTTCAGTTGCTCCATTTGTAAAAGGAAAACTTCGGATGTGAATCAAAACATTTTGATCAATCTTTGCGTAATTAGTCACTATTACTATAATGGGCTTTTAGATCATGGACTTCAATTCATTTTACAGAGTTTACAGAGTAAATTAAAAGCCCAAAAACGTTGACACGTGGCAGTTAGAAGAAGCTATTGAGTTGGCTGACGTGGCCGCTCTCTCGTGCCTCAATTATGTCTTATTATATATAAGGAATTTTCCTTAAAATGATATCACATAATACACATGGAATATTATAATTTATTTCCTTAAAATGCTATAGCATAATAGATATGAGCTCCAATAATTTACGACGGTGATTTGCTTTCCCTCCATATTACAATAAATTCAAATATGCCACATGCAGGGAAGAATATGCAGTTTATAAAAATATAGAGAGTACTGAAAGAAGGAATTTGCACACAGAATAAAGCACAATACTCAAAAAAAAATTGGAAAAAATTGGAAAAGGTATTGAAAATCTTACTATTTTATTTTTGTTCTTCATACAAGAGAATCTCACAAATCTTAAATAAATAACATGTTCTCGCTATTCATTTTGAAGTAATACTATACCAAATCAGAATGTCATTAAATTAACATAAAATATGATTAAAAACATATGGAAAAAGAAATTCAAATTAATATTCTTTTTTTTTTTTGACAAAGAAGAGATGCTTTGTATTTTTATTCAAACTAATATTCATTTGCAAAGCTTCTAGGACTAGCACGAATCCGGTTAGATAATTAGTCCAAAGACTTCAAACGATTCTTGCAACTATATTTATTTCCCTTCAATTTTTTGTGGCTTGTTTTTGCCTAATCTAATTCATGTTCTTTTTTTTTTTGACATATCTAATTCATGTTCTCTATCAGTCTTTTAGCCGGATTTCGTCAGACTGTAACACTGTTCCGATGCCCAATTTTTGGGATTTTTAAATATTAATATATACTAGATTTTGACCCGCACTTAAGTGCGGGTTTAATTTTCTTTACAAATTTTACTTTTTATTCATTTTGTTAATAGTAGTTTAGATTTTTAATTATGTAATCTAATTTTCATTATAATTGTTTAACCAACATTATAAACAGTGAGTTAGCAATTTAGTTTTTTTTTTAAATGAATTATATGTTATTTGGAGGAGATATATCGTAAGGATTAAGAGATTAAAATAACGATTTCGCATTATATATTTTAATCTGCGTTGTATCGTAAGATCATAGTTTGGAAAAATATATATATGTGAAAACAACTATTGTAAAAGTTATGTCGTATATGTTTAATTGTTATTTTATTTATCTAAAATATTATTTTATAAAATACATGTTGTAGTCGTATATATAATTTGCAAATTTGATGGAACTATCCGTTAAAAACTTCATTCAAACATAAAGCATAATTTGACGCTTCAAATATTTGAATAATATAAGTATGAAATCATTTTATTATTTTATTAATTTTAAAATATATCAGCTGAAATTATTTACTATATGCGAATTTTTTTTAGAAAATTTATAATTGAGATTGGCTAATTAAATTTTCAACCCGTTTAATTAATTAAATATTTGTCAGTTTGATGGAAAAACCTGCTAAAAAGTACAATCGTAAAAACATCAATTGTAATATGTGTATATATATATATATATTTGAAACAAAATAAAAAGATATTAAAATATATTTCAAATATTTGAATAATATAAGTATGAAATCATTTTAATATTTTATTAATTTTAAAATATATCAGCTGAAATTATTTACTATATGCGAATTTTTTTATAGAAAATTTATAATCGAGATTGGTTAATTAATTTTTCAACCCGTTTAATTAATTAAATATTTTTTAATTTGATGGAAAAACCTGCTAAAAAGTAAAAATCGTAAAAACATCAATCGTAATATGTGTATATATATATATATATTTTGAAACAAAATAAAAAAGATATTAAAATATATATTATAAATATTTTGAATTAAATCATAAATTAAGATCATAAATTAGAGAATCTTAATTTATATATAATAGTTGATGTATAAATTATTCATTATATTTATCAATTAATTTGTTTTGATTTTAATTAATTAGGAAAGTGAGACCTATTAGATTTTGGTTGTTTGGTTACATGTTTAATAATTGTCTTGTTTGGAAACATGGATTGTAGAGATAATGTTATATTCCCTAATTACCCTTAATGAAGGTTACAAATCCTAATAATATTAAAGGCAAATTTCAGGAACAACATTTATGTACCATGGACAAACTCCAATTTTTTAATAGTATTGATTTCTATATATTTTTTTAAAGAAAGTTGCAACTATATTTGGATTTTAATATCTAAACCCTAATTTTATTTATTTTAGGACCAAACCGAGCTTAAGACATTAGCTCTAAATGTAATGTACATGCTCAAATCCAACCATACCACTAACCAGTCCAAAGTCCAAAAGTTGAATTACACATAAGATTATGGGTTCGAATGGTAATTGCGGTCACAGTGGATTAATATAAGTACGGACCAAACCGCTTTATGTTTGAGGTGGACAATAGTCCGCTGCAGACCACACTTATTCGTTCATAAAACTGATACGCACTTAATCCGCAGCGGACTGCTTTTATTTTTTTCCTGTCCGTATTTTGTAAACCAATTATTATGAATGGTAAACAAATGCGGTCTTGACCGCTCGCGGACTAATCCGCCTTGACTGTTGTTACCATTCAAAACCTATGAATCAGACCAGATGAATTTGGCTAAATCTATTATATAATTGGACACTTCTTTTTTTTTTCATAGAGAATGCCACATGTTCTTTTCAAACTATGAGTATGAGTCTAAAATTTTGCCTCTTTGCCTACCTAATCTATTAGTTAAAATTCCACAAATTAAATTAGTTACGGTCCAGACCTAAAAACAAAGAATACCCCACCCCTTTCTTCGTTATGGCTTTTCACCTTCTTCTTCCTCTTACAAATCGGCAGCAACTCCTCCACATTCACAGCCGCGACACCGTTACAGATCATAATTGACTCGCCGAGTCTATTAGAACCCCCATCAATTTCTCAAACTACAAAGCCTATCTATGAAGTGCCATTCAATTGGCCCAGACTCTCCACCCCCACCGTTACAAGGAAGCTACCTCTATGTCAGAATTGGTACGTCCAGCCTTAGCACATTTTCATCCTTCGTGATTGTTAAGTTAGTTTCACTCAAACTCGTACTTTCGAACATAGAAATATAAATAGAATAATCTTAAAGAGAGAAAACTTAGAGAGATATTTGTAAGAGATACTGTTAGATGATTACAAATGAGAAACTCACCTCCTTTATATATACATTCTCAACCCAAATGAACTGTGAATATTAAAATGATCTAAGGGTGGAGATTAAATCTTATCTATTCCACTATCCCCACTATATCCACTATCACACTCTACTATCCCAACATCATTATTACATTCCCACACCACAATTTTTTTTTTTTATCTCATCTACTAACTAAAACCTTATAGAATTTTTTTAGATAATTACATTTACATAAGTGAAAATACTTAGTAATTCCTCAGTGGATTTATCTTCTCAGTTAGACCCATTCGATTGATTTCTCCATTACAAGTATGGGCCAGAAAAAGGCCGTAACATCCTCTTCCACCGATTTCGGTGACCACTTCATCTCTGTGTACTCTGCTACCTTGTCCCTTAATTGCCACAAGTCGCCATCTGGATCCCATGTTCCTTCAGACTCGGGTAGTCCCTTCCACTTGATCAAAAAATGGGTCTGGCGTGGAACATCTCGTTTTCTCACTTCCTTCTTCGCAAGCACTTCACCTATCTCCTTTAATAAGACTTAGTCACAACAAGTAGTGCTCGAGTTGAAACTCCTCGAGTTTCATCCTCTTCATATAGTGGTAAGGCTTCAACATACTTGCATGGAACACGGGGTGAATCTTCAGAGTAGACGGTAACTCCAACTGGTATGATACCTTTCAAACTTTTGAAGTCCCCTCGAAAGGACCCTCATACTTCCAAACTAGGCCTTTGTTCAAGCTACAAAATGTCTTGAATTGTTGAGGAATGAGCTTCACCAAAACTAAGTTTCCCTCCGAATATTCAGATGGTCGTCTCTTCTCACTCACCCACTTCTCCATTCGTTTCCAGGATTTATTTAGACATACCAAAGCAAAATTGGTGTGTTCCTCTTATTGTTTGGCCATTATAAACACCATTGAAATTTTTTTTTCAGTCGTCGGTACGGCCAAAGTGTGTGGTGTCAGAGTTTGATGTCCCGTTGCAAGCTCGATTGGTCTCTGTCCTCTGGACTCTCTTCGTTGTAAATATAGGAAAATTGATCAATGTCCAGCATCTTAGCCCAATCTCTTTGATTTGCACTCACTAAGTGTTAAAGATAACACTCTAGCAATGCATTCACCCTTTCCGTATGCTCATCATTTTCAGGACTAAAGCTTATTGAGAAGCTTAGGTCCATCCCAAACATCTTGAATAACTCCTTCCACAAGTGTACATTAAAGCGAAGATCCCGATTACTCACCATATTCCTTGGCAATCCCCAATGCTTCACCAAAATTTTGAAAAATGTCCTTGTTGCTTCTTTGGTTGTGGCATCCCAATCGCATGCTATGAACGTACCATCACGTCATTATGCTCATAGAAAGTTACTTGAAGGAAACCAAAAGCATTCTCAAGATGAAAATGTCAGTTCCCATTCTAAAGAACTTGTCCAAGTTCTTTTGCTTTCATTATAATCAATAAAATCATAGTAGCTTTGAATATTTCAAACTTGGTAAGCAATGGTGAAGGCAGCTCTTTGATATGGGGTCACTTGACCCCCTATACATTTATACTAAAAAAATTTACTTGTATTTTGCAAAACAAATTTAGTAAAATGTGGTCAAAATTATGTAAAGGATATATATTCTGATCCTATTATATTATCTTATAGTTACATGTTTTTTTGGGATTGCTATTCCTTAAACCCTTAAAACTATCTCCATCATTAAATTTACTTAAGGTTTTGAATGATAACTGCGGTCAAGGCGGATTAGTTCGTGAATGGTCTAAACCGCTTTTATTTATCCTTCATAGTTTTTTTATCCACAGCAGTCTGAAAAAAAAAGAAAAAAAAGAAATCTGTTGAGGACCAAGTGCGGTCCAGTTTTATGAACAAAAAAATATTGGTCTACAGCGGACTGTGTTTGCCCCAAAAATAAAATGGTTTGGTCCGCAAATAATTTAGTCCGCAGTGATCGTGGTTAACATTCAAAGCCTAATTGAGAAAGTAAAAATCAACAGTTGAATCTCTATCTTGATAGACGGTTAAGATTAAAACTTTTAGATAATACTATCAATATTTATCCATTAGGATATTTGGATGATGTTTATCATTTGGATAACATCAAATATGCTTATCCATTAGGATATTTGGATGATTTTGTCCGTTAGGATATTTGGATAATATCAAACATGTTTATCCATTAAGATATTTGGATAATATTAAACATGTTATCTATTAAGATATTTGGATGATGTTTATCTATTATAATATTTGGATGAACAGTTGAAGTTGAAACTTAACGATTAAATAAAATATAGACGGTTGAGATTAAGTCTTAGCGATTAAATAAGATTTTCTTTCCGCCTGTATATATAGATGATTTCATTCTATCAGAAATCATTATCAGAGAAAAGAGAAAAACAAAACATAAAAAGTGAGAGGAAAGGGGAGGGGGAAGAGAAACCATATCTCATCCGAAAATCGATCTTTCGTTTTACCGTTAAGAATCTGCTCAAAATCAGCATTTGAAAATCCGCTTAAGAAGATCTCTTCATTACAATGAACGGAGGTATCCCTAATACTCTTATTATGCTTCTATTATGTGATTAATCTATATGTTTAAAGATCTTAGGGATCATATAACTAAAGCTTACAAATTTGTTTACCGGCCCCATAATATCTGCTCAAACATAACTTGACCCCATAATTTCTTTTCTATTCTCGTTTTAATGATGATCAATAATTAATCATTTAGTTATTATTTTATTCCTTTAATATAATTATTTTTTAAGGAATAAAATAGCACAAAAATCATATCTTATCACAAGTATAGCACCAAAGGAAATAATTGATATTTTTAAAATTATTTGTATTACAAAGATTTTTATAGTATTATATAATTTAGGATTTAGGTTTATTATTTAAGGTTTATAGTTTACCATTTAAAGTTTAAGATTTAGTATTTAGAGTTTATGATTTATTTTCTAGGATTTATGGTTTAGTAGTTAGGATTTAGAGTTTAAAGTTTAGGGTTAATATTAATTTAATCTTTATCTCTTTAATGAATACTAATTTGGTCATTTTTCATTATTATTATATTTGTGATAATGTATGTTTTTGTGCCATTTTTACGATTTTACCCTTTTACAAACACATTTTACAAGATTTTGTGCCATTTTTGCGATCTGTTGTATCTTAATATTTGGATAAACATAAAATAAATTATTTTAATCTATCCAATAAGTTATATATTTTTAAACTATTTATAATAATTTCTTCATTATTTGATATTTTCTACAAGTATATTGACGGGATCATAAATTTTGCTGCTTCGGGTAAATCTTGCTGATTACTCCCCTCAATATATTCTTTCTAAATTGCAATTATTTTCCGTAACTTTATCACATATAATATCTTAAAATTTACATTGAGACTTAACAACAGGGTTGTGTGTCTCTCGTGACAAAAAAAAAGGGTTTTGTGTGTCTCTCTCTCTAAAATTGAATTGGGTGGTTACAGATCTGGCGGAGATGTCTTCCAAAAATAGGGCAGAGAATGAGGAGTCATCGGAACCACCATCTCAGATTACATCACTTCCCGACGACATCGTCTTTGACATATTGGCGCGTGTACCAAGATGCGACTATCCAACTCTCTCCCTTGTTTCTAAGCACTTCCGATCACTCGTTGTGTCCCCTGAGATATACGCGAGAAGATCACTGTTGAAGTGCACCGAGAACTGTCTCTATGCTTTAGTCTATCGCAGTGACCATGACCATTGGCATATTCTTCGTCCGGAAGCCAACGGCAATCGCCGCTTGGTCCTTATCTCTTCGCTTTCAGATTTGCCAGCCGGTGAAAGCTTTGTGGCGGTGGGTTCGTGGATATATGTGTTTGGTGGGATTGATGAGGAAATTTCATCGAATGCGTATTGCATCGATTGTAGATCTCACACGGTGAAACCCCTCCCCAACATGCCTATACCCATGCGTGATACAGTTGCTGACACTATCGATGATAAAATCTATGTATTTGGACACTGCAGTATGAAGTCAAAGGTGATGGTTGTGTTCAATACAAAAACACAAATGTGGGAGCCTGGGTTAATAAAGCCGGCCGTTGAGCCAGCTGAGACATGGGAGTATGGTGATGCGGTGGTGATGGATGAAAAGATTTACATGAGGTATCCTCGCAGTAGCTTTGTTTACGTGCCAAAGGAAAGTAAATGGGAAACGGACGAGGTGTTGAATTCTAAGGAATGGGATTTTGATCCGTGCGTTGTTGATGACGTCTTGTACTTCTACGATTGTTATGTGAACAATTATATAACGTATGATCCAAAGCAGAGGTGTTGGGGAGTGTTGAAAGGTTTGGAAGAGTTGGTGGCTGAAATAAATCGAAGTCCACATTTTACAGAGACTGTGCGTTACGGTCGGAAACTGGCTTTGTATTTTTGTAAAAGAGGAGAAGAACCGTGGAATATTACAACAACAGAGAAGATTTGGTGTGCCGAGATTTCGCTGGAAAGACGTCAAGGAGGGGAGACTTGGGGTAAAGTTGAGTGGTGCAATCAGGTTATGGTTGCTAAGTTAGTTGAATTTAAGATACCTCTAGCTGTTGTGGTTTGATGAATGAACTTTCACCTTCATATATAATATATAAGACACAAACCTTTCATATATACACAAACCTGGTCTCCTTGTAGACAAAACCACGAAGTCATTGCTTTAGCTCAAGCCAATTAATTTGAAGGTCTTTCCGTGTTCATTATTGTGGTTTGGAAGCATTGTTGCGTGAGACGAGAAGTTCACAATGGTCATAGACTTAGAGTTACTGATAGAAAGCGGAAGCTAAATAACGAGAACGACACGAGATCGCCACGAGATAAACGTATCGAACTCGGATTTTGTTAATTTGTTGGTACTCCCAACGAAATAAACAATAGGATACCAACAAATTAACAAAAGGGTTGTGAATCCTCTTCACAGGGCTCAAGAGCTCTTAGGTTGAAAACCAGGTTTATTTATCAAAATCAAAAGTTGTTTTACAAAGTTATACAAAATCCTATATATATACACGAAGGAGATCTTAATATATTCTAAACCTAATCAATAAAGATATATAGTTATCTTCCAAGTAAATAAAGCCTAACAATAAAAATAAGTATATCTTCCAACAGAATCTAAATCCATATGATGTGCTGCATCAGTCTCTCTGGGTAAGAAAAGATTCGTCCCTGAATCTTGATTGTTGTTAACGCAGGCGAGTCCACGTATCTGCTGGCTAGAGTATTCATAGACCATGCTGCAACACTGGAACGTGACAACAAGAGATGCCAATCACGTGTGCACACCACTTTGCTTGTGTGTCAATCCGATTGTAGGAAACTGAGCACCCACCATCTTACTTATTCCAAAGCGATCTTGTTCACAAGTAGTTGTAGAGATGGCAACGTAGACCTCCATTTTTTTTTTCTTTTTAGCATCGCAAAGAGCACATGGTCACCACAATGAGTCGCTTGATACCTAATACGATACACCAACCAAACAAGATTTTTGATATGCACCAGCCACAGTACACCTATGTTTATGGAAATTTTCATGCAAAACACCACACAGCTCATGAGAGCATTCCACTTCAATATAATCTCGTAATTCATGATATCCACACAAACTTCCTTCTCCCAACTAAGAACCTTCGTGACATCAAAATATGACCCCACATGTGAAAAACACACAGCTCTTAATCTTCCCGTAGAAGCTCCACAGCGTAACACAATAAGTAACATGATGACATTAAAAGACACCAATGGCATAATTGTGAACATGCGTATAATGAATCTGGATGGCTTGTGGAGCCACGATGGATGCAGAAACATTGACACCCCCTTAACATATACCACATAAAGCACAAAATATCCCAAATGTGAGAGAAAATGTCGAGAAACAACAACAAAAGTAGAACTTCTGGCTTTTCCAATCCTCACTTCCATAAACCCCGGTGAAAGAACAACATGAGAAACCACAATACTCATGGTCAAATTCAACTCCAAGCTGAACTTTTCGTTCCCGTCGATCGATAAGAGTTTGTCGCAATGCACATGAAGCTCGTGATTAAGACCAGCGGGTCTCGTATATGGAAGGAACCTCTCCATAATATGATTGTATTCTGTGTCTCGACAAGAATAAAGGTCATCTGATACATGTCTCAACAAAAGACGTGAATGATTCCGTGATGGTGGCGAGAGAAGAGGGAAAAATAGCTTGCTTGCTTCGCTGTCAACGTCACTACAACAAATAGATGCCATGAATATGTAGCTGAAGCTCCATTGTCGACCACATAGATCTCTTATTTCCCAACTAAATTCTCCACAATGCCAATCAGGTGTAAGCGGTATGGTCGAAAAGATCAATACGACTACGTTGGAGAATACTTGAAGAAAAATCATAAAGATGTTAACAACATAGCCGTTGAACAACCCCACCAGCAGTAACTTAGTCTTTTTTATGATAAGCGACTTTAAAAACCATAGCTTCGTGTTGCACTACCCCCATGCGAATAGACATCAACACACATGATGGAGAAATATCGTACACAATGGGACATAATGGAAACACTACATCCTTGCGATGACGACTATCATCAACGGTAGAGTGAGGACACCAAAGTACTGTATTGCATACACAAGAATCTTCAGCCTCTTGACGTGAATCAATAACTCCGACGGGTAGCAATGGAATCAGAAGCTCTGATCCCGTCAATAACACGAAATATACCATAGAATCACGCCATTGAGACACAAGACATGACAACAAAGCATCATAATAGTGAGAGCTTGGAATTTCCTCAAGATGCACAGGGAACCGATCCAAAAAATGATAACCAGAAGACCCCACAACATCAGAAACAACATCCCACTCCACTGCAAACGTGGACATCAACAAGTACTTAATGACATATTCAAGACACCAGTCACATAGTTGGTGGTCCCTATGCTTTGGGACGTGCATCACGACGCCCAAGCTGAATTTAACCAGCAATAGAGAACGAATAAGATTAATTGGGTGCACCTGGAGACCAAGCTGAGCACAAGGCGAGCTCTCCGTCGCTAACACCTTAAGCTTCACACCCCATGTGTCTTGAAATTCAGCGGCTTCATATGTTATCTTCCATGCAAAAAAAGACAACTGAATCCAATAAGTTATCATGACTGAGTAGTTAGACACCAATTGTGGAATAACCAAAGCGGGGAACCTCCACTTAGAAGCTCCACCATGTAACCCACTTTGTAATGTAATTGTATGAAAGAACAACATTGTCGAGAATTCTTGAATATCAATGATGGATTTACGAGTCCACAGTGGCCACATACACTTTGTCTCCTCTTTTTCATCGAAGATAAATGACAAGAGGGAACTACAAGTAACCATAGGACATTCAACAAAAATGACGCACCAATAATTATGTTCTTCCATTGAAAACCCTGCGAACATTACCATAGAACACAAGCGCCCTATCCAATCGATGTCGCCATTACGTCGTTGACAAGCGCTAGTAACAATCTGTTGTGGTACCAGCACCTCCGATAGTTTCCTTTGCCATATGAGTAAGAAAACATCGGTGTTTGCTGCCAATGTCACCAGCCCAGATATCACTATAGGGGGAAGAGCAGAGGTGTTAAAGAAAACCAACTCCACACGAGTACATTGAACATCATGACTGAGAGTATAGTGAGAACAGAAAAACACCAACTTGTTTGAACCCAGCTCCCCAATATCTTGATTCCAAGAAAGCAAAAGCTGCTCTTGGTTAGGGTTACTGGTGCTTGTTCCTCCTTCAAAGCTAGGAGAAAACACAAGATAACAACTTAGAAACATTTTTATAGTCTCCTCTTCCTCACCTTTATCGTAACTAGAAGAAGAATTTGCAGTGCTATTCCGTCGCAAATTCATTCGTACTCCATTTGCATCAGATACTTGTAATGATGAAACAATATGCCCTCGAATTTTGAACATGGATAACGGCGAGAGAGAAACACTGGATGCAATGTCGTGAGAAAACAGCTTTCTTAAGAAACACGTCAACAATTTCTGTGAATGTTCTGGTGTTCAATTTCTTCCCACGAAGTGGTAAATCTTGTGCAATCACAAAAGAGATCCAATCGATTGACGGGCTTTTTATTCTCAAAACGATCAATGACTTTTTGTCAACAGCTTTCCTGTCCGCATCGGAGCCTGTATATGGCGATTCTTTGTAGCTCATAACTGATGCTTCTACGTTGGTAACATCACAAATCTGGTGGTCATCATAGACGTCGACAACTGGTTCGTCGTTAACATCACAAATCGGGTAGTCATCATAGACGTCGACAACTGGTTCGCCGTTAACATCAGAAATCGGCTCGTCGTCATGGACGTCGACACCTGGTTCGTGAAATAATGTAGAAAGCTTGTGTATTATTGATGACCATAAGGTCTTATTTATACAAGAGTTTGATCATATCTTTGATCGTATCTAAGAGGATAAACATAATAATTAGAGTATATCTCTAAAACAGTTAGAGTTTATCTCTAAAGTTAGACTATATCCTAATACCCTCCCTCAAGTTGGCGGTGAAACATCTTGAATCCCCAACTTGGACAAAAGATAATGAAATGTTGGTGAAGGAAGAGCTTTAGTGAGAAGATCAGCGGGTTGTTCTCGAGTAGAAATGTGCAACGTTTTGATGAGTCCTTCTTCAACGGCATCACAAACAAGATGTCAATCAAGCTCGACGTGCTTAGTACGTTCATGAAAAACTGGGTTGGCTGCGATATGTAACGCTGATTTGCTGTCGCAATGGAGATTCATTGGCGACTTATGATCAATACCGAAGGATGCAAGGAGCTGCTTAATCCATTTGGGTTCACGAAGAGCAAATGACATAGACCGGTATTCGGCCTCAGCCGAGGACATGGAGACGGTTTTCTGTTTCTTGGTCTTCCATGAGATAGGAGAAGAGCCTAAGAGAACGATGTATGCGCTGATGGAGCGGCGAGTAAGCGGACAAGCTGCCCAATCCGAGTCGCAGAAGGCATTAGCGTGAAGTGAAGAGTCTGAACGAAGTAATATGCCTTGGCCTGGACAGCCTTTCAAATACTTCACAATGCATAGTGCTGCACGCCAATGCTCCTCCAAAGGTTGTTTCAGAAATTGCGAGAGAACTTGAACGATGTAACAAAGTTCGGGTCTAGTGAAAGTCAAGTAAATAAGTCGACCGATGAGACGTCTATAGGACTCGGGATTGGCAATAGGATCGCCGTGAGCTAATGACAGTTTGTGATTGAGCTCAGTCGGAACGGAGACTGGTCGACAACCAAGTAGACCTGTTTCAGCAATGATGTCGAGAGCATACTTTCGTTGAGAGAGAAAAATGCCCTCCGGGTTTCGAGCAACCTCAATTCCAAGGAAGTATTTGAGCTTGCCTAAGTCTTTCATGTGAAAGCACTTGTGTAAGTAGTTTTTAAACTTATGAATAGTAGAGATGTAATTACCAGCTACGATGAAGTCATTAACATATATGAGTATATGTAGACGAACAGCACCGCGAGTGTAAGAGAAGAGTGAGTAGTCCGCCTTGCTTTGGACAAACCCGTATGTGAGAAGAGCAGTCCGGAGCTTAGCGAACCAACATCTGGGAGCCTGTTTTAGGCCATAAAGGGACTTCTTGAGTAAGCATACCTTGGATGGATCGGAACTTTGAAAACCCGGTGGGAGTTTCATATAAACTTCCTCATGTAAATATCCGTGTAAGAAGGAATTGTGGACATCCATTTGGTGGATATCCCATTGTTTAGCAGCTGCGAGTTGTAAAAGAACACGAACCGTGGTAGGTTTAGCGACAGGCGCAAAGGTGTCGTTATAATCCAAGCCGGCCTTTTGGCGATTGCCAAGTGCTACTAGGCGTGATTTATGTCGAGCTAGCTTCCCATTAGAATGAAACTTGAGCTTATAAACCCCATTTGCTCCCTATGGCTCTCTTTCCTGGTGGTAATGTGGTGAGAGTCCATGTGTTGTTGTCTTCCAAAGCTCGAATCTCATCTTTCATCGAGTCTTGCCAGACCTGCTCCTTAACCGCGTCTTTATAAGAATTGGGCTCGGAGGTTTTAGTCACCGCAGCTAGAAATATCTTGTGACCCGCAGAGAAACACTCATCAGAAAGAAAATCCGATATTGGGTAAAGAGAATTACCTGGAGCCGTTTGTAGAGGATCCGAAGTAGATGTTGATGACGAGAGAGAGGAGTGTATTACATTAGAGGAGGTTGTACTGACGACATAGTCATTAAGAAGAACATATGGTGTCTTGATACGGTGACCACGACCAAGTAGCTGCGGAAGACCAGGAGAAGCCGGAGCGATCTGTGTATCATCCATCGTGGGAGATGGAGGTGTAACGTTAGGAGAAGAGGGTAAAGTTTGTTCAGCCGAAGGAGTTGGAGCGGACTGTGGTGTAACAGACGGTTCCGGATCATCAAAGATAAGCGGAAGTGAAGATGGTATTGTCGAAGTAGAGGTGGGAAGTCCGGGAAATTCGTTTTCAAGAAACACAACGTCTCGACTGGCAAATAGTTCATGTTTCTCAATATCGTATAGTTGCCACGCTTTCTTGCCATAAGGGTAACCCAAAAAGATGCACCGTCGGCTTCGATCGCCGAACTTGTCCTTGTCCCTTGAACGCCGATGTGCATAGAAAAGGCAACCAAACACGCGAAGTGAATCATATGAAGGTGTCATGCCATGTAGAAGTTCGTAAGGTGTTTTTCCATTGTGGAGAGGAGTCGGCGTTCGGTTGATGAGGTGAGCAGCTGTGAGAACACTTTCCCCCCAAAATTTAACCGGTAAGTGAGCATGGAATAGACACGCCCGTGCTACATTGAGGAGATGACGATGCTTTCGTTCGACGCGTTCGTTCTGCTGAGGGGTATCAACACAAGAGGTTTGATGGAGTATACCGTGTTCGCGAAAATAGGAAGAGAGGACGAGAAACTTGGATCCATTATCTGTCCGAATGACTTTTACTTGTTTGTTAAACTGTGTCTTGCTCATGGACAGAAAATTTCGTATAAGACCGGCCACTTCTGACTTTGCGAGCATGAGGAATACCCAAACTGCGCGAGAGTAGTCATCGACGACTGTTAGAAAGTAAACGGCACCACTCGTAGCTGGTGTTCTATATGGGCCCCAGACGTCACAGTGGATTAAATCAAAATGTGGGGAAGCTTTATTAGAACTCTCATGAAAACTATCACGAGTTTATTTAGCTTTAAAACAAGTATCACAAGAAGCAAGTTGCTTAGAAACAGCTTTGGAAAACTTAAAAACCGGTAAACTAGTAAGAATTGCAGTAGAAGGATGACCGAGCCGTTGGTGCCAAAGATCCAAAGAAGCAGACTTCGCTTGAGTAGAATGATTGGCATGTGCGACTGCGACTCCCGTAAAGTAATACACCCCATCTCTCTCTTCACCTGCTCCAATCAGAGTCCTCGTAAAACGGTCCTGTAAAACACAAAGTGTATCAGTAAAGATTGCGATACCACCAGTTTGTTTTAGTAGTTTGGATACGGAGATGAGTGTGCAAGTAAATTTTGGAACATAAAGAACGTCCAAAAGAGAGTAGTCGGAGTTGAGAGATAGAGTTCCAGAATGTGATGCCCGTGACCGTTGTCCATCAGGAAAAGTCACCGAAGAAGGAGGAATGGTCCGAACATCATGGAGTAAACTCAAATCTCCCGTCATATGATGCGAAGCACCTGTGTCAATGATAACATCAGATAAGTTTGTATTACCAGAGAGACGTTCTCTTGATAACTGCGATTGTTGGCTTTGTAGAAGATTGATCAAAGCTGAGATTTGATCAGAAGGAATAGGGTTTGTGGATTCAACGGGAGCAGCACGAGATGTGTTAGCCCGTCCTCGTCCGCGACCCGAACTGCGACCACCACGACCACGAGAACTGGAAGAAGAGTTCCGAGAGTCTTTGAGATGTTGTTGTTGTTCATGCCACCACTCGGGGTAACCGTGAAGAGCAAAGCATTCGGAGTTGTCATGCCCTTTACGATTACAGTGAGTACAATGGCGATTTGGGTCACGACTTCGTGTAGCGGCAGCTGTAGAGGTGTTGTTGTGTTGAGCTGTTTCGTTACGTACAGAGAAACCAACCGCCTCTTGGCGAATTTCCTTGGACCGCATAGTGAGAGCGTGTTGTTCTTCGCGAATGATACGAGAGTATACCGAATTAATAGGAGGTAAAGGATCCTCGTCTATGATTTGTGAGCGTATCGATCCGAACCGAGATTCATCCAAGCCGAAGATAAATTTGTGAACGCGAGCGTATTCTTTTTCTTTTTCAAGAGTAGTAGCTGCAGCACACGTACATGCACACGATGAAGTAATATTGTTGTACTCATCCCATAGCTTGGTAAGTCGACCGAAGTATTCAAGAACGGTTTGGCCGTCTTGTTTACAATTTGTGATATCATCGAGAAGGAGATGTTTCCGTACACCATTCTTAACCGAGAATCTATTTTTAAGAGATTCCCAGAGATTAGAGGCGTCGGGTATGTGTGAGACGGTGGAACGTAGCTTCGAATCAATGGAAGTACGTATCCAGCCCACGATCATAGAATTAGCAGCCACCCATCGTTTAAGATCTGGATTTGCTGTAGGTTTAGAAAGAGAACCATCAAGAAAAGCTATTTTTTGCTTTGCTTGTAATGAATTCCAAAATTCTGTGGCCCACTCCGAATAATTGTCTTCCGTAAGAAGAATAGGAGTTATGAGTACACCATGATTGTCAGATGGGTGTAAATAGTAAGGATCGCCGATGTTAGTACTAGTAGTTTCGTCAGAAGACGAAGAACTGGTTGTACCAGAAGTCGACATATCAAAAGAAAAGAAAAAGGGTATTAGGAATTTTAGAAGAGATTTTAGGTCAAGAACCTTGTTGGCTCTGATACCATGAAATAACGTAGAAAGCTTGTGTATTATTGATGACCATAAGGTCTTATTTATACAAGAGTTTGATCATATCTTTGATCGTATCTAAGAGGATAAACATAATAATTAGAGTATATCTCTAAAACAGTTAGAGTTTATCTCTAAAATTAGACTATATCCTAATAGTTCGCCGTTAACATCACAAACAGGCTCGTCGTCATAGACGTCCACAGCTGGTCCGTCATTAACATCACAAACATGGTCGTCTCCGCACCAATCTTAATTGACTACTACATCTTTATTTGGGTCATCATAGACGTTAAAAACTGGTTCACTATACATCTCAATCTCGTTATAAAGATCCTCTTCCCTTGGAGAAGATGGACATGGTGACTTGATGCTGATGATATGCCCATGAAAATCTCCCTCTTCATTCTTGTAATGGCTGTGAAACGTGCGATGTTGATCTCGTCGTGGTTCAAACAATTGGTGTATTGATCGGCGTATGGAGGATTGACTCCTTTCCTAAATCTCACGAAGTTTATGGCGTAACTCTGCCCAAACAACTATTGATTCATCGATGTGTTGATCCTGTGTGAAGGGATAGTTGTTTTGTGACATGATTCAGAAAAAATAAAAATCCGTACAGGAACGTGTTGGCTTTGATACCAACTGATAGAGAGCGGAAGCTAAATAACAAGAACGGCACGAGATCGCCACGAGATAAACGTATCGAACTCGGATCTTGTTAATTTGTTGGTACTCCCAACAAAATAAACAATAGGGTTGTGAATCCTCTTCACAGGGCTCAAGAGCTCTTAGATTGAAAACCAGGTTTATTTATCAAAATCAAAAGTTGTTTTACAAAGTTAAACAAGATCCTATATATATACACGAAGGAGATCTTAATATATTCTAAACCTAATCAATAAAGATATATAGTTATCTTCCAAGTAAATAAAGCATAACAATAAAAACAAGTATATCTTCCAACATAATATAAATCTATATGATGCGCTGCATCAGTTACGGTAGAGAGTAGGACTAAATAACTCAATTAATGGCTTTGATAATTTCACAACCATCAAAGAAAACACAAAGATAAGACTAATTTTTCTCGACATGGTTGACAAAAAGTTGATTTTCCAACAGTATTTAAAGCCTCTCCAATTAATTGCATTTTTATTTTAAAATGGAAAAAATGTAAAAAACAATTGAAATTCTCTCCAATGTATTATTTTATATTTCATTTAAAATTAAATATTTTAAATATATTCTTTTCTATTTTATTACTAATTGCAAATTATACACATTTTCTTCAAAACTTATAAATTGATCCGTTCATATTTTTTTTCAAAACTTTAATAAATTATTATAATATTTAAATTTAATTTTTATAATATAAAGAAAAACACATTATATTATAAAATAATAAAAAATAGAATTTAATTTAATCATCCTCATTCGAATATTTTCTCTATAAATGATCAAATAATGTATTTCGAAGTGAGTGTTTTTATCTTTGATTTGTCTAAATTGAGCAAGAAAGTTTTGGAACCGGGTATTATTGTCTTCAACTATGTCGACTTATGGAGTGAGATAAAAAATCCAAAATAAAAAGAAAAATTGATGAGAGAACATCTATTCTTATCACTACAAGAAAAACTCAAAATGACGGAAAATCCATCATTTTTGTCGGTTTTGGCTAACCGACGGAAAATAGTGAATAAAATCCGTCGATTTTTTAATCCATCGGTAATTACCGACAGAATTTTGACATACTGAATTCGTCGGTAATTACCGACAGAAAATGGATGGTTTCCGAACCGACACGACGGTTTCAAAAACCGACGAATTAGTGACGGATCAGGAAATCGACAGCAGATCTAGAACCAACGGATTAGTGACGGATCCGTCGGTTTTCTGTTGGTTTCCCTTTTAAAAAATATATTTAATTTTAAATAAATTTGAAATAATTAAATTTTAAAATATTCGTTACAAACATAAAATATAAGTTTTGTATTCAAACTGACACTAAACCCTAGAAATCTATATCTCCGACCCCGACCCGTCCCCGACCTCGGCACGTAGTCAGCAACCCTCACATCAATCTCGTTGAACCTTGCCATCATCTTCTCTTTGTTTGCCAGCAAGGTCGCGATCACATCGTCTTTAACCTTCAATTGCGCCTCATAGTCCGCATGTGTCAGAATAAACCGAGAAGACGTTAAGGACTTCAGTTTTTTGCCCATTCTGCCTAAACCGAACAAACGTCCTTTGGTCTTCGGTATTTCCTGTAAAACAATTGAAAAAAACAAACTTTAGAAATAAATTAAAATAAAATAAATATTTATAAAGTGTTAAATGTATAACTTACCTCAACGACAATATTGTTGATCGCTTCATCTCATACCGCAAATATGAGGAATCCTTCAAAAAAAAAAGTAAAATACCATGAGTAATATATATATTCTAGTTATATGTATAAAACATACCTACTCTTTATATAAAAACAACTAAAAATCATATAAAATATTTTAAAATTACTAGTAATTTTATAAATATTAAATATTATGAAAATTCATATACTATTATAAAATATTATAAATTCATTAATAACACCTAAAATCAATAAAATATTATAAAATCATAAAAAAATTTAATTTAGAAAATAATAATAATATAGATACGTTTTAAAATTTTTAAAACATTTAATAGTATTTCTGAAATACAATAAAATATAAGTATAATTGAAATTGTGTCATAAATTAAGGTAAATGTACTAAAAAATATAAAATTTTAAGAAAAATATTTCTTTAATTTTAAATAAAAAACGTTTACATTTTACATATAATAAACTATATAAAATTAATAAACTTTTAGGAAACAAAATAAAAACATAAACCATAAACTAAAAATTTTCAATTTCCAAATGTTATTTCTAAAAACCTATCTACTATATCTAACTTACAAACAAGCCAAATTCAACATCAAAACAAGCAAATCCTATACATGCAAACCCAATCTTAATTCCATACTTGAAAAACTGAAATTTCAAAAAAGAATAAACACAAGTAATATCAATGACTTACATGATATTAGGGTTTAGGTGATGGGAAATCGAAAACTGAACAAATTTTTTTCAGTTTTTGGAAGAGAAAAATCGGAGAGATTTTAGGGAGAGAGAGATGAAGAACTAAGCAATGGGGAAGAAGATGCGGTTGAAATGTTTTATTTTCGTTTAGTGACGGAAAACCGACGGTGAAATTGTTGGGAATGTCCTGAAATCTACTGTGCTATCTCTAGAAAGTATGATAAGTGTCGAGATTAGACATAAGTCATAAATACTGGGAGGTCATGATGACTTGCTAGAGCCCGCTCTTGATCTATAAGTTAAGTACTTATTACCAGTATTGTATGATCCCTAAGGGTCACACACCATAGCTAACGGGAAAGTTAACAAGGAATTAATACAGTAAGATGCAAGACATTTACTGTATTTGTACAGAGAATTGGGCCAGACAAAATACAGTCTTTTTGTCTGATTTGGGTCTTGGGCCCAAAAGCCTAATAGGCCATTAGTTTAATTACTTGGGCCCATATAAGGAAGAGGAGGCGCCACTTAGCCTAGTGGTCTGCGATTTTAGGTCTGGCCGTCCTCCTCTCTCTCTGTTGTTCCAGCTTGGTCTAGCAGCCTGATCCAGTAGCTTGTAAGCGTGTGGATACCTAGGAGGAGCCGGTAATCATCAGCTCTTGCAGATCTCGATATTCCCTTTGATCAATCCGCTGCAATCATAAGGTAATGATCCTGATCTGTTTATGATTCAACTGCAAATCACCTAGATCCTAGTTGATTATGTTAGGTTGTAATCTGATAATTAAACCTATGAACCAAACATAATCCTACAGTGGTATCAGAGCCTAGGTTGTTAGGTTTTTGCTTTTTGGATCATACTAGGTTATTTATTAGTTTGATGAATCGATTTTAATGAGTAAAATTTGATTAGAAAACTTGAAAAAACCTAATATGTAAATCGCATAATCCGATTGAAACCCATCGGTATGCGAAGTGGACGCCCGTATCGATCGACGAGGGAGCGTGATATCGATCGATATCAATCGGATCGATTGCTTCTCGCTGTCCCGATGACCCGATCGCAACGAGCTGATGCACGCGAGTATCGATCGACGCAGGAGCGTCATATCGATCGATATGCTGGCGAGGCATACGTTCCGCGAGTAGCCAATCGGTTCAGCCGAGCTTCGCGGTTCGTTCTTCCCAAACCCGCGACAATGAACCGATCAAACCGATTGTGGTTCATTGTCAGCTTTAGCTTAAACCGCAAGTTAGGTCAAAATTGGCTAAAACACAAGGTGTTTCTTCCCGGTTTTGGACTTAACCGAACCGATCCAATTTAATTGGTGGTTCAAGCGGTTAACCCAAATCGCGGTTTGCTGGAAATTATTTAATACAATTGGTATTATTTAATTTCTGGTTAAACCGGATTTAAATTCAAAATTGAATTTTAACCTAAACCGAAGGCTGGTCTAAGTTTGATTTGGTTGGACCAAATAATTTAGAGCTGGTCTGGTTTAGTAAATAACCAGTTGGATTTAGTAGTTAATTTGGTCTTGGACCAGAATTAATGAACCGACTCGGTTATGTCAAATTATTGGGCCAATTGAAATTCTGTGGTCTTGGGCCAAGAATTGAGCCTATAATTTGTGACCCAACCGAAAACTTTAATAAAAATATTAAATTAGAAATTTCTATTTTTAGCATGTTTCTAGATTTAGAAAGTTTCTAAATTAAGTAAGTTTCCAAAAATAGTAATCTTCTATTTTTGGAAAGAAAAACCTAAAATCCTCAAAACCAATATCAAGCTTGGATGTCTTGCCCAATCTTGTCAGCTACTTAACGCTTATTCAATTACAGATATGGCTTACAGTGTGAGGTGTCTGTTTTTGCGTAAGTAAAGTAGTATATAGTCACTAATTTCATTGGGAGTCCCAGACTTTAGTGATTATTTGGCTGTAAGAGATTGGTTTCCTTGACTGGGCCATCGGGAGTCCCGGGCCTTGAGACATCCGGTGGATTGGGCCTTGGGCCCAATCCACAACCGAGAGTTATATGGATATAACTAGCTGTGTGTATGCTTACCAAGTTAAGCTAATTCCGGGTGACGGCCGGTGGCCCACTTTGGTTTTAGTTGAACATGGGTCTCGGAATCATTGCATTCTTATGAGGTTAAACAAAGAAATTTTGAATGCAATGCGAGTTTTCTTATAAGTTATTAAGATTACTCTTTTATGAACTAAATAACTAAAACTCTATTGTCTCATAATTTCAGCTATGTCAAGCACAACAACACAAAACACTTTCTCGATCCGGTCTGCCCTTGAGAAGGACAAACTGAACGGATCAAACTTCCTGAACTGGTCCAGGAACCTGAGACTTGTGCTCAGGCAGGAGAAGAAGGCTTATGTCCTTGAAAGAGTTCTCCCCCCTAGACCTGCGAATAATGCCGCACAAGCTGTGAAGAATGCTTGGGATACGCATTCTTCAGATGCTAATGACGTGGTTTGCCTAATGTTGGCGACAATGGCTCCCGAACTGCAGATTCAGTGGGAAGGCCTGACTTGTCCCATGGAACTGATGGCAAACCTGAAAGCGTTGTTTCAGGAGCAGGCTCGTACAGAGAGATTCCAAACTGTAAAGAATCTCTTGGACTGTAAAATGGCTAAGGATGCAGCAGTGAGTCCACATGTTCTGAAAATGATGGGTTATCTCGATCATTTGACTAGACTCGACTGTCCTATAAGCCAAGAGCTTGCTTGTGATATCGTTCTGCAGTCTCTTACTCCTGCATATGACCAGTTCACCTTGAACTATAATATGCATGGGTTGACAAAGACTTTGCCTGAGCTACATGGTATGCTCAAGACTGCAGAACCTAATCTGAAAAAGGCCAAGGACCCGTCTGTACTCATGGTTCAGAAGGGCAAGGGTTTCAAGAAATCCGCTGCAGACAAAGGAAAGGGCAAGGCAGTCAACAAAGAAAAGGTCAAGCCCAAGCCCGTGTCTAAAGCTGGGCCTTCTGATATCTGCCACTTTTGCAAAGAGGCAGGGTATTATCGCAGGGACTGTAAGAAATACCAGGAAAGTCTGAAGGAGAAGAAGAAGTCCTTTGCGACTACTTCTTCAGGTATTTTTGTTATTGAAGTAAATACTACTACTTCTGATAATACCACTTGGGTATTAGATACTGGATGTGGGGCTCATATTTGTACTAATGTGCAGGCGCTCAGCAACAGTAGAAGGTTGAAGCAAGGGCAAGTAGAGTTGCGGGTTGGCAATGGAGCGAAGGTTCCAGCACTGGCCGTTGGCACTTACTTGTTATCTTTACCTTCTGGATTGATTTTAGAACTTGAGAATTGTTATTTTGTACCTGCTATAAGCAGAAATATCATTTCAGTTTCATTATTGGATTTACAAGGATTTGATTTTTCTATTAAGAATAAATTGTGTTCCTTTAATCTCAATGATATGTTCTATGGCTGTGCCCCTCTTATTAATGGGCTGTACATGCTGGATCAATCTACTCCAGTATATAACATTAATACAAAACGGTTCAAATCTAACGAAGAAAATGAAACGTTTCTATGGCATTGTCGTTTGGGGCACATTAGTGAGAAACGCGTCAAGAGGCTCCATTCAAATGGACTCTTGGGCTCATTTGACTTTGAGTCTTGTGAGCAATGCGAATCTTGCCTAATGGGCTAAATGACACGGACCCCTTTTAATAAACCCACAGAAAGGGCCAGTGAACTATTGGGCCTGATACATACTGACGTGTGTGGCCCAATGTCCACAAATGCTAGAGGAAACTATCAGTACTTCATTACATTCACTGATGATTTCAGTAGATATGAATATGTCTACTTGATGAAACATAAGTCAGAAACCTTTGAGAAGTTCAAAGAATTCCAGAATGAAGTACAGAACCAGCTTGGTAAGAGTATTAAGGCTCTTCGGTCGGACCGAGGAGGAGAATACTTGAGCCAGGAATTCCGTGATCATCTGAGTGAGTGTGGGATCATCTCCCAACTCACACCTCCTGGAACACCTCAGTGGAATGGTGTGTCTGAGAGAAGGAATCGGACATTGTTAGATATGGTCCGATCCATGATGAGTCACACAGACCTTCCTATATCCCTTTGGGGATATGCTTTGCTGACCGCAACGTTCACACTGAACAAAGTGCCATCAAAAGCAGTAGCAAAGACACCATATGAATTATGGACTGGAAAGGCTCCAGCAATGTCTTTTCTCAGAATTTGGGGTTGTGAAGCTTATGTCAAAAGATTAATCTCAGACAAGCTTACACCAAAATCTGACAAATGCTACTTCATTGGTTATCCTAGGGATACCAAGGCTTATTACTTCTATCTGCGATCCGAGAACAAGATCTTTGTTGCTCGGGATTGTACTTTTCTTGAGAGGGAATTTCTCTCTAAGAAAGATAGTGGGAGTAAGGTACAACTTGATGAAATTCAAGAAGGACATGAACCTGTTCAACCTAATGAGGAAGAACAGCAGGATGAATTACATGAAGTTGTAATAGAACCTGAACCTGAAGTACCTGAAGTTCGAAGATCCGGAAGGATCCGTCACGAACCCGATAGATATCAGGGATTCCTCGTGACTAATTGCCATGATCTTTTGATCATTGACGGTGATGAACCCTCGAACTTTGAAGAAGCCATGATAGGCTCTGACTCCTCAAAGTGGCGTGAAGCCACTGAATCCGAGATAGACTCCATGTCTGTCAACCGAGTGTTCTCACTGGTTGACTTACCCGCTGGTGCTAAAGCCATCGAGTGTAAATGGATCTTCAAGAAGAAGATTGACATGGATGGAAATGTCCAGATTTACAAGGCCAGGATGGTGGCAAAAGGTTTCAAGCAAATTCATGGTATAGACTATGATGAAACCTATTCACCAGTGGCCATGATGAAATCAATTCGGATTCTCCTAGCAACTGCCGCTTATTATGATTATGAGATTTGGCAAATGGATGTGAAAACCGCCTTCCTGAATGGAATCTTGGAGGAGGATGTGTATATGACACAGCCTGACGGTTACATTGATCCTAAGAATGCTGGGAAAGTATGCAAGCTTCACAAATCCATTTATGGATTGAAGCAAGCATCGAGGAGTTGGAATCTTCGTTTTGATGAGGCAATAAAGAATTTTGACTTCATCAGAAACAAGGAAGAACAATGTGTGTATAAGAAAACTAGTGGGAGCAAAGTTGCGTTTCTTATCCTATATGTCGATGACATATTGCTTCTTGGAAATGATATTCCAATGCTGAAGTCTGTTAAAGACTGGCTGGGAAGTTGTTTTTCCATGAAGGACATGGGTGAAGCCGCATATGTTCTTGGAATTCGAATCTTTAGAGACAGATCTAAAAGGATGATTGGACTTTGTCAAGATTCTTATATAGACAAAGTCCTGCATCGATTCGGAATGGATAAATCCAAGAAGGGATTCACGCCAATGATACATGGTGCTACACTAAGCAAGACTCAGTGTCCTAAAACACCTGATGAGCTTAAGCGCATGAGTAAGATACCTTATGCTTCGGCTATAGGATCTATCATGTATGCCATGATCTGTTCTCGTCCTGATGTTGCTTATGCACTAAGCATGACGAGTAGGTACCAGTCTGATCCAGGTGAGAATCACTGGATTGCCGTAAAGAATATCCTGAAGTATTTGAGGAATACTAAGGATAAGTTCTTGGTTTACGGAGGAAGTGAAGTGCTTGAAATGAGTGGATTCACGGATGCAAGTTTTCAG
This sequence comes from Orychophragmus violaceus, assembly GCA_030180135.1. NCBI lineage: Eukaryota > Viridiplantae > Streptophyta > Magnoliopsida > Brassicales > Brassicaceae > Orychophragmus > Orychophragmus violaceus. The sequence continues at coordinate 17,959,810 of CM058229.1, read as the reverse complement.
ACAGATAAAGATGATTTTCGGTCACAGTCTGGTTACATCTTCTGTCTGAATGGCGGTGCAGTAAGTTGGAAGAGCTCCAAGCAGAGCACCGTGGCAGATTCCACAACTGAAGCTGAATACATCGCTGCTTCAGAAGCTGCGAAGGAAGGAGTTTGGATAAGGAACTTCATGATTGAACTCGGTGTATTCCCAAATGCCACTGAGCCTTTAACATTGTATTGTGACAACAATGGTGCAATTGCTCAAGCTAAGGAACCGAGACATCATCAAAAATCAAAACATATTATGAGAAGGTATCACCTGATTCATGATATAGTGAATAGAGGTGAAGTGATGGTCAGCAGAGTTCCCACTGATGAGAACGTGGCTGACCCGTTGACAAAGCCACTCCCGAAACCTAAGCACGAGTTGCATACTGCTGCTGTAGGAATTAGAGATATTCAAATGTAATCTCTTTTTGAGTTGGAGTTATGAGGGCTTTATTTTAGTTATTTTGATTGGTTCATGTAAACATTTTAATGTTAATGAAATTTTATTTCTGGATTATTTTTAACTGTGATATAAAATAATCGTTCCAAAATGATTCATGTCATAATATATGGGCCATCGAAGTACATGAGTAGACTTGATCCTGAAACCCCATATTTAACGAAATGACATAAATCATAGTGTCCATAGTCGAAGGTTGTTGAAATTGGAACACCAACAACCACTTGAGACTAGAGTGTGTTGAGACTTATGACCAAGTTTCATGGGTCATGGATGCGTGGCATCAAAGTCTACACATAGGTATATGTAGGGAGCATATGACCGGACATGGCCCGCTAATGAGAACTCTACAAGATATTGATATCTGTGTCATAAAGGTTCTCATTTACGACTATAGAGTATAGTCCTTAGACCTGAGTTCGCATGCATGTGGCTGCACATGGATTGATGCGCTTTGATCATTGTCTAACGCTGTTTCGTAACTTGGAGCTATAAGGACCTTGGTTGGGTGTATTATAAAGTGTGTAGTTCATAGTGATGGAACAAGATGGGATTTGTCCCTGCCATTCAACGGAGGTAATATCTCTAGGCCAATCGGAGACTTGATAGCTGGTAAGAGAGTGGCCACTCCCAAACGGACTTGCCCAAGTCGTTTGAATTGTCAGTATCAAATCTGGTCCGATGAACATGGTCTGGCTATATAAGGATGACACGCATCTTGCCTTATGCCAGATCGAGATATTGAGACAAAAGGATTAGGGAATGTAGAATTCCAGTACAAGTGGGAGATTGTTGGGAATGTCCTGAAATCTACTGTGCTATCTCTAGAAAGTATGATAAGTGTCGAGATCAGACATAAGTCATAAATACTGGGAGGTCATGATGACTTGCTAGAGCCCGCTCTTGATCTATAAGTTAAGTACTTATTACCAGTATTGTATGATCCCTAAGGGTCACACACCATAGCTAACGGGAAAGTTAACAAGGAATTAATACAGTAAGATGCAAGACATTTACTGTATTTGTACAGAGAATTGGGCCAGACAAAATACAGTCTTTTTGTCTGATTTGGGTCTTGGGCCCAAAAGCCTAATAGGCCATTAGTTTAATTACTTGGGCCCATATAAGGAAGAGGAGGCGCCACTTAGCCTAGTGGTCTGCGATTTTAGGTCTGGCCGTCCTCCTCTCTCTCTGTTGTTCCAGCTTGGTCTAGCAGCCTGATCCAGTAGCTTGTAAGCGTGTGGATACCTAGGAGGAGCCGGTAATCATCAGCTCTTGCAGATCTCGATATTCCCTTTGATCAATCCGCTGCAATCATAAGGTAATGATCCTGATCTGTTTATGATTCAACTGCAAATCACCTAGATCCTAGTTGATTATGTTAGGTTGTAATCTGATAATTAAACCTATGAACCAAACATAATCCTACAGAAATCCGTCAGTTTTCATATAGCCGTCGGTTTTCCATCATTTTTCAATTTTTTCGCGGTATGACAAATTTTTGGCTGTTAAAATGAAAAATTTCCAAACCAACTGATTAGTAACAAAATTTAAAACTAATGGATTAGTTACGGAATTGTAAAGCCGACGGATTAGTGACATATATTTTACATCCATCACTAATCCATTTGTTTTTAGTGACGGATTAGTGATGGATACTTCATATCTGTCACTAATTTGTCAATTTTAAGTGACATATTAAGGTATGGGGTTTAAGGATTACTGTTTCGGGGTTTTAAAACGCCGAGAACACAAAATTATACTGATATAAGGTTAAATTGATCAATGTTCAACAATTTTAAAATATTTTTGGAGGTCAAAACCCGGATTTTAGAAATAGTTGTTCTTCGTACGAAGAAAGACTTATTAATATGTTGTATGCATTAAGAAACACATATATGAAAGTGTTTAATTTCGGAAATTCCGTCAAAGAAGTGTTATAAGTTGAATGATGCATCGTGTTGTATCATAAAGTTTCCTAGAATATGTTTACGGTTGTTTGCAATCAGCTTTTTCGGGAACCAAAACCCTAAACCCTGAATAGTCGTTATATGTCACTTTTACCCCGTTAATATGTATTCTTCTACGTAACCCGATTAGGGATACAGGTTCATATAACAGATTTGGGTTACATGTTTGGGTTACTTTAATCCCTATACCCTGATTAAAAAAAATCGACGGATTAGTGACGGATTTTAATCAAAATCCGTCGGTTTTAATAACGGAAAACCGACGGGCTACAATCCCTCACTAATCCTTCAGTTTTCCGTTATTAAAAACCAACGGATTAAAATCCGTCACTAATTCCGTCACTTCCCCTCTTGTTTTCTTGTAGTTTATCAACACTTTAGAACGAGGAAATAAGCTACTTTTCGAGCAATTAAAAAAGATAAATGCACGAAGATAACACTATTTGGAGATTCAAAGTAAGAACTATGCATTTAAAAATTGAGGAAGAAAACAATTTTTTTTTCAAAACTTGAACTCGATAAAAGATCCAAATCTTCGTGTATATATTCAGATTGAACAAACACGGATTTTACGAAAAAGGGCTGAACAACAACAATACCAACAAAATCTGTGTCAATCCACTTCATTTGGACAATACTTTGATGGTTTAGATGGACCAAGAAGCGATTTACTAGAGTTTTAATTTATTAAATGTCTAATCGTTATTGTACTAAATAAATTTAATTTCGGTTGCTTTCGTTTTAAATATTTAAAATATTTAAAATTTGATATATTTTTATGTTTTTATTTAAAATTTGATATATTCTGGTAAGCTTTCCGACGGTGAAGCTACTTCCAGCGACCGCCCCGGAGCTGGGAGGTACTTAGAATTTCGTTCCAGATCCATCATGAGTCCATTGAACTTGCTCAGGAATCGCCTCTTTGCACTAGGCTGTTGAAAAACGGTCTCAGAATCCGAACCGCTGAATATTAGTGTGGGCCTAACTCACATCCAAAATCTAGCTCATGAGTGGAGGATTGCCACACACTTATATATTGCCCAAGAACCTTTGTGTCCTAACCAATGTGGGACATTTGATAGGCACTCTCAAGATGTGGGTGAGAAAGCCCAACATCTTGAACATACCACAACAAGTGGGCCACTTATACAAACTACATAGGTAGTGTTTTTTTGTGGGAAATCATCTGTTGGGCTTAACCATGGGCTCTGATACTATATTAGTGTGGGCCTAACTCACACCTAAAAGCTAGCTCATGAGTGGAAGATTGCCACGCACTTATATTGCCCAAAACCTTTGTGCTAACCAATGTGTGACATTTGATACTGAACACTTGTTGTCAGCTCTTGAGGCTAAGGGCGTGGACAATTGCGAAATTCAAATCGAGAGGGAAAGACAAGATGATCGAGGTTTGTTTGCTTGGATACATACATTTCGAGTAACCATTTACTGAATTTGAATTTAGATGTTAGAGATTGTCAACATCATGCATTACTGTGATGTGATGAATGCAGGCAACACTAACCAAGCGACTGGTACCTATTTTTGATGGATCAGCTAAAGAATGGGTTGATGCGATTGAAGAAGCTGGCATAAACGTGGCTCAAAACGATGGTAGCACATGTGAACAAGCCTGTTTACGTTTGCAAGAACGATTCTTTCGTAGCTGCATTCCCTGCTCTAGAGACTCGTATTACTTGTGGTATCGACCTCCCACAGGTTCAGTCTAATGGCATTTGTGTGAAAAAAAATAAAAACTTACTTTCGTGCTTGTGCATAGATGTGCATTGACTCGGTCTGTTGTTTATGATGAACCAACCTACAGGTGCCTGCTACATGACTCTTCCTTTGCAAATGATATTGCACTATCGAGAACCTTTTGTGTATATGAAGAGGTTGGTCCCATCGTTGCTGTTTATTGTTTAATAGCTTTACAATCAGTAACTGGTGTTCCTTGTTCGATAATCTGTGTCTCCTTGCAGGTGGAGAGAATGCGTGATGCAGGGCTCATTAAAGGAGTCTCTCTGGATAACGCAATCGTTTGTAGGTAAAGAAACAAGACTCTGGATATGTGGTAAATAACAGACAGAATATTCAACTGAAACCGTCTCTTATGTAGTGCCGAGCATTGGATGGATGAACCCTCCTCTGCGGTTTGATAATGAAGCATGTCGACATAAGATCTTGGACATTATCGGTGGCTCATGTAGTCTCTCAAATGCAGGCGGGTCACACACTGCACACTGACTGAAATGTGTTTCGTTATCAAAAAGACCGAACCAATATGTGAATCTTGTTTTGCTCAATCGAATTTTATTACTCTAGTTGTTCAAACATTAAAGTTGCTTCTCAAGAATTATGACAATAATTTGCATTTGGCAACATTTATTAGAGGGAGGAACTCATCGTACACAGCTGAATTTCCTGATGAAGGAAATCCCTAAGTCAACTTCTCAGCCTCCTTTCTCTCTACAAGTTTGATGAAATTGCGGACAATTGTCTTGCCTTCAGTTGTTATAATACTCTCCGGATGAAACTGAACTCCCTGTGAACCAATTTTTACAAGACTTACTGGTTTTAATGTAGGAGGCAAGGAAAAAACATGAAAAGATTTGAGTTTCGTTTTTTCACCTGTATATGCTTGTACTTCCTGTGCCGGGCGGCCATAACCAAACCATCTTCTGTCCACGCAGTAACCTCGAGTTCATCAATAGGAAACGTATCTTTTTCAATCACGAGGCTATGATATCTACCTACAAGGAAAGGGCTGAAAAAGACAGACCAACAAGATTTGTTTTTAGTAGTAACGCATTTGTATTTGCAGAAAGCATATTGTTAGATAAAACCTGATTCATACTTGGATAATCCAGAGAACAAGCCTTCTTCTCCTTTCTCATCATAGTGAACCATGGAGCTTTTCCCATGCATAACACCAAATGGTGACCGCACGATCTTTCCTACAACCAAAGTTCATACAAAAACTGCATTAGATCCATGGTTCACTATCAATATTAATTTTTATGCAACTAACCTCCAAATGCCTCTCCTATACACTGCAAACCCATACATACTCCAAATAAAGGAACATGTGGTCCGAGTTCCAAAACAGTTTGTAAGGAAATCCCAGAGTCTTTTGGGGCACCTATCAATCAATATAAACAAGGCATGTTTTTTTCTTCCCAACAAGAATCATAAAAGAGTGGGAGGCCAAAATATTTACCAGGCCCAGGAGAAATAAGAACACCTCTTGGATTTTTACTGCACAAAAGGAGATCAGAATAAAGGAATCAACAGTATGTATCTAAAGAGAATGCATCTGGTAATCTTCTTACCTTTTCAGCTCCTCTACTGTAAGTTCATCATTCCGGTAAACTTCAAAATGGCAGCCTAGCTCTCCCATATACTATGTAAAAATCATATACTGATAACGGTAAAGACAAATTGAATGAAGTAGAAGTGAGACATTATCAAATTGTATGCGTTATGTGAGATATCCAGACCAGTCAAAAATATCACGAGACAGCGAGTTCTTACAACTACGAATAACCAATCTAAAGTTCAATATTAGATTTTTCTGGATCAAGAACGACAAACAGAAGCTTTCTACATATAAACGAAAAACACTATTCTCCAGAGAACTGGAGGCTTTCGACAATAAGACTCAACGGGCGACCCTGAGTGAACATAGTTTTGTTTATTAGCAAGATTGGATTGTGAACATAACGAGATTCTAACAATTAATCACAAGCACATTCCTATAAAGTTAAGGACTTTGCAATTAGCCTGGACCCTAATCTAATGAGACTTGGTTGATCAAAACCGTAACTTTAATCATCGTTTCAGCTGATAAAGAGGCGTAGAGGAGATTTTGACATAGTTCGAAAATGAAACCTGGCAGAGATTGTAGGTGAAGCTGTCATAATTATCAACCACGATGATGGGACCCTTCTGTTTATTAGATGAATCAACAACAACGGAAGGTGTCGAGTTCGATTGCGCCATTTCAATCGAAGCTTTCGTAACAACATATCTACGACTCTTCCCCAAAACCGAAACTCCTATCACAAGAGAAAGACAAAAAAAAGAAGAAGAAGAAAATAATAATGATGATGATCGAAGCCATTGATTCGAATGAAACCGAGATTCAGCGAGACTTACTGGTCGGATTCGTAAAGGGCTTGACAAGAGAAGAAGGGTTAAGGCCAGTGGTGGAGCCGGACTTGGGTTTAAGAAGACAAGAAGACTTGTACAATATAGTAGCCGCCATTGTCGGAAAGCGAAGATCCTTAGGCTCTGGTTCCAAGAGAGAAGCTTTTATAAAAAGGCTCATTAGGAATTGACAGGTAAAACGATGCGTTTATGGAAAACATGGACCACGTGCTTAATCAGTAGGTGAGCGAGTAATATGGTTTTCTGGGGGATGAAAGTCTAAATCATATTAAATCTAAAGTGGCGTTAAGAATGACTCGATTCATTTCGCAGGATGAATATTCTGACGTACTTACCTGAATGAAGGATTGGATAAGCAGCCCAAATCTTTTTTTTTTCTTTAAGCCAACGATTCGAATTTCATTAATGGACTTAAAACCCAAATACCGAAAGGCCCAAACAAGTTAGATAATTAACACACAAACATGTATCATTATCCGACACAAATAAAAAAGAAAACACGTATTCGTGTTGAATGGTTGGAAGCACCGACATGCAACACCAGCCGTCGTGGGAGGATATTGCTCTCGGAGATGCACAGCCAATCTCGCCGCTCGTCAGAATTCCTTTGATGATCTTCTCTCCGATGAAGATTCACAAGAAGACAAAACCACACTCCAAAGAGAACAGTACCCCAACAAGTAGTTCGTCTATGTTTTTCGTTTCCGGCCATCGGTCGGTAGTTCGCCGTTCCGATGGTCGGATTACTTTTTCTCTTGTAAAATCCGTCTCTTTGTGCTCTTCTCTTGTGAATACTACATGTTTCTAGTTTTTCGGTGCTATGTCGGATGCGTTTTTTGGTTTTGGGTTTGTCTCGGATTAGATTGATCCCCTTACTCCTTTTTGCCAGCCAACTTGTTCTTCTTTGAGTTTCATTTGATCCTCTTTTGGATCGGTGGATTTAATTATCCGACAGTGTTCTACCATGATCATGTTCGCGGTTGTGCTGAGGTGCAATAGTCGGCTCCTTGAGTTAGATCTGCCGGCGCGGATCTCCCTGTACCTCTTGGAGTCCTCAACGGAGCTTCTTAACTGCACTTTTCTTCTATGCATGTTTCCTGGCAACATCTTCGGTGGGAAGTCGATCGGCAAAGAAGTCGATTGTTACATGATTCAAGCTTTGGCGACAGTGATAGGCAAAAGTCTACAGCGTCGGTGATGCATGGCGGTCTTCTGGTGGTGGTGACGCGTGTCCTCTCCCTCCACATGGCTCGATCTCTTCCTTGTGAGTTGTTTGTAACCGAGAGAAAGCCCATTTTAGACCCATTTTGATTATAAACCATTGTAATAATTCATTTTGTTTGAATTGCCTATTATATATGTTCTATAAAATTCTTGTCGACAAAAAAAAACTAGAAAACAAGTTTCCGCTTCATGTAGAAATAAAAAAAAATAAAAAATGATAGAATAAATAATTCTAGCTTCATGAAAAATGATAAAATAAAAAAAAATTTATAAGAAAAATGAATCCAAAATTGTATAAGTTATGATATATAAGAAATAATTTACTGTTTAAAATATGTATATAAATTTTCAGAAATGGTTTATAAATGTTAAAGTTCAAATATTCATATAAAATAGAATGATTATATATCATTTCAAACAGTTTAAATATATTATTACTGCAAAATAAATAAATTTTATTTGAACTATTAATCGCTTTCTAACTTAGAAATAAAAACTAAAACAAAAATACACCCATGAAGTAGACAAATTAAAAAAAAAAACAATGTATAAAATTTTAAGATACTAAACGAATCTAAGGTGATTAAAAGTAATAAAATCATGGGAAATTTGCAAAACTAATACCTTTTGGGATCAAAGTTAAGTCTATGAAAAGTAGTTTTTTTCTCCTAGAAAAAACCGCTAACTCCGCCATTATAATTGTTCAATAAAGTATATAGCTTTATATTTTCAACAAAATCTAAAACCTTCTTCATTTCTCTTTCTTTCTTATTTTTCATCTCTAAAACCCTTTTCATAATTCTTTTATTCAAACTGATTCTTCATACGTATCTCTGAACCCTAATCGGAATTTGGAATCTTCTTCTTCTCCAATTCTTTCTTTCCCATTCCGGTCACAAACCTCTTCAGTCAGGTCGAGAACTCAGATTTATTATCATATTCTTAGAAAACAATATGTATTTACTTATTCCGGCAAAATTTACTTAATCAATACTTAAGATCTTGCAGGATTCTGTTGTCGGCTACCTCTACCTTTTCCAAAATCTAGGATTCGACCAGTTTTTTTCTCATTTTTCTATTTTCTCTTTGTAACGAAACTCGTTTGATTTACTTCGTTTTTTTTGTTTCGGCTCCTCTTACCTCTACTAAAAATCAAAACTTTGGTTTGAAATTTTTAGATTCCAGATGTTATTGTTCATTAATCTTTCATGCAAATTCCTTTGTTCCATTTTTCAAACTTTGGTTTGAAATTTCTAGATTTCAGATGCTGTTGTTGATTACTCTTTCATGCATATTCATTTGTTTGATATTCCCAAACTTCCTTTCCTTTTTTCATTATTGTATTTTTATGCATGAATAATAGTTAAAAAAGAAAAAAAAATTAGTTCAAAAAAAAAAAATAATAGTTAAAAAAATACTCAAATAAATATTGACTATGTTTATTAACTGCATGATCTTTTGTTCTGTAGAAGGAGATGGCATTCACGGAATTAGATAATATAAGGGATGTTATCCCAAACATTATGCTCAGGGTTGCTTCCGAATCTGCTAAAGACGCTTGTAACCTTGGATGCGTCTCCAAACTACTAAACACCGTATTTCTTCACCCCAAAGTTCTTCGCGCTCTGGATCTTGAAGCATTTATCTCAGATCTAACACTTATAGATTGATGTCCAAAATTCTTCCATTCTACCTACCAAGCAGACAACACAAAATCTCTACATTTAAGGTCTTCAGAAGATGGTTCATACGGAAGACCTTGAAAGGGGCCCTTCCTATTTCAAACTGAGCATCTAAAGCCGGTTAAACGAAGCGATGTTTATGGTTACTATGCTGGCCATTGCTTTTGGTCTACATGATAGAGGCCTCGAGATAACGGAGTGCATCCCAGCATGGCGTTCTCCCTTGAACTACATGCGTGATATTGGACAACGCATCTTTGACACCATTAAAACCTTGATAATCGCCGACGTTTGTGTTAAGCTTCCTCATGTCTTGTCCGACTTGCCCATATGTGGATTTAAACATTGGGAATTTGGCTGTAAGGAATGCTACATATTTGTTCACTATCAAACGCTCACATGGCTTTGGGGTTGAAGAATATTGTCATTATGTGAACTACATATCATATTTTGAAGTTTTCTGTTTCGTTT